>JXCR01146736.1:319756-368498 GCA_002079205.1 Phalaenopsis hybrid cultivar | reverse complement strand
GAGTCCTCCAATGTACCGAGAAACTAGCTGTTAATTAGTTTCAATTAGATTGTTCCGAGTTACTAAGCCTGTAAATTTCTTGTGCGCGTGGCCTCACTGAACGATTTCCCTATACACACCTTTGATATTGTAAGTACGAAATCTATTCACAATCTGATGGTAGGAAATATCCTCAGAGTAATTGTGAGATTGAAGTAGTTGAAGTCAGTGGGCACTGGCACCACCCTGCCCTTTAATTTGTACGTGACACAGTAAAACTGTATTATGAGGGAATATTCATATAAATTGAAGGTCTCGACCAATTGCTCCTTATCCAGATAGTCCTTTACATGTAGATGTTCATCGAAAACTGGAAAATCAATTTTCACCTTAAAATCAAGAAAATGTCGATCATACATTAATCGTCAATGGGAAGGGTATAACCTTAAAATAATTATTCATCGACAGCTTTTATTTTGAAACAAATACATTGTCTAAAAATGTTGCTATTATAAAAATAATTAGTCCTATTGAGAACGAGGTGAAACCTAATGCAAATACTGCTGGGTTTATGATCTAGGTTTAATTGTTGATCCTCATTATATATTATGTCATGCAATACCTCATTTTTTTTAAGTTTTAAAATAAAATGAAACTAATGCAAAACTCTATGGTTGGTGCCCGTTTGTCGATTAGTAAGTGACAACAAGTAATCGGCATGCAACAAGCAGCTAACGAGCTGCGGTGCGAGCGACAATCAATAGTAATTTAATAGATAGTCGGTGGTCAGCAACAACTACTACTGGTGGGGGTTGGCGAGTGGTGATTGCTGTTTTTTTGGACGGCAATAGATGTTGGTGAACTGCGACAACTTGTGTAGTGCATTAGGAAGTCGGTCAAATCCAATGAGTTTAGAATGCATTGCGGATG
Source organism: Phalaenopsis hybrid cultivar (assembly GCA_002079205.1). Classification (NCBI taxonomy): domain Eukaryota; kingdom Viridiplantae; phylum Streptophyta; class Magnoliopsida; order Asparagales; family Orchidaceae; genus Phalaenopsis; species Phalaenopsis hybrid cultivar. Next base: position 367,589 of record JXCR01146736.1, on the reverse strand, counting down.
AATTATACGATGAGTTTGACTTCGGCTTAAAATCACATTATGGATGAAAATACTCTACTTGAAAAATTTAGACATCAAATCTTGAAATTGATTGATATAACGTAAATTTTAAGTATTTTGTAAAAATACACGATACTTTTTTTAATATATTTGAAGTGTTGTGTGTCCTAGGAATCTAAATCATAGCAAGAATCATTCAAAAGATACAATGAAGTATTGTAATTTGACTTATAAAAAGGGACTACTTATATTTAATGGGTCCACCTATAGAAATAGAGGAGCAACCATGGTAGTATAATGTTGATTGCCAAGGTTGCTAAGGCTATGAAATGCCTTTTTACTGAAAGATTTACATACATGTGAGTCAATTCCTATGCATTTACATACTGTACACCAAAAATTAATCTTTCCATGCACACAACTTTATTTGTGTTTGAAAAAGTGTATTTTCAAGAAAATGTGTATTTCACTATTTAAAGATTAAAATGTTGGTTTTTTTTTTATGTGATATGAAATATTCTAATGGTATCAAGGTAAAAAGTNTGTGTTTGAAAAAGTGTATTTTCAAGAAAATGTGTATTTCACTATTTAAAGATTAAAATGTTGGTTTTTTTTATGTGATATGAAATATTCTAATGGTATCATGGTAAAAAGAAAAATTTAGATAATTATATGTAAATTAATGACCCTTAATACATTATCATGTCCCTCTATTTATAAGAGATAGTGGGGATAAAATTTAAAATTACATGTTTTACCACTGTTTTATAGTGATTATGCAAGGTATTCATACCTTTCTGTATATATGGACTTTGTGGTCGTTAGGTCCATGGATCGATCGGCAGAGTTAGTTTCAGTCGGTTTCGTTTGGGTNATGTTTTACCACTGTTTTATAGTGATTATGCAAGGTATTCATACCTTTCTGTATATATGGACTTTGTGGTCGGTAGATCCATGGATCGATCGACAGAGTTAGTTTCAGTCGGTTTCGTTTGGGCACTGGTCAACTTTTGTCATGGGAAGTCGGTCGGTCATTGAGTGGGGTGGTTTATCGGCTTTTAGGCGACCAATCAACTTGCTTGAATATTATTCTTTGGCAATTTTTTGGGTGAATTTTGTAGGAGCTGTTGAGAGAGTTTTGTATTGGTACTTGTTAAATAGTTATAAGTACTTTTGTCTGGTCATTTCTTTTAATGTGATTCGAATTGATGTTTGTCCCCTGCTGGCATGGGAGACCCTTCGGTCCACCAGCGGCCATTCGGTCTGTTTGATTGCCTATCAATCAGCTGGGTGGCCTTCGGTATATGGAATTCGTGAAACTGTATAGATTTTCATCGGGAGAATCCATGTTATATTTTTTTTAAATTAGATTGATAGATTATCTTGAGATTCGTGCTGACATATTTTTTCTAATATTAGTGAGCCAAATTAAATTACTTAAAAAAAAAAAACTGCAGTGTAAATTTTATAAAAGCTCATAAATTTATGAAAATAATAAATAAATAAATTTTATAATTTATATATCAAATATACCAATATATAAATTATATGAGTTGCATGCATATATTTCCGAATGATTTGGCAAAGGGCATTTTCGTCTTGATGCCGTCGTTTAGGTTCCTATAAACCCTTTGTATGCCGAAGCTCCTCCTTCGCATTTTGCAGAGTGCGGCGGCGCAATTAGGGTTTGATCCTGTTCTTCATCTACANCCGAAGCTCCTCCTTCGCATTTTGCAGAGTGCGGCGGCGCAATTAGGGTTTGATCCTGTTCTTCATCTACAGTAGCAGCCGGAGTCATGGTAAGAGATCTATCTGCTTTCTCTCTTAGGGGTTGTTTGGGAGCACGATTTAAGGAGGCTTCTTCCTCCCGTCGTTGCCTTCCCAGCTAGCTTCACCCGAGACTGTTTGGCATGGATTTTGGGCCCAAGTGTGGGATTGAATGGGANCAGCCGGAGTCATGGTAAGAGATCTACCTGCTTTCTCTCTTAGGGGTTGTTTGGGAGCACGATTTAAGGAGGCTTCTTCCTCCCGGTCGTTGCCTTCCCAGCTAGCTTCAACCGAGACTGTATGGCATGGATTTTGGGCCCAAGTGTGGGATTGAATGGGGGAAAATCTTATGAGTTATTGCGTTGTCATGCATATGTATTTAATAATACTTTGATGAATCAAACCCGAAGGGCGATGCCATTTTTAGCTTGCATTCATCTTCTGATAATTTTTATTTACTAATTTATTTATTTATTTCCATCCTTTTTGTTTTCTCATCACCATGAATTTTTTTAGCTTAGAAATATCTTTTTTTATTTTTACTTGCTTTTATCTTTGGCGTATATTTTATTTTTTAAATTTTTTTATCTNTTTATTTATTTATTTCCATCCTTTTTGTTTTCTCATCACCATGAATTTTTTTAGCTTAGAAATATCTTTTTTATTTTTACTTGCTTTTATCTTTGGCGTATATTTTATTTTTTAAATTTATTTATCGGAGCTGGGGTGATGAATTTATTCGATTTGAGGCTATTTGGATATAAACAAGATTGCATAAATCAGTTTTTTTAACCTTACTGATAATTTAATTTGATAGAAAATGCAGAAAAAAGATAGACTTTTTATTTAATTAATGGCATGATTATTGATTCAAATCATAATTTAGAATTGTCCAATGTTTAGGGTTTTGGCTATCATATACTTTTCAGCCAGGTNATAAACAAGATTGCATAAATCAGTTTTTTTAACCTTACTGATAATTTAATTTGATAGAAAATGCAGAAAAAAAGATAGACTTTTTATTTAATTAATGGCATGATTATTGATTCAAATCATAATTTAGAATTGTCCAATGTTGTGTTTTGGCTATCATATACTTTTCAGCCAGGACTAGTAATAAAAAAATACAGTTTCTCTCTCTTTTGCTTGTTTTTTTCCCAGTGCTGTAGTTTGGTTTATGTAAAATCAGCAAGTTGTGATGCCACCTGCTTCCATGCAATTAAAAGCTTTCTTAATGTATCACCATTTTGAATTGATAAGCTCGAGAAAGCCCTTTGTTAATGTCATTAGTTCATAGTTAACTAGGGAAAATTAAATTAAAGATAAATATTTAATTAGTTAAATAAATTTTAACTAATTAGTAAATTTTACTGAATATTGAATGAATGTTTCTAAAAGGATAAGTGTTGATTTGACTTATATTCAAGTCATTAAAGATATGTATAATATACCTGTTACTTGTGTCCAAACAAAAGGAGGATTGACAAAGTATTTTCCTATTTCAGGATTAAATTAGGTATTGTCTTTAAGTCTATACGTTTTTGCTTTAGTTATGGATGCTCTTACTGGACATTTACAGGAGAATGTGCCTTGGTTTATGTTTTTCGCTGATGATATCACTCTTGTGGATAAGACTTGAAAAATAATTCAGAAAAAAACTTGAATTATGAAGGTCTACGTTAGACTTTAAAGGCCTTCGTTTGAGTATATCTAAATTTGAATACATTGAATGTAATTTTAGTAATATTAGATCGAGTGACAGTTGTAACTATGGGCAATGAAATCATTAAAAGGTGTGAACGTTTTATATATCTTGGGTATATTGTTTAAAGTGTTGGTGATATAGATGAGGATGTTATTAGTAGAATTCAGGTTGGTTGGTTGGAGTGGAGGAATGCATCATGCCTATCGTTTGATAGAAAAAGTGTCGCTTAGACTTAGAGGAAAATTTTGTTAGATGGTGATGAGATCTTCAATGTTTTATAACACGTAATATTCGCTTTAAAAAAAGAAGCATAAAACTAAGCTAAGTGTTGTTTAGATAAGAATGATTAGGTGGATGAGTGGCTTTACACTTTGTGATAAATTGCATAACAAATGTATTCGTGAAAGTGTTGTTGTAGCTCCAGTAGCAAACAATATTAAAGAGAGTCGTCTTATAGATGGTTTGAGCACATTAAATGTTGACCATCTGATGGCTTGGTTATGAGGGTAATTTTTTTTTTATTCGACTTGTGCTAAGAAAGGTAGAAGTAGACCTATAGGTACCTGGTTATATTGTATAAAAATGATCTTAATTTATTATAATTAAATGAAACCTTGACACTCAATGGAGAAAAAGGATTAATGTAGCCGACCCCACTTAGTGGGATAGAGGTTTGTTGTTGCTGTTGTTATTGTAATGAATTAATGTTTTTTAAAAATGCTACTTAAGAAATGATTTGTTTAATAAAATTCTTATAATAACCAATTTGTTTAGTAACTAGTTAATTATTGATTAACATATTTAGAAATAAAAATATATTAATTTAATTAGAATCAATAATTTTATCATTAGTATGTAATATTGAATNTTGACCATCTGATGGCTTGGTTATGAGGGTAATTTTTTTTTTATTCGACTTGTGCTAAGAAAGGTAGAAGTAAACCTATAAGTACCTGGTTATATTGTATAAAAATGATCTTAATTTATTATAATAAAATGAAACCTTGACACTCAATGGAGAAAAAGGATTAATTTAGCCGACCTCACTTAGTGGGATAGAGGTTTGTTGTTGCTGTTGTTATTGTAATGAATTAATTTTTTTTTAAAATGTTACTTAAGAAATGATTTGTTTAATAAAATTTTTATAATAACCAATTTGTTTAGTAACTAGTTAATTATTGATTAACATATTTAGAAATAAAAATATATTAATTTAATTAGAATCAATAATTTTATCATTAGTATGTAATATTGAATTAATATCTGAACTATCTTAAATTCTGAATTAAGTTACCTAATATTTTTCAGAAAATTTTATGGGATTTAGCTTTTATCATCAAAGTTTTTTTCATGATTTAAGCACCCAAGGATTTACTACATCTGGATTTTCAGTATGTACTAAATCCTATTCAAGCTAAACCCTTCTTGCAACCGAAGAGCCCTTAGTCTTCCCTTTTTTTTATACCTATCTATTTTTATTTTTAACATTCATGGAAATCTTAACTCCATCGGTCAGGAATTAAGATAATGTACATATCTATAGTTGAGGTTACGNTACCTATCTATTTTTATTTTTAACATTCATGGAAATCTTAACTCCATCGGTCAGGAATTAAGATAATGTACACATCTATAGTTGAGGTTACATATTTCTTTTTTCTCTAATATCTGAAGCCTTGATTTGCTTTCAGATTGATCTTCTCTGCAATTTTTTTCTATTATCGACCGACCAATCTCAAAAATGTTTTTGGCTCTGATATTTCATTTTGATTGGGAATTTGGGGCTGTTTGGGTCTCATGTTGTTTAAGGTCGAATGAACACTGATGATCACAACATTAATTGTAGATTAAAATGCTGCAGAGTTCTTCTGGCTTGAGGATAAATTTTTCTATTGAGCTTTTCCGTTCAACTTTGTACATTTTTTGGGTNTTTTTTCTCTGATATCTGAAGCCTTGATTTGCTTTCAGATTGATCTTCTCTGCAATTTTTTTCTATTATCGACTGACCAATCTCGAAAATGTTTTTGGCTCTGATATTTCTTTTTGATCGGGAATTTGGAGCTTTTTGGGTCTCCTGTTGTTTAAGGTTGAATGAACACTGATGATCACAACATTAATTGTTGATTAAAATGCTGCAGAGTTCTTCTGGCTTGAGGATAAATTTTTCTATTGAGCTTTTCCGTTCAACTTTGTACATTTTTTGGGTTTTTTTGCAGTCGGGAAGAAAGAAGACCAAGGAGCCCAAAGAGGAAACCGTGACTCTTGGACCCAAAGTACGCGATGGGGAGATTGTGTTTGGTGTTGCCCACATCTTTGCATCTTTCAATGACACTTTCATCGTGAGTGTATTTTAACTTGAATTATACTTGTTTTTTAATGGGAAATTTACATACTTAGCACACAATTCTTAGTATTTGCATATCTCACACCTACAACTTTTATTTTTCAATACATAGCATTTTGGTGCTTTAAACCTATGCATGAACTTGTGTATTTTATTCTTAAAAGATGGTAATACTACTAATTTTGATGTCATATTAAAAATTTGAGTGCTTTGTGTGTAAATATGATCGTTTAGATGTGAGATATATGAATTTGTTAGTGTGCCATGTATGGAAAGGCCCCTTTTTTAATTCAAGTTTAGATTTTAACCTTTGATCTATGTTGTGTTCATATTTGTTTGCAGCACGTTACTGACTTATCTGGTAGGGAAACACTCGTACGTATCACAGGTAAATATGTGTTTTAATGATGACTATTAGCTTTAATGATTTTTTATTGTTTGTTTGGTAAAGTTCGTTCATTTTTATAGTTCTTTCCTTTGTGGTGTATTTTGATTGTCATAACTTTTCAATACCATGAAATTGATGAAACTATATTTAATGGAATGGAGAAGATTATTTTTTGTAAAATTGATAAATCAAATGAAGATGAGGCAGTGTGTTGATTTAATAGAGTTTTGTGGGGTTCAGCAAATGATTGGAAATTTAAAGGAGTGTTAGGTTTTCAGCCTAAGTATGCTTTGTTTTCTTAATAAAATTTTATTCAAATGTTCAGAAATGTACACTAGCACATGTACTTTAGAAGTTGTCAACGCGCGGCCCTTAAGATCGCCTTCCTTATTCTTAGTGGAAGCGTTTTGAGTCATTGCCTCGCAATATTATTTCTATGGGATCCGAAGCGTTTTTCTTTTGATCCTTTTCCATTTCCATGCCATCAAGGTCCCTGTTTTAGCTTGTAATTTCATTCAAATGAGGAACTTTGGGATAACAGTCTTTTCTTGTTATTCTTTCTGATCCCTTTTGAGTGGTTCTTGCTGAAATTCACATGGAAGATTTTTGTGTTAAGGAAATGGAAGACATTTTAGGATTTTTTAAGCCTTTTTTTGCAGAATATCTCAATTTTTTTATTCAGTGAGTTGATTTTATGGGAATTTAAAATTTGCTTTCTTGAGTGAATTTAATTGTTGCATTTTATATGATTTTCATTAAATTATCTTTGGATTTGTTTTAGTATTTTGAAATTTCAAATTGGATTTGTTTCACAATTTCGGAATTTGAAAATATTTAGCTGGAAAGCCTGATGAATCGATTAGATGTGTGAGTCAAGTTGTACCATTGACTTCAATTTTTAGTCATGCAAAATGATTTCTGATTTGTTTTACTGTTGTATTTTTTGTGGAATCCTTTAATGGCTGTTGCTTCAAGGAGACAGAAGACATTCAAGGAAAATTCTTTTTTTTCCTTGATAAGTTCTCTCATAATTTTTAACAATTTATTAATTTAGGAGTTGTTTATATGTGCAATTAAATGTTTTTCTTTGCTTTATTTTTTATGATACTGTATTTTTAATGAATCTTAATTCGATTTTACGATCCTTTTTTGGAAAATTTCTAGCAAGGATGATGAATCAATTAGATGTGCGAGGCAAATTGTTCTATGAGCTCAACTTTTGAGGCATACAATATCATCATTTCTGACTTGCTGAACCTTCTTCATTAAGATTCAATGGATGCTATAACATCCGGTTATTTCATTCTTTGAAGCTATGTACCATGATTCATTGGACTTTAATTCCCTCAGAATGCTCGAATTTCAAAACATTTCTTATGATATTATTTTCATTTATAATAGGACGATGTGGTTACTCTTTTTACATGCATACCACAATTCTTTATGTATTTACTTATCTCGCNCGCTGATGATATCACTCTTGTGGATAAGACTTGAAAAATAATTCAGAAAAAAACTTGAATTATGAAGGTCTATGTTAGACTTCAAAGGCCTTCGTTTGAGTATATCTAAAATTGAATACATTGAATGTAATTTTAGTAATATTAGATCGAGTGACAGTTGTAACTATGGGCAATGAAATCATTAAAAGGTGTGAACGTTTTATATATCTTGGGTATATTGTTTAAAGTGTTGGTGATATAGATGAGGATGTTATTAGTAGAATTCAGGTTGGTTGGTTGAAGTGGAGGAATGCATCATGCCTATCGTTTGATAGAAAAAGTGTCGCTTAGACTTGGAGGAAAATTTTGTTAGATGGTGATGAGATCTTCAATGTTTTATAACACGTAATATTTGCTTTNTATGCTTTTCGCTGATGATATCACTCTTGTGGATAAGACTTGAAAAATAATTCAGAAAAAACTTGAATAATGAAGGTCTACGTTAGACTCTAAAGGCCTTCGTTTGAGCATTTCTAAAATTGAATTCATTGAATGTAATTTTAGTAATATTAGATCGAGTGACAGTTGTAACTATGGGCAATGAAATCATTAAAAGGTGTGAACGTTTTATATATCTTGGGAATTGTTTAAAGTGTTGGTGATATACATGAGGATGTTATTAGTAGAATTCAGTTTGGTTGGTTGAAGTGGAGGAATGCATCAGGCCTATCGTTTGATAGAAAAAGTACCGCTTAGACTTAGAGGAAAATTTTATTAGATGGTGATGAGATCTTCAATGTTTTATAACGCGTAATGTTTGCTTTAAAAAAAGAAGCATAAAACTAAGCTAAGTGTTGTTTAGATAAGAATGATTAGGTGGATGAGTGGCTTTACACTTTGTGATAAATTGCATAACAAATGTATTCGTGAAAGGGTTGTTGTAGCTCCAGTAACAAACAATATTAAAAAGAGTCCTCTTATAGAAGGTTTGAGCACATTAAATGTTGACCATCTGATGGCTTGGTTATGAGGGTAATTTTTTTTTTATTCGACTTGTGCTAGGAAAGGTAGAAGTAGACCTATAAGGACCTGGTTATATTGTATAAAAATGATCTTAATTTATTATAATTAAGTGAAAGCTTGACACTCAATGGAGAAAAATGATTAATGTAGCCGATCCCACTTAGTGGGATAGAGGTTTGTTGTTGCTGTTCTTATTGAATGAATTAATGTTTTTTAAAAAATGCTACTTAAGAAATGATCAGTTTAAAAAAATTCTTATAATAACCAATTTGTTTAGTAACTAGTTAATTATTGATTAACATATTTAGAAATAAAAATATATTAATTTAATTAGAATTAATAATTTTATCATTAGTATGTAATATTGAATTAATATCTGAACTATCTTAAATTCTGAATAAAGTTACCTATTATTTTTCAGAAATTTTAACGGGATTTAGCTTTTATCATCAAAGTTTTTTTCGTGATTTAAGCACCCAAGGATTTACTACATCTGGATTTACAGTATGTACTAAATCCTATTCAAGCTAAACCCTTCTTGCAACCAAAGAGCCCTTAGCCTTCCCTTTTTTTTATACCTGTCTATTTTTATTTTTAACATTTCTGGAAATCTTAACTCCATCGGTCAGGAATTAAGATAATGTACATATCTATAGTTGAGGTTACATATTTCTTTTTTCTCTGATATCTGAAGCCTTGATTTGCTTTCAGATTGATCTTCTCTGCAATTTTTTTCTATTATCGATCGACCAATCTGGAAAATGTTTTTGGCTCTGATATTTCTTTTTGATTCGGAATTTGGAGCTTTTTGGATCTCCTGTTGTTTAAGGTCGAATGAACACTGATGATCACAACATTAATTGTAGAATAAAATGCTGCAGAGTTCTTCTGGCTTGAGGAAAAATTTTTCTATTGAGCTTTTCCGTTCAACTTTGTGCATTTTTTGGGTTTTTTTGCAGTCGGGAAGAAAGAAGACCAAGGAGCCCAAAGAGGAAACCGTGACTCTTGGACCCAAAGTACGCGACGGGGAGATTGTGTTTGGTGTTGCCCACATCTTTGCATCTTTCAATGACACTTTCATTGTGAGTGTATTTTAACTTGAATTATACTTGTTTTTAAATGGGAAATTTACATACTTAGCACACAATTCTTAGTATTTGCATATCTCACACCTACAACTTTTATTTTTCAATACATAGCATTTTGGTGCTTTAAACCTATGCATGAACATGTGTATTTTATTCTTAAAAGATGGTAATACTACTAATTTTGATGCATATTAAAAATTTGAGTGCTTTGTGTGTAAATATGAACGTTTAGATGTGAGATATATGAATTCGTTAGTCTGCCATGTATGTAAAGGCCCCTTTTTTAATTCAAGTTTAGATTTTAACCTTTGAGCTATGTTGTGTTCATATTTGTTTGCAGCACGTTACTGACTTATCTGGTAGGGAAACCCTCGTACGTATCACAGGTAAATATGTGTTTTAATGATGACTATTAGCTTTAATGATTTTTTATTGTTTGTTTGGTAAAGCTCGTTCGTTTTTATAGTTCTTTCCTTTGTGGTGTACTTTGATAGTCATAACTTTTCAATACCATGAAATTGATGAAACTATATTTAATGGAATGGAGAAGATTATTTTTGTAAAATTGATAAATCAAATGAAGATGAGGCAGTGTTGATTTAATAGAGTTTCGTGGGGTTCAGAAATTGATTGGAAATTTTAAAGGAGTGTTAGGTTTTCAGCCTAAGTATGCTTTGTTTTCTTAATAAAATTTTATTCAAATGTTCAGAAATATACACTAGCACATGTACTTTAGAAGTTGTCAACGCGCGGCCCTTAAGATCGCCTTCCTTATTCTTAGTGGAAGCGTTTTGAGTCATTGCCTCGCAATATTATTTCTATGGGATCCGAAGCGTTTTTCTTTTGATCCTTTTCCATTTCCATGCCATCAAGGTCCCTGTTTTAGCTTGTAATTTCATTCAAATGAGGAACTTTGGGATAACAGTCTTTTCTTGTTATTTTTTCTGATCCCTTTTGAGTGGTTCTTGCTGAAATTCACATGGAAGATATTTGTGTTAAGGAAATGGAAGACATTTTAGGATTTTTTAAGCCTTTTTTTGCAGAATATCTCAATTTTTTTATTCAGTGAGTTGATTTTATGGGAATTTAAAATTTGCTTTCTTGAGTGAATTTAATTGTTGCATTTTATATGATTTTCATTAAATTATCTTTGGATTTGTTTTAGTATTTTGAAATTTCAAATTGGATTTGTTTCACAATTTTGGAATTTGAAAATATTTAGCTGGAAAGCCTGATGAATCGATTAGATGTGTGAGTCAATTTGTACCATTGACTTCAATTTTTAATCATACAAAATGATTTCTGATTTGTTTTACTGTTATATTTTTTTGTGGAATCCTTTAATGGCTGTTGCTTCAAGGAGACAGAAGACATTCAAGGAAAATTCATTTTTTTTCCCTTCCTTGATAAGTTCTCTCATAATATTTTAACAATTTATTAATTTAGGAGTTGTTTATATGTGCAATTAAATATTTTTCTTTGCTTTATTTTTTATGATACTGTATTTTTAATGAATCTTAATTTGATTTTACGAGCCTTTTTTGGAAATTTTCTAGCAAGGATGATGAATCAATTAGATGTGCGAGGCAAATTGTTCTATGAGCTCAACTTTTGAGGCATACAATATCATCATTTCTGACTTGCTGAACCTTCTTCATTAAGATTCAATGGATGCTATAACATCCGGTTATTTCATTATTTGAAGCTATGTACCATGATTCATTGGACTTTAATTCCTCAGAATGCTCGAATTTCAAAACATCTCTTATGATATTATTTTCATTTATAATAGGACGATGTTGGTTACTCTTTTTACATGCATACCACACAATTCTTATGTATTTACATATCTCGCAAAAAAGGTTTATTTCACTTTTAAAAGATATTGATGGTGATACTTTTGGTTTGATTTTAAAGTNCTCGTTAAATCTCTGTGTTCTTCTGGATTTGTGTCGATTACTGTTTTTCTTCGCCCTAATTTTTCTCAACAAAATTGATGTTTGGGTGTTAGATATGTGATACATATGACTTTTGTGGTTTGTATACAAAATTGAAATTTAGTTGTTAAGTGCATAACACCCATGCAATACTTAAGAATTGTGTGATTTGCATGTAAAATTTGAAGTTTGGGTGTCACTACAGGAAACTAGCAAACTTGTGTTGGCCAAATTCGAAGCTAATCAAATGTAAATTCGATGACATTGAGGATTCGCTTCCCATTTACATCTCATATTTTTTTAGGGTAATTCGGTGGTTAGTATTGTTAATTCCGTCAATGTTGCGTCGAAATATTCCGATGCAAATAATTAGTGTCGTGTTTTGCGTCGGACTTCACGTGTATCAAATTTTGTGTAATATCATCGAATCTGTGGCAGGTAATATTGATGAGCTATGCGTCGAATTTTTGTACTCAAAACAGACGCAAACCAGATGTGAAACTGAGATATATAAAATAAATTCAAAATATCAATTATATTTCCATAATATGAACACAACATTTAATCCATATCACAACAATATTATATTCAATCATATCATAGATCAATGCTCTTAAAAATATCAAAACTGAAAAAGGTGATACTGTCACAAATCCAAATTATCAAAAGTTTACATCTAGGCCTTCAATATAAGCATTTTAAAAATTAAAAATACATAAAACTCATTCTAATCCTCCTACTCATCATCCTCTTCCTTATTCGCCTCCTTATCCTTTTCCTCGAATACAACAATCACGTTTGTTTGCCCCAACAAACTTCTATAATCTTTGTCAGACGTGCTATACTCCACTCAATTCTCTGTTGGCCTTCTTATTTGATTGTTGACATATTGTTTTTTTTTTTTTTTTCTTTTCCAAAGTTCAAACTTTGTGAAGATATTTAATTATAAATATATCTAGTATTTGTTATTATTGTGTTATAATCATGTTATAGATTATATATTGTTATGTTGAATGTATATGAACATTTATTTTATTGTCTACAGGTTCTCTATATGATATTGACAGCTCATTCTATGTTGTTGTTCTTGTCTTTAGTGAAAGCCTTTTTCATTTATTCTTAATCCTCTTTGAACAATCAAGAATTTTATTTGAAAATTTAGACTGACTATCTTCAGATCTATTATATTTATCAATTCTTAACCATAATTCCTGACATTCAAATGTGTATGTATGAGTTTATATCAATCGAGGCTTTCTTAAATTAAACAAAATCTTTGTTTGCAACTTATAATCCTCGCAAAAATTTCAAACATCATCCTTCAATCAAATCACTCTTAGATGGACGAAATGCTCTTTAGAATGATGCCCGCACTCTAAGCGAATGTGATTGTCATGTAAGTATGATTATTTGTTGTAGATTTTTGAGATACAAAAGTGATGGGCCTACATAAAGGTTCAAGCCTTTGGTAGCGAGGCAAAACAAGCTTATCTTCAATAGTCATTGACTACACTGTCAGTTATATTTGTTCTCTTATACTAAGTTTAAAGTTAATGGGGGTGTTGAGGACCTTTTGGCATATATTATTGGAATCATTCTGAAATTTGCATCCAGTGTTTGGTTGTTTGATTTATGGTAATGTTGACGTTGTGCTTTCCTATGTAGACTGATGGGGTTGTATATTCTTTTATCTGGAATGTAAGTGTATGTTTGTGCTGAATGCTGAAATTGTGATTCAGAAAATTTTATGTGTGTTGTAATAAGAAGCAAATGCACATAAATGTTGTTGGATTGGATCTATATGTTATTTTTGACCCTCAATTAATGAACTAAGGTAAAAGAGCAATTTTGTAATGTGGCACCGCCACCTACCACATCTCACCTACCGCTCACCTACCGGCCACCTTTGTAATGTGGTACCGCTCACCTACCACATTCACCTACCGCTCACCTACCGTTCACCTACCGTTCACCTACCTCCCACCTACCACTCTCTTGCTTCTATAAATAGAGAGGGTCAATTGAGGGTAAAGGTGGAGAATTGTTATTTTGACCCTCAATTAATGAACTAAGGTAAAAGAGCACTTTTGTAATGTGGTACCGTTCACCTACCACATCTCCCACCTCCGACCACCTACCTCCCACCTACCACTCTCTTGCTTCTATAAATAGAGAGGGTGTGAGGCCTAGGAGATNTAAATCTTTTAATATTACATCAAACAGGTCACTATCACTAACTTTTTAATAGTGAAATATACATTTTGATGAGTAGATTCGTGGCGCAAAAATGTTATAAATGTAAATCATACTTGTTTAGGTGTTAGATATGTAAATATTTAAGAAATGTGTGTTCTGTATGTATTTTCTTTCTATGATGGCTTTGGCGAAGGGCTTCTGTGTTTGCTGAAGATGGATTGAAATATGAACATATGTTAATGGTTGAAAAAAATGATTTGAGCCATAATCTAAGTTTTTACGAGTATTCTTTTCAACTGAGAAAAGAATTATTTTGCATGTAAACAAGTTATTATATGTGAAGGTGTTGCGATATAATTAAGTTCCTTTGATGTTATTGGTATGTGAATTCTGTCAATTATATTTGAATTAATGGAATGAACTTCTATGAATATTTTTTGTCGATTATTTTTCTTTTGCAGTATTAATTTGAGTTTCTCTTATTAATATTGTTTTTTTTTCATCCTTTTTTAGTTTGAATTCTTATGTGTGGTGTAGTTGAATGAGTTGGAGTCGAGTTTGAGTTACTGTTGATTTGAGTCAGGTTGTTCAAGTTTGCTCATTTATTTTGAGTGAAAATTATGACATGAATATTGAAAAAATGCAATGAAATATTGTGATTTCACTAATAATAGGGATTTTTTTTTTCTTTAATGGATCTACCTATGGAACGATTGGAACAGTCCTGTTAGTATAATATTTTGTTAAGGCTATGAAATTCATTTTTATGTTCTCCCTCTCTCAATGATATCATGTAAATAGAAGGTTTATTGTTTTTGCTTGTAAATAGAATATCTTTCAGTGCCATATTTGCAAATTCGCTTTATTTTAAAAATAAATATTTCTAATAATTGCATTGAATTATAAATGATATGTTATCAATGAGATACAAATGATGTGAAATTAAGAAACTCACCAAAACCCTCAGGAATATCTTTTCCTTTTTGGCATACAATCCCATAAAGCTGGTCCGGACAACCTGTCACAGACGAGATGAGTAGACTCAGAGTAGGTCTTTTTTTGTTGCATGAAGGGGCAGAGCATAAACTTATAAGCAATGAAATAGCAGAGTATGATTGCATAGAACCAAATTTCGTTAAAATAATATCATGCTTTCTATTATCAGCATGTTCAATATTAATCAGTGCCTTTCTAGATCATGAGAAGCCGAAACAAGCAGGCCATGAGGTCCAATGCTTCCTGGAACTTTAACGTTCATTTGGTTGTAGAACCTTTCTAAGAATCAGAAATCAGTTTAACCACCTGTGCAATTTTCTGTTTGCTGATTGGTTTATCGTGGGTTTATGTTAAATTCCATCAATTCCTAATAGAAGCTAATAATTCCTAACAGATAAATTTTGGCTCAAATTGAGATTTATCCAGTCCCAAATTGACAGCAATTAATGCAATTTACTCCACTATTCTTTTATTTTTTTGCCCCCATGTCTCATTGGATTCAAAACTTGGACAAGCAAATAGTTGTTGGATTTACAACATAAAAAATTACTAAATCGTATTTCAATAGGACTTATCAAATATGCATATACTTAATCCCACTTGGAACCAAATAAGAGCAAAACTAGCTTTGAATTTGTTTAAGCTGCTAATATATAAATCTTTTACTGNTGTTTCACAATTTCGGAATTTGAAAATATTTAGCTGGAAAGCCTGATGAATCGATTAGATGTGTGAGTCAAGCTGTACCATTGACTTAAATTTTTAGTCATACAAAATGATTTCTGATTTGTTTTACTGTTATATTTTTTGTGGAATCCTGTAATGGCTGTTGCTTCAAGGAGACAGAAGACATTCAAGGAAAATTCATTTTTTTTCCCTTCCTTGATAATTTCTCTCATAATATTTAACAATTTATTAATTTAGGAGTTGTTTATATGTGCAATTAAACATTTTTCTCTGCTTTATTTTTTATGATACTGTATTTTTAATGAATCTTAATTTGATTTTACGAGCCTTTTTTGGAAATTTTCTAGCAAGGATGATGAATCAATTAGATGTGCGAGGCAAATTGTTCTATGAGCTCAACTTTTGAGGCATACAATATCATCATTTCTGACTTGCTGAACCTTCTTCATTAAGATTCAATGGATGCTATAACATCCGGTTATTTCATTCTTTGAAGCTATGTACCATGATTCATTGGACTTTAATTCCCTCAGAATGTTGGAATTTCAAAACATCTCTTATGCTATTATTTTCATTTATAATAGGACGATGTTGGTTACTCTTTTTACATGCATACCACACAATTCTTATGTATTTACATATCTCGCGAAAAAGGTTTATTTCACTTTTAAAAAGATATTGATGGTGATACTTTTGGTTTGATTTTAAAGCTTTGAGTGGTGTGCATGCTTTAGGTGTTAGACATTAAAATACATAAGAATTATGTGGTGTGTATTTAAATTTCCCTTTTTACATATGTCCATTCTAAGCCCTTTCTTCTTCAATGTCTTTTACAGGAGGGATGAAAGTTAAAGCTGACCGAGACGAATCATCACCATATGCCGCTATGCTTGCAGCACAAGATGTTGCACAACGATGCAAGGTGTGGAATGAGCCATTGCTATTTTATAAAGCTTTTTGCATTTTGGTGTTGCAGCTAAATTTGGTTTTATATTCTTTTATTTTGTAGGAACTTGGCATTTCTGCACTGCATATTAAGCTCAGGGCCACTGGTGGGAACAAGACCAAAACTCCAGGTCCCGGTGCCCAGTCTGCTCTTAGGGCTTTAGCACGCTCTGGAATGAAAATTGGCCGCATTGGTAACTTGATATTTAAATTTGTTTTTAGTTTAAAGGAACTAAAGCATGAATGAAATGTTTTTTTTTTTTTTTCTTCTCTATTTGAATCCAATGAAAGCTTAAAGCTGAAGTAAAACTGAACTGTGAATGACATTAAATTATATTCCTTTCTAATGTACAAATAAAACCGAGCGAAAAACCTTTTTTTTTCTTATTTTTTATTCAAAGCATACAAAAAGGAAACTATTATATTTTCACTTGGTTTCTTTACAAACTAACACGACACTGCATTTCTTTTCAATTTAAAAGTTGCTTTCCTTCTTTATTTTGAACCAAGCAGAAAAAAAGTTGGATTATTTTTTCGTAATGGGTGAAGATATTTTTCATGAAATTCTTTTACTATACTTCTTTTTCTTTTTCTCTTTTTTGGTACCTTAAAACAAAAATTTGAGAGAAGAATTTTGCTGTGTTATGTTTTTCTATGTATATCCCTTATTTGCTTTTTATTGCTTTTATGTTAATGATTGAATTCTAAAAATATTTCTCTAGAATTCATTTATTTTTCATGTAGATTGCTTGAATTTTGACAGTTACTCTTGATATTTGAATTTGGCAATCGTTATTATGAATAATATGTTGTGGATAAATTATTGTCTGATGAAGCTCGTTAATTAATTAGTTTTTATTTTTTTTTTTTTCCAGAGGATGTGACTCCAATTCCCACCGATAGCACCCGTAGAAAGGGCGGCAGAAGGGGAAGAAGACTATAGTTTCATTCTTCGGTACCTTCTTTTGTTATATGGTGGATTTGTCGAAGATGATAATTTAAGAATTTTGTTGACTGTAGCTGTCTTTGTTGTCTCTGCTATGTGAGATTTCTATTATATTGCGGACATCTGAAGTCTTTGAAAATTTTTTTTTTTCACTGTTCTGAATTAGAATTTTTTAAAACCAGACTTATTATTTGTTGCTTTTCCTTATTTGGTGTTGTATTTTTGGAGGCATTTACAAACGTTCCACTCAATTTTTAAGATTTACATATTTAGCAAGCAAGTTTTCATATATTACATGCATAAAAATTAAATCTTTTAATATTACATCAAACAGGTCACTATCACTAACTTTTTAATAGTGAAATATACATTTTGATGAATAGATTAGAGGCACAAAAATGTTATAAATGTAAATCATACTTGTTTAGGTGTTAGATATGTAAATATTTAAGAAATGTGTGTTCTGTATGTATTTTTTTTCTATGATGGCTTTGGCGAAGGGCTTCTGTGTTTGCTGTAGATGGATTGAAATATGAACATATTTTATAGTTGAAAAAAATGATTTGAGCCATAATCTAAGTTTTTACGAGTATTCTTTTCAACTGAGAAAAGATTTATTTTGAATGTAAACAAGTTATTATATGTGAAGATGTTGCGATATAATTAAGCTCCTTTGATGTTGGTATGTGAATTCTGTCAATTATATTTGAATTAATGGAATGAACTTCTATGAATATTTTTTGTCGATTATTTTTCTTTTGCAGTATTAATTTGAGTTTCTCTTATTAATATTGTTTTTTTTCCATCCTTTTTAGTTTGAATTCTTATGCGTGGTGTAGTTGAATGAGTTAAACTCAAGTTTGAGTTACTGTTGATTTGAGTCAGGTTGTTCAAGTTTGCTCATTTATTTTGAGTGAAAATTATGACATGAATATTGAAAAAATGCAATGAAATATTGTGATTTCACTAACAATAGGGATTTTTTTTTTCTTTAATGGATCTACCTGTGGAACGATTGGAACAGTCTTGTTAGTATAATGTTTTGTTAAGGCTATGAAATTCATTTTTATGTTCTCCCTCTCTCAATGATATCATGTAAATAGAAGGTTTATTGTTTTTGCTTGTAAATAGAATATCTTTCAGTGCCATATTTGCAAATTCGCTTTATTTTAAAAATAAATATTTCTAATAATAGCATTGAATTATAAATGATATGTCATCAATGAGATACAAATGATGAGAAATTAAGAAACTCACCAAAACCCTCAGGAATATCTTTTCCTTTTTGTCATACAATCCCATAAAGCTGGTGCGGACAACCTGTCAGAGATGAGATGAGTAGACTCAGAGTAGGTCTTTTTTTGTTGCATGAAGGGGCAGAGCATGAACTTATAAGCAATGAAATAGCAGAGTATGATTGCATAGAACCAAATTTCGTTAAAATAATATCATGCTTTCTATTATCAGCATGATCAATATTAATTAGTGCCCCTCTAGATCATGAGAAGCCGAAACAAGCAGGCCATGAGGTCCAATGCTTCCTGGAACTTTAGCGTTCATTTGGTTGTAGAACCTTTCTAAGAATCAGAAATCAGTTTAACCACCTGTACAATTTTCTGTTTGCTGATTGGTTTATCGTGGGTTTATGTTAAATTCCATCAACACCTAATAGAAGCTAATAATTCCTAACAGAGATAAATTTTGGCTCAAATTGAGATTTATCCAGTCCCAAATTGACAGCAATTAATGCAATTTACTCCACTATTTTTTTATTTTTTATTCTTTTTGCCCCCATGTCTCATTGGATTCCAGACTTGGACAAGCAAATAGTTGTTGGATTTACAACATCAAAAATTACTAAATCGTATTTAAATAGGACTTATCAAATATGCATATACTTAATCCCACTTGGAACCAAATAAGAGCAAAACTAGCTTTGAATTTGGTTAAGCTGCCAATATATAAATCGTTTACTACTCTGATTTCAATGAGGCCTCCCTTACTCCTGCATCATTGAATTATACTTTCACCCCCCTCTCATGTACTCCAGCTTTTGAAGCCAAATGATTCTTAGATCTCAAAACATAACAGTTGAAGCTTGAACTTTTTAATGGAACAAAGAAGCAAGAAAAAGTGTTAGGCGAAATTGCCCACAGGCACACCTGCCCGTCCTTTATTCGGGCAATCAACCATGCTGTGCCACCCATCAAATTTTTTATAGAAATTTACATGCATACCCTACAATTCTTATATATTTACATATCAAATTTTATCTAGTTATTCTTGATGAGATCTCCCAACTAGATTTGATGGTTTTGATTGGGCTATTCAGCAGTTTACAAACAGTAACTATATTGTTCATGATTACACCATTTCCAAACTGCTGTTTTTCTTTCGAGTGATCGAATGCCGCTCTTCTTACCTTCATAGTCACCGAATTCACACTTATCACTCTTAAAAGATAATTATTTGCGAAACCTTGAACAAAATTCTTTCGTATACTGAATCGTGTCACTTATACAGAAAAGAATGTGCATACCCACTAGGTAATGATGTTTATGTTGCTCAACCCTTACTAAATGTAATTTGATTTGCCTTTCTAGGCAAAGATTGGCAACTTGTGCTGTAGTGCACAGGGCACTAAGTTGAATGCGGGATGTTCAGATTTGATAAAACGATTGAGAAACCCATGTAATTCTTATTCTTTCCAAGCAGTCATTACTGAAGCTTATGCTTACTTCTGAAAATGCACAATTTAATTCTAACTAGTTGCTTCAAGGGTTGTCCATATGGCTTGAAGTTTACAAAAAGTTAAAGCACTTCCCTTTTCTTTTCGGATAATTGAGCTATTTTTTCACAACAATAAATTGTGTTGGAAGTAAACTACAATTTTCAGTTGCCTAAATAACTAGTCTGCAAAATGTGTGCTTTTTGTCATACACAACACCCAATTTCTATGTATTTATATATCTAATACCCATAATTTTCTTTTTTACTTTTATGCCAGCTAAATCTTTCATATATGTTGAGTCAATTTAGGATCTAAGGCCCTGCTTTGTTTATGAGTATATTTTTAGAATGAATGTGGAAGAAAAGGTTGGATGTGATGCTTGAGAGAGTGTCGCCCGTTTTCTCTAGTTTGCTTCCAAAAAAGGGTCCCCGCTCCTCTTTCTTGACTTTTCTTTTATAATTAGAGGAGAAAGTAAAAGATACATTTTGTAGAGTATTGAGCCTATACACATTGTTATGGCAAAAAGACCACAATGTGGCTGCCAAGCGACACTTTTTAGGAAAGGATGGACTCGTGTCCATGCAGGTAATGATGAACTTTTCTGATAGTTGTCATTAATGGCTAACTCTTTCCGAGGGTGGAGATAAATTTGGGCACTTAGGCAGAAAATATCAATTCAGCCACTTCAGCGGTGGGCTGAATTCAATCACTTCGGAAGATAGGCTTAGTCAACAAAGATGGTCATATTCTTTGGCAAGGGGTCATGGGGCTTGTATGTAGGGATGTCAAAAAAGCTCGTTGTTCGCGAACAACTCGTGTTCAGCTCGTTAAGTAGCTTGTGGTCGGCTCGTTCGTTAAGTAAACGAGCCGAACGAGTCGAACACGAACAAGTTTTTAAAGCTTGAATTATAAACGAGCCGAACACGAACAACTCTTTGTTCGCTCGTGTTCGGCTTGTTTTAGCTCGAAATAAAACAAATATATATAATTATTTATATAAAAATATATTAAACATATTATATAATAATATATTATATATATTAATATCTAAGTTTAAATTGTAGCTGCTCTTGTGGTAATGTGGTTATGCACCTGTTTTGCATACATTTGATTCAGTTTCGAATCCAACACTCCACGGCTATTTTTTTAGTTTAATTTTAACAAGTCAATTTCGAGCCGAACACGAATGCGAATATTTAAATTGAGCCGAACACGAACACACTATTCACGAGTCATTTTTTAACACGAGTCAATTTCAAACACAAACAATTTCGAACGAGCCGAACACGAGTCGAGCCTAAGCAAAAACACCTTTACAACCCTACTTGTATAAGACTCTTTGTAAAAAAGCCTTGTTTACGTGTTTTAGATGTAATTGTGTATATAACATCACATCAAAAATATAATTATTTTAATTTTTAAAAAAATAAATACACATTTTTATGCACAATTATATAGGCTAACGCAAAATCACCTTTATTAGTACTTTTATTTTATTATTTTTCATCAATTGCTGTCACGATGGCCCTTGATTCTTTGATGGTGCTCCGAATCCTTCACTCGAGTACTTTGTGATTGTAAGAAAATAATGGNAACAATCGGATTCTTTGGCAAGGGGTCATGTGGCTTGTTTGTAGGGATGTCCAAAAAGCTCGTTCGCGAACAGCTCATGTTCGGCTCATTAAGTAGCTCGTATTCAGCTCGTTTTTTAAGTAAACGAGCCGAACACGACAGCTCTTTGTTCACTCGTGTCCTGGTGTTCGACTTGTTTTAGCTAAAAATAAAAAAAATTACATAATTATTTATATAAAAATATATTACACATATTATTTATATAATAATATATTATATATATTTATTTCTAAGTTTAACTCGTAACTGCTCTTGTGGTAATGTGGTTATGCACCTGTTTTGCAAATATTTTTTTTCAGGTTCGAATCTAACACTCTACATCTATTTTTTTAGTTTAATTTTAACAAGTCAATTTCGAGCCGAACACGAATACGAATATTTAAATTGAGCCGAACACGAACACATTGCTCACGAGCCGTTTTAAAACATGAACAATTTCGAACGAGCCGAACAAGAGCCGAGCCTCAGCTCGCTCAAGCTCGGCTTATTTACAGCCCTACTTGTATGAGACTCTTTGTAAAAAAAGCCTTGTTTGCGTGTTTTAGATGTAATTGTGTATATAGCATCACATCAAAAATATAATTATTTTAATTTTTTTAAAAATTAAATACACATTTTTATGCACAATTATATAGGCTAATGCAAAATCACCTTTATTAGTACTTTTATTTCTTTTTATATTTATCAATTGCCGTCACGATGGCCCTTCATTGTTTGATGGTGATCCAAATCCTTCACTCGAGCACTCTGAGATTGTTAGAAAATAATGTAAGTTAGAGACGTATATATAGTGATATAAAAATATAATGTGATTCTCTTAATATTCCTGAGAGCAGCTTCTGAACTTTCTACTGGAAAAGAGAATTTTTATATATGATTCTATGATAAAATGAAATCCACCTACTTTTTCCTGGCTTTATAAAATAGTTTTGTGGTTAAATGTCTTTTTCTCTTAATTAGCCTATCGTTTTTATAAATCAAGTATAATTGTGTGTGTGTGTGTGTATATTAAAGGTTCGCTAGATTTATGGTACGAGCCCTCAACTAACTCAATGTGTTAAACCACTTGATCCCGCACTGCAAGACAGATTGACTCAAGGGAGCTCAAACCCGTGATCCCGGGGGACTCATGACTGACGATGTAGTTGCCAACCAAAAAATCACGTCGTGCGACATTAAACTCTATATATAAACAGTAATCCAAAAGCATCAAAATAATATTTATTGAATAAAATAAATGTTTTCCAATTGAAATAAGTTGCTTAGCTTTTATTTCAAAAAGAAAACAGCATAGTGCAAGTCTTCCCATTCAACTAATTTAACTGGTGGCTTATTAATATATATATATATATATATATATATATATATATATATATATATGTAGACTTAACCTTCACTAAACCAATCTGGTATGTATGTAAATATGAAACATTAAGTATTAGATATGTAAATATCTATCATTGTATAATATGTATATATAAGTATATAACCACTATTACAATATACAACTCTCCTTTAGCCTTTTATATGATTTTTTTTTTAATTTTAATTATAAAATAATGTAACCAAATGTGCACGGCTGTATTAATCTATTCTTTTATACTGCATAAGAAAATAAAAATTTGGCCAAATATTGGTTTCATTTTGTTTTAATGAATTATTTCTGCGTAAATTTTTTATGGACTCGGACAAACTAAAAAATCTTGTTTCCATATAAAATAAATACTCATTCTCTTTTGACTTTATATTTTATTATGGAATTATAAAGGTGTCGTTAATTATTCGTACCTCGCCGAGTGTCAAAAATAAAATTACTGGATCCGAACTCGGAGAATCGGAGTTCGGGTTGCTAAATAAATTTTAGGTCGGTAAAATGATTTGAAATAGAATGACCGGCTCAAGTTTGACTATATACTGAGTTAAACTGACTCGAATGATTGTTGTTCTTTAAATTAAATGGGTTATACGTGTTAGGCGGCGGATTGAAGGTGGGTCATATTTGGCTTGGGCATTTAGACCCTTTTAATGTTATGATCGGTTCTAAAACTTTAAAGTAAGGTATTTTGAAGGTCGAGCCCAATCTTCGAACCTTATTTTACGCAACTATTAAGAAAAACAATAATTAGAACCACACGATGGTAAAAATTAATGGAATTTACATTGACATTTAGGAAAATTTGTTTCATACAGACAAAATATTTGCATACGCTGTCCAATCGCTATCGTCTATCATTTAAAATAAAAATGAGGCCTAACAAAATACATATTTATCCTGATAAATGATGAAAATCAGAC
This sequence comes from Phalaenopsis hybrid cultivar, assembly GCA_002079205.1. NCBI lineage: Eukaryota > Viridiplantae > Streptophyta > Magnoliopsida > Asparagales > Orchidaceae > Phalaenopsis > Phalaenopsis hybrid cultivar. Next base: position 343,467 of record JXCR01146736.1, on the reverse strand, counting down.
AACATATACACAATTGCATACATTGTTTGTTTGGAATATATTTTCGGCATTTAACACCCAATATCTTTACATGCTTGCTGAAGAAAAGAAGTAATCCCACTCATGCTTCTCCTTCCCACCCAGATAAAACTGCCAGCTTTCCTCCTCATCACCTTCACTAGACCAATTCTTATGTCTCCTCCTACTCCTCCTCCTCTCTACTCTTTGAATCACCCCTTCCACAGCCACATCAAACGCATCCTTCACACTCTCCATCTTCCCTCTCGGATCCCCATACACCAATCTCGGAATCAATCTCACCACTTCTTCCCTCATAGCCCTCACCCTCTCCTCCCCGAACCTCACCAGAACATCCTCAACTTTCACCTTCCCTTCCCTCACCTCTTTCTCCGCTATGAAAACAGAGTAGGAGCTGTAGTTCCTCGGCAAATGCCAGTAGTACTGCACGTAAGCTGAGCCTGGGTGGAAGAACACCGGAATGCAGCCTGCCACCATGGCGTCGAAAGCTGAGCGCCGGGTGTAGGAATCGCCCTGCGGTTGGAGGCAGAATACTGAGCTCTGAAATAGCTTCATCACGCTCTCCGGAGAGTGGCACCGCCTCTCGCTCGACCCGCACTCCAGCAAGCCGCACCTGCAGCACATCAGACCACAGGACGTTAATCCTCAGGAGCTGACAAGAATATTTGTTCACTTCAATTAACAGTATCATTTATAAATAATTCACCTCGCCGAACCCATGCACTCCTCCGTGAGCCGGCCACGTATATCGTCGGTCCTGTTCGGCCGTGGGGCGCCGGCGAAAGAGAAGAGCAACGGGCGGCACAGCCGGCCAACCCTTTCCTGCCACGCAGCTACATCCCGGTCCGTACTTGGGTGAAAGTACGTCGGGTACGGCACCGCCATATCATTGGTGTGCCACGGGCTGGACTCGATCACCAGCGCCGTCATATTCACAACGGCCGGCGAAAGTAGCAGTTTGCTACCCCAGTCGTTTTCGCCGTCCGTCAACCGCCGGAAATCCCATGTAATTCTCCCGGCGACGAAGAAATGATCTCTGCCTCCCATGACGGCCCATTCAGGTTGAGAAGTGAGCCATCGTGTCAGGTCGTGAAGGGAGGAATCTCGAACAGAGATGTTGCCGGCGGTTGTGCTGGACCAGAGGTGGCGGGAGATATCAAGGCCGGCATAGAACGGGACGAAAATGGCGGTGGCTTGGGATGAGTTGGTNTGAAGCAGTTCCAGATATCGAAGAGTGGGGGCAGATTACACTGATTGAGATTCTTTTACGTTATGTGATAGCTAGGCATGGACTTGTAAGAGAGTCTGTCATGTTCGCTTCAAACGCTACAGAAAGTTTTCATTCTAATTGGGATTCTAATGGTCTATCTCCTAAATTTGAGAATCATAGCAGTTCTGTTGAAGATGTTCCTTATGACTTCAATGGAAGCTCATTGATGTTTAAAAATTACATAGAAGGATGGGAAGAATATTTATTGCAATGTGGACCTACAAATGGAAATGCTGTCGAAGATCAAAATCAGCAAAAGGATGTGGTCCCAGCATCCGTGGAAAATGATGATGTGAGGATTTTATTGCAATGCACACTGCCTCTCTTGTGGAGTCAAAATAGTGCAGTTGTGCTTGCCGTTTGTGGTGTTCATTGGATTATGGCACCAAAGGACAAAGTTGACAGGATTACAAAGCCAATTCTTTTTCTCCTAAGATCATTTCCTGACTCAAAATATGTGGTATTCCTGTCAACACATTGCTAACATTTGTTATCTTAACATCTCTTCAACAAATTTTGCTTGATTTAGCTTTTTGGAGCCCATTATGGTGACCTCCAAACCACATAGCTACAGTTTGACACTTGCTTCATTTCAGTATACGACAAGTAACCTCTTTTAGGTTAAGTTCTAGTGGCATGGAAGAATATTTGAAAGTTTTATTTGAATTTTCTTTTGAGAATTTGAGTCATAATTACTCCCATTATCATTTAAATTCTAAATAGGTAAATATTAAAACCTTAAAACTACCTTTTTGGTTTCGATTTCTAATGATAAAGGTTAAGAGCATTTTAATATTGGTGGATTGGAAGTCATAAAAGTTTATGCGATATTCATCGAGTGAATACTAATTTAATGTTTCTCAGTACAAGTAACCTCTTTTAGCATTTTAATATCTCTCGATTCTAATATCATTAAGGCAGTCAAATGTCCATCAAACGCCGTTCAATCAAGGGGATTTTTTTGGGTCGTCCGATCAAAAGTGCTTTGGGTTCCTTTCATATTTGCAATTTAGACTCTATAAATAGAGCTCCAAACCCCTCATGAAAGGGGATCGAGACCCAGAGCCAGAGAGAGATAAAAACATGCATAAGAGGGAGCTGCAGCCTAGCCTCCTACTTCGCCGTCTCAAGCCATCGCCTCCTTTCGGCCGCCACAACGGTCTTAGGCGACCATTGTTGCGTTCTTGCTACTGCCTCCCGCTGCTCGCTGTCGCCTTCTGACTGCCACTGCCTTCCACCTGCCACCGTCGTTTCAGGCTGTCGTTGCCTTTCGGCCGCTGCCACCGTTTCAGTTCACCGTCGCCGCCCTCTGGCCACCGCCACCAACCTTTGGCCACCGCCGTCACCATCTTCTGGTCGCTATCTTCTTTCGATCGTCTTTGACTTTCGATTATCGTTGCCTTTTGGCCACTGCTGTCGTCTCAGGCCTCCGTCGCCACGTTCTGGCTGCCGCTGCTCTCCAGCCGCCGCCGCCGCCTTACAAACTTCTTCGTTTCAGATCGTCGCCGCCACCACCTTACGACCGTCTTCTTCTCAAGCCGTCGCCGCCTCCGACCAACTTCAGTCACCACAACCTCGAGCCACATTCATTGCTGCCTCTTTCAGTCGTCACTGCCCTCGACCTTCACCGCCATCTCCGGTCATTGCCACTTTGGGCCACTGTTGTCGTCCGCTCCCTACTACGGAACAACAATTTCTTTTACGTACAAACATTGTAACCCAATAAACTGTGTAACCCCTTCTCGCCAGTGGGACGAGGTGGTGTACCTATAATCACGAACCAGGACATGTGCTTCATAGTTTATGCAGCTCAAGATTCCGACGCTATGGCTTACAGACGTCGTCACAGCTCTCCACTACGACCTACATGACCAATTACAACTTACGTGATACATAACTAGTACAATTTTCAACTTCGGCCTACTGACATCGTCACAACACGCCACTACAACCTACGTGACCAACTACGACATACGTGGTTCATAGTTCGTACAATTCTTAACTCCGGTCCTAGCGGCCTACTGCGTTGTCCCAACTCGCCACTCCAACCTATGTGCCCAATTACGACCTATGTGATTCATAGCTCTTGCAACTCCCGACTTCGACCACTACGACCTATGGACATCGTCACAACTTGCCATTATGGCCTATGTGGTGCATAGCTCGTGCAATTAGGGCTGTCAAAACGGCTCGTTGTTCACGAACAGCTCANTTTCTAATGAGATGTAGAAAATAGATGATTCTTTCAAGGTACCAAGGGCTACATGTTTGTATATGTAAATACAAAAAATACTAACATGAATTTCAAAGAAAATAAACAACCAAGATGAAAATGTCTACTTTTAAGGTAAGCAATCAACTTACGATTCAAGGCATAACATGAAGCCACATCTACAAACCCAAGTTGGATACAAGCTCCNTTCTTTCAAGGTACCAAGGGCTACATGTTTGTATATGTAAATACCAAAAATACTAACATGAATTTCAAAGAACATAAACAACCAAGTTGAAAATGTCTACTTCTAAGGTAAGCAATCAACTTACGATTCAAGGCATAACAGGAAGCCACATCTACAAACCCAAGTTGGATACAAGCTCTAGAGATGGTTTCTCGCCTGATAGTCGGAAGACTTGTCGAGAGTGAGCCGTGAATCATCCCGACTCATCTAATACCCAACGTGGGTTGCAACAAGATCTACTTAAGATCTTTCAAGATTGAGAGATCTGGCTAAGGCGATGAACCAACCAGATAGGGGTGACACGAGCCCTGTAAGACTCGAGCCGAATGGAAAATGAGTCACGACTTGCTGTGAGAAAAACAGGTTGATCACATCCGGCCTACCAACCCTGCATCCAGACCGAACAACTGTCTCATAACTAACCTCTCCGGTCGACTGTGCTAGAAGACATCGAGGAAGATCGCCATATGATCAAACACCTTGACGAATTAACACGTACTCCGGAGGGCACAAATACCGCTCGGCTGGTTGACTTAGTCAGTTGACTTCAAGCCAGCCGATCAACCAATTACCACCAATGTTGAAAATCAAATTGCAATATAAATATGACATAAAATTTATATAATCAATTAGAGCCTTACTAACAACAAGAACTGTTTTCATAACCATTTCCTCTTTTCTGTCATTGTACAAAACACTTTTTTATATGTATGAGGCAAAAATACGAATAAAGATATATTTTTTCTCGATTTTCTCTACAAAGATCCTANGGCTTTAGCACGCTCTGGAATGAAAATTGGCCGCATTGGTAACTTGCTATTTAAATTTGTTTTTAGTTTAAAAGAACTAAAGCATGAATGAAATGTTTTTTACTTTTGCTTCTCTATTTGAGTCCAATGAAAGCTTAAAGCTGAAGTAAAACTTNGTAACTTGCTATTTAAATTTGTTTTTAGTTTAAAGGAACTAAAGCATGAATGAAATGTTTTTTTTTTTTTTTGTTTTTTTTTTTGCTTCTCTATTTGAGTCCAATGAAAGCTTAAAGCTGAAGTAAAACTGAACTGTGAATGACATTAAATTATATTCCTTTCTAATGTACAAATAAAACCGAGCGAAAAACCTTTTTTTTTCTTATTTTTTATTCAAAGCATACAAATAGGAAAATATTATATTTTCACTTGGTTTCTTTGCAAACTAACACGACACTGCATTTCTTTTCAATTTAAAAGTTGCTTTCCTTATTTATTTCGAACCAAGCAGAAAGNTAATGTACAAATAAAACCGAGCGAAAAACCTTTTTTTTTCTTATTTTTTATTCAAAGCATACAAAAAGGAAAATATTATATTTTCACTTGGTTTCTTTGCAAATTAACACGACACTGCATTTCTTTTCAGTTTAAAAGTTGCTTTCCTTCTTTATTTCGAACCAAGCAGAAAAAAGTTGGATTATTTTTTCGTAATGGGTGAAGATATTTTTCAATGAAATTCTTTTACTATATTTCTTTTTCTTTTTCTCTTTTTTGGTACCTTAAAACAAAAATTTGAGAGAAGAATTTTGCTGTGTTATGTTTTTCTATGTATATCCCTTATTTGCTTTTTATTGCTTTTATGTTAATGATTGAATTCTAAAAATATTTCTCTAGAATTCATTTATTTTTCATGTAGATTGCTTGAATTTTGACAGCTACTCTTGATATTTGAATTTGACAATCGATATTATGAATAATATGTTGTGGATAAATTACTGTCTATGAAACTCGTTAAATAATTAGTTTTATTACATTTTTTTATTTCCAGAGGATGTGACGNTGACAGCTACTCTTGATATTTGAATTTGACAATCGATATTATGAATAATATGTTGTGGATAAATTACTGTCTGATGAAACTCGATAAATAATTAGTTTTATTACATTTTTTTTTCCAGAGGATGTGACACCAATTCCCACCGATAGCACCCGTAGAAAGGGCGGCAGAAGGGGAAGAAGACTATAGTTTCATTCTTCGGTACCTTCTTCTGTTATATGGTCGATTTGTCGAAGATGGNATGATTCTTTCAAGGTACCAAGGGCTACATGTTTGTATATGTAAATACAAAAAATACTAACATGAATTTCAAAGAAAATAAACAACCAAGATGAAAATGTCTACTTTTAAGGTAAGCAATCAACTTACGATTCAAGGCATAACATGAAGCCACATCTACAAACCCAAGTTGGATACAAGCTCTAGAGATGGTTTCTCGCCTGATAGTCGGAAGACTTGTCGAGAGTGAGCCGTGAATCATCCCGACTCATCTAATACCCAACATGGGTTGCAACAAGATCTACTTAAGATCTTTCAAGATTGAGAGATCTGGCTAAGGCGATGAACCAACCAGATAGGCGTGACACGAGCCCTGTAAGACTCGAGCCGAATGGAAAATGAGTCACAACTTGCTGTGAGAAAAACGGGTTGATCGCATCCGGCCTACCAACCCTGCATCCAGACCGAACAACTGCCTCACAACCAACCTCTCCGGTCGACTGTGCTAGAAGACATCGAGGAAGATCGCCATATGATCAAACACTCTGACGAATTAACACATACTCCGGAGGGCACAAATACCGCTCGGCTGGTTGACTTAGTCAGTTGACTTCAAGCCAGCCGATTAACCAATTACCACCAATGTTGAAAATCAAATTGCATTATAAATATGACATAAAATCTATATAATCAATTAGAGCCTTACTAACAATAAGAACTGTTTTCATAACCATTTCCTCCATTCTGTCATTGTACAAAACACTTTTTTATATGTATGAGGCAAAAATAAGAATAAAGATATATTTTTTCTCGATTCTCTCTACAAAGATCCTGGAGTTACTCTACTCTCTCTTTCTTCTCTCCTTCACCCAACTCTAACTCTTGAAACGTGATTTATAAAGGACAAACTAGGTTCCTACAATATATAATGGGATTAATAGTTTAGAGGTGCTTGACTACTCTTATTTTGATTGTTGGCCACAAAAAATATAAGAATTAACTCTTGGGAATATATCTCTTTATATTCGCTCGCGCATATATGCCTTTGAGAAGCACCAAACACTTTCACATTTAGTTTTTTGTGTACAATTTCATTGATATGATCAACACCATTAAATTGAACCTAAAATAATGTAGGATATGATCAACACCATTTTTGTCCTTGTTATCAAGCACAAATGATTATGGATATTTAAGAGTATTTACTATATTATTAAATGTTGAATTAATAAAAAAAATAATTTACTAAATATTTGAACTTATTCTATTCACAAATCTCGTCACATATTTAATATGATCCACATTATTCAAAATATTAAAATCATAGAAGATGAAGACTAAATATGGAAGGTGTGATATGTTCTCACTATTAATTGGATAAATGAGACATTGCTATGATCCTTTTTACTAAGTCTAGCAATCATGAGCATATTCAATCGTATTAAATGACAAAAATAAATGAGAAAATATTTTTTATTTTACTTTATTTTTTAAAATTATGTAAATAAATAAGAAATTTGAACTGTCAATATGTAATAAAATAATTTTTTGACATACTTATATAAATTAATATATATTTATTTCGTGAAATACAAGGAACATGTAAAATTCAAACCCATAACCTCATCATAGAAAACTACACCCTCTTCCAATTTACTTTAAATACATTAAATCAATATTGATGTCTGCCGGAAAATTTACGGCAGTAGAGTGATGGATTGTCATCGTAGCGTTGCATGAGAGTTCAACACACACACATGTGAAAGAAAAAAAAACAGTAATTACACCAGAAAAAATTTACGTGAAAAACCTGTGAAGAGAAAAACACAGGGTCTGACCCAATTGTAAAAATTCATTATTAGTTGATGATTACAAAGATTCCTTATCCTACAGACGAAAAAAGGGTGAACCTATTTTTCAACTTATAGCGTCGGCTGACGGGGTCTGATTGGTGGTGATCGACGACGATTTATGGTGATTGACAGTGGTTAGCAGTGTGCGACAATATTCGGTGGTGTTTAACGATGAGAATAGTGCTTGACAGTGGTTGATGATTGTTAACGATTGACGATCAACGGCGGTTGACAGATGTTAACGAGAGTCGACAATGATCGACAACATTCTACAGTGATTGACGATTCCCAAAGCTTCATGTTCTCTCTCAAGGCTCAAACACTTTATTTATAGTAATTTGTGTCTAATTAATGCAAGAATATGAACCACTTTGATCAAATAGTTCGGAGAGATTTCTTCAATCAAATGATGTTTGATGGGCATTTAAGTGCCCGAACGATGTATGAGTTGACAACTTGGTATCGTTGGATTTGCCTTGTCAAGTCGTTCGATCTAATTGTAACTTGTTAGATTGTACATCAATTTGACCTTTAAAATATGTGCAAAAATTTTCTAAATATAATTTAATAACTTGAAGTGGGCTTGATTTCACTCGAATGAGACTATTTTTTATATCATTTGGTCGCCGGTCAGTTTGAAATTTATGCTTAAAAATTGAAATTTGGGTGATTTGATATGTTAACACATCCGAATTGGGCGCAAGGTCTTAAAAAAAATAAAACATTTAGAGTTTGGCCTCCCCTGCGCATCAAATCGGATCGAAGGCAGTCGATCTGAGAAATGTTTCCCCAATTCGGAGCGGCGACGGCTGACAGTCTCAGCCGGGCCTCCACTCTTGTCTACCGGATCGGCACTGATGCCCATCTCTACGACGATCCCGATGACGTCAACATTGCTCCTCTTCTCGACAGCCGCTTCGACTCCGAGAAGTGCGAGGCTCTCAAGCGCCTCCTTGCCCTCATCGCACAGGGTGTTGATGTCTGCAAATTCTTCCCCCAGGTTTGCTCCATCGCCCTTCATTCTTCATCTCTCTTGAATTTGGGCGGGACTCACCGGCTCTTTCAGCGGCGTTACAGGTAGTGAAGAATGTGGCGTCTCAGTCGCTGGAAGTGAAGAAGCTAGCTTATCTTTATCTTCTCCACTATGCTGAAAAGTACGATTCCTACATGCTGATACTTTTGTTCAGTGATGTTTCGTATGATAAATTGTAATTTGCCATGCAAGTTTTTTACCAACCAGTTTACTTTCCATTCACCCGCTATTTTTCTTCTGGTTTTGCATAAATGGTGGATTCATTAGCTTTATCAAAGGCTGGTAACATGGTATTCTTTTTTGTTTGCTCCTAATCTGATGACCAGGCGCCCGAACGAAGCTTTGCTATCAATTAACTGCTTTCAGAAAGACTTGTCGGATCTAAATCCTTTAGTTCGAGCATGGGCGCTACGCTCCATGGCTGGAATACATCTACATATAGTTTCTCCTCTTGTTTTAGCAGCCATCAGGAAGTGTGCAAGAGATCCATCTGCCTATGTAAGAAAATGTGCTGCCAATGCTCTTTCTAAGTTACTCGACTTGCTTCCAGAGGAAAATACTGAACTTGAAGAGGTTTCCTTTCATTTTCTCTTTATTAAGCTTAGAAATGCTCTTTAATTCACTTGAAGAATCAACACTAACTTATTTTTTACACTTCAACATATTTATGCAGCTGGTCAATATCTTTCTAAGTGACCATTCACTCGTAGTAGTTGGAGCTTCTGCAGTTGCCTTCAAAACAGTCTGCCTTAAAAATCTTTCACTCATTGGCAAACACTTTAGAAGGTTGTGTGAAGCAGTTCCAGATATCGAAGAGTGGGGGCAGATTCCACTGATTGAGATTCTTTTACGTTATGTGATAGCCAGGCATGGACTTGTAAGAGAGTCTGTCACGTTCGCTTCAAACGCTACAGAAAGTTTCCATTCTAATTGGGATTCTAATGGTCTATCTCGTAAATATGAGAATCATAGCAGTTCTGTTGAAGATGTTCCTTATGACTTCAATGGAAGCTCATGGATGTTAAAAAATTACATAGAAGGATGGGAAGAATATTTATTGCAATGTGAACGTACAAATGGAAATGCTGTCGAAGATCAAAATCAGCAGAAGGATGTGGTTCCAGCATCCGTGGAAAATGATGATGTGAGGATTTTATTGCAATGTACACTGCCTCTCTTGTGGAGTCAAAATAGTGCAGTTGTGCTTGCCGTTTGTGGTGTTCATTGGATTATGGCACCAAAGGACAAAGTTGACAGGATTGTAAAGCCAATTCTTTTTCTCCTAAGATCATTTCCTGACTCGAAATATGTGGTATTCCCTCACATTGCTAACATTTGTTATCTTAACATCTCTTCAACAAATGTTGCTTGATTTAGCTGTTTGGAGCCCATTATGGTGACCTCCAAATCACATAGCCACAGTTCGACACTTGCTTCATTTCAGTATACAACAAGTAACCTCTTTTAGCCTGAGTTCTAGTGGCATGGAAGAATATTTGAAAGTTATATTTGAATTTTCTTTTGAGAATTTGAGTCATAATTGCTACCATTATCATTTAAATTCTAAATAGGTAAAGATTAAAACCTTAAAACTACCTTTTTGGTTTTGATTTCTAATGATAAAGGTTAAGAACATTTTAATATTGGTGGATAGGAAGTCATAAAAGTTATGCGATATTCATCGAGTGAATACTAATTTATTGTTTCTCAATACAAGTAACCTCTTTTAGCATTTTAATATCTCTCGATTCTAATATCATTAAGACAGTTAAATGTCCATCAAACGCCGTCCAATCAAGGGGATTTTTTTGGGTCGTTCGATCAAAAGTGCTTTGGGTTCCCTTCATATTTGCAATTTAGACTCTATTAATAGAGCTCCGAACCCCTCATGAAAGGGGATCGAGACCTAGAGCCAGAGAGAGAGCAAAGCATGCATAAGAGGGAGCTGTAGCCTAGCCCCCTACTTTGCCGTCTCAAGCCATCGTCGCCTTTCGGCCGCCAGGCCACCATTGTCACGTTCTTGCTACTGCCTCCCTCTGCCCGCTGCCGCCTTCTGACTGCCACTGCCTTCCACCTGCAGCCGTCGTTTCAGGCTGTCGTCGCCTTTCGGCCGTTGCCACCGTTGCTGCCCTCTGGCCACTGCTGTCACCCTTTGGCCACCGCCGTCACCATCTTCTGGCCGCTATCTTCTTTCGATCGTCTTTGACTTTCGATTATCGTTGCCTTCTGGCCACCGCTGTAGTCTCAAGCCACCGTCGCCACGTTCCGGCTGCCGCTACTCTCTAGTCGCCGCCGCCGCCGCCGCCTTACAACCTTCTTCGTTTCAGGTCGTCGCTGTCACCGCCTTACAACCGTCTTTTTCTCAGGCCGTCGCTGCCTTCTGATCTCCACTGCCTCTGCCGCCACCATCTTAGGTGGTCGTCGTCACCGCCGCCTCCGACCAACTTCAGTCACCACAGCCTCGAGCCACATTCATTGCTGCCTCTTTCAGTCGTCACTGCCTTCGACCTTCACCGCCGTCTCTGGTCATTGCCACCTTGGGCCACTGTTGCCGTCCGCTCCCTACTACGGAACAACAATTTCTTTTACGTACAAATATTGTAACCCAATAAACTGTGTAACCACTTCTCGCCAGTGGGAGGAGGTGGTGTACCTATAATCACCAACCAAAAGATGTGGTTCATAGTTCATGCAGCTCCAGATTCCGACGCCATGGCTTACGGACGTTGTCACAGCTCTCTNGTGATATAAAAATATAATGTGATTCTCTTAATATTCCTGAGAGCAGCTTCTGAACTTTCTACTGGAAAAGAGCATTTTTATATATGATTCTATGATATCCCTGGCTTTATAAAAGAGTTTTGTGGTTAAATGTCTTTTTCTATTAATTAGCCTATCGTTTTTATAAATGAAGCTCACCTATTTTTCAACGATAATGAAAAATATTTATATAATTTTGTGTGTGTCTACATATATTAAAGGCAGACTGGATGTTATGATATTAGCCCGCAACTAATCCAATGTGACAAACTATTTGATCTCACACTGCAAAATAGATGGACTCAGACGGGCTCGAACCCGTGACCCCAGNCTATCGTTTTTATAAATGAAGCTCACCTATTTTTCAACGATAATGAAAAATATTTATATAATTTTGTGTGTGCCTACATATATTAAAGGCAGGATGTGATGATACTAGCCCGCAACTAATCCAATGTGTCAAACTATTTGATCTCACACTGCAAGATAGATGGACTCAGACGGGCTCGAACCCGTGACCCCAAGAGACTCATGACTGACAACGTAATTGCCAACCAAAGAATCACGTCATGCGACATTAAACTCTATATATAAACACTAATCGGTAGCCTGGCTTTATTTCATATGTTTCTTGTTACAATAATTTAGAGTAGCCAATTCATTTATGCATTAATTTAAAATTTACCAAAAGCATCAAAATAATATTTATTGAATAAAATAAATGTTTTCCAATTGTAATAAGTTGCTTAGCTTTTATTTCAAAAAGAAAACAGCATAGTGCAAGTCTTCCCATTCAACTAGTTTAACTGGTGGCTTATTACTATATATATATATATATATATATATAGACTTATATACCACATTATTTTTATGTATTTATAGAACTAACCACTAGACCTTCATATTTCCATGCGAAACAGTCAAACATCACATCAATATTACCGATGCTAATTTCTTAAAACTGAAATAATCCTTTTCATACAAACCTCCTCTGCACCAATCTGGTATGTATGTAAATATGAAACATTGAGTGTTAGATATGTAAATATCTATGATTGTATAATATGTATATATAACCACTATTACAATATACAACTCTCCTTTAGCATTTTATATGAATTTTTTTAATTTTAATTATAAAATAATGTAACCAAATGTGCACGGCTGCATTAATCTATTCTTTTATACATCATAAAAAAATAAAATTTTGGCCAAATATTGGTTTCATTTTGTTTTAATGAATTATTTCTCTGTAAATTTTTTATGGACTCGGACAAACTAAAAAATTTTGATTCCATATAAAATAAATACTCATTCTCTTTTGGCTTTATATTTTATTATGGAATTAAAAGGTTGCCAAGTGTCAAAAATAAAATTACTCGATCCGAACTCGAAAAATCAGAGTTCAGGTTGTCTAAATATAAATTTTAGGTCGGTAAAATGATTTGAAATGGAACGACGACTCAAGTTTGACTCTATATGGATTTAAAATTGACTTGAATGATTGTTGTTCTTTAAATTAAATGGGTTATATGTGTTAGGCGGAGGATTGAAGGTGGGTCATATTCGGCTTGGGCATTTAGACCTATTTAATGTTATGATCGGTTCAAAAACTTTAGAGTTTGAAGGTCGAGCCCAATCTATATACCTGTTTTACACAACTGCTAAAAAAAATAATAATCAGAACCACACGCTTGTAAAAATTAGTGGAATTTACACTCTCATTTAGGAAAAATTGTTTCATATGGATAGTGTATTTGCATACATTGTTCGATCGCCACCTTCTATCATTTAAAATAAAAATGAGACCTATCGAAATATATATTTATCGNGTCTAAATATAAATTTTAGGTCGGTAAAATGATTTGAAATGGAACGACGACTCAAGTTTGACTCTATATGGACTTAAAATTGACTTGAATGATTGTTGTTCTTTAAATTAAATGGGTTATATGTGTTTGGCGGCGGATTGAAGGTGGGTCATATTCGGCTTGGGCATTTAGACCCATTTAATGTTATGATCGGTTCGAAAACTTTAGAGTTTGAAGGTCGAGCCCAATCTACATACCTGTTTACACAACTGCTAAAAAAAATAATAATCAGAACCACACATTTGTAAAAATTAGTGGAATTTACACTCTCATTTAGGAAAAATTGTTTCATATGGATAGCGTATTTGCATACACTGTTCGATCGCCACCTTCCATCATTTAAAATAAAAATGAGGCATATCGAAATATATATTTATCCTACGATACACAGAAATGAATACACTGTTTGTTTGGAATAATTTCATTTACATGCTTGCTGAAGAAAAGAAGTAATCCCACTCATGCTTCTCCTTCCCACCCAGATAAAACTGCCAGCTTTCCTCCTCATCACCTTCACTAGACCAATTCTCATGTCTCCTCCGTGTCCTCCTTCTCTCTACTCTCTGAATCACCCCTTCCACAGCCACATCAAACGCATCCTTCACACTCTCCATCTTCCCTCTCGGATCCCCATACACCAATCTCGGAATCAATCTCAACACTTCTTCCCGCATAGCCCTCACCCTCTCCTCCCCAAACCTCAACAGAACATCCTCAACCTTCACCTTCCCTTCCCTCACCTCTTTCTCCGTTATGAAAACCGAATAGGAGCTGTAGTTCCTCGGCAAATGCCAGTAGTACTGCACGTAAGCTGAGCCCGGGTGGAAGAACACCGGAATGCAGCCTGCCACCATGGCGTCGAAAGCTGAGCGCCGGGTGTAGGAATCGCCTTGCGGTTGGAGGCAGAATACTGAGCTCTGAAATAGCTTCATCACGCTCTCCGGCGAGTGGCACCGCCTCTCGCTCGACCCGCACTCCAGCAGGCCGCACCTGCAGCATATCAGACCACAGGACATTAATCCTAAGGAGCTGACAAGAATATTTGTTCACTTCAATTAACAGTATCATTTATAAATAATTCACCTCGCCGAACCCCTGCACTCCTCCGTGAGCCGGCCACGTATATCGTCGGTCCTGTTCGGCCGCGGGGCGCCGGCGAAAGAGAAGAGCAACGGGCGGCGCAGCCGGCCAACCCTTTCCTGCCACGCAGCTACATCTCGGTCCGTACTGGGGTGAAAGTACGTCGGGTACGGCACCGCCATATCATTGGTGTGCCAAGGGCTGGACTCGATCACAAGCGCCGTCATATTCAACACGGCCGGCGAAAGTAGCAGTTTGCTACCCCACTCGTTTTCGCCGTCCGTCAACCGCCGGAAATCCCATGTAATTCTACCGGCGACGAAGAAATGATCTCTGCCTCCCATGACGGCCCATTCAGGCTGAGAAGTGAGCCATCGTGTCAGGTCGTGAAGGGAGGAATCTCGAACCGAGATGTTGCCGGCGGTTGAGCCGGACCAGAGGTGGCGGGAGATATCGAGGCCGGCGTAGAACGGGACAAAAATGGCGGTGGCTTGGGATGAGTTGGGGGTGAGGCAGGGATAGCGGTTGATGCGATTGTGGAAGATGAGTTCGAGGGAGAATTGGTTGGTGGAGTAGCAGGTGGAACAGGGGAGAATGGAGGAGGGAGGGAGTGGAGGGCCGAGACCGGAGTTGGAGAGGAGGAGGCACATGTCCGTCCATTGGCTTAGAGAGCGGCAGTTGTGGAGGAGGTCGGTGTTGAAGCGAGAGGGGAGGTTGTGGATGTAGATGTAGCGGTTGGAGCAGGGGTTGATGGGTGGGGGAGAGGGAGGGGAGCGGAGGTGGAGGAACTTGATNGTGGACGGCCGAGACCGGAGTTGGAGAGGAGGAGGCACATGTCCGTCCATTGGCTTAGAGAGCGGCAGTTGTCGAGGAGGTCGGCGTTGAAGCGAGAGGGGAGGTTGTGGATGTAGATGTAGCGGTTGGAGCAGGGGTTGATGTGTGGGGGAGAGGGAGGGGAGGGGAGGTGGAGGAACTTGATACAGAAGAGGAAGGGAATGAAGAGGATGTAGATGAAGTAGGGGTAGTGGCGGATGAAGAAGGCTGCGGCGGTGATGCGGCGGCGTTTGGTGAAGAATTTCTCCATGGAGAAGGCTGATAGGATGGATGGGACTAGGTATAACATATGAAGGGTTGAAGGTTGGGTTGTGAATTGTGATTGGCATAGGGAGTTGACCGTTGGTAGTCTGGTAGAGGAGAGAAAAAATAATTAAGGATGATGGGTGTTGGTAAATTGAAAATTTTATTTGATGATTGTTTGACTTGAAGTGATAATGATGTATCCTCAAATTGTTAAACTTTCTTTTTAAATGAGTAGAATATGTAAATAAGCAATTAAAATTAACATTGCACTTGTTTTAATGAGGTGAATTTCTATATTTTTAAAATTTTTAGGATTTATTTTGAGATGAATATAAGAGTTTGTTGATTGTTTATGTGTTAAACATATATGAAAATGTATAACTATTTTAAAATCACTTGTAGATAATTTTGAACAAGATTCTTAACTTAGTTGTAAATTATTATTCTATTATTTTAGCTCTCAATAGCTTGATGTATACTCAAGTTTGTGTAAGATTAGACATAACATTCATAACCATGATATTAAGAAGATATTTCTAATGAGATGTAGAAAAATGAATGATTCTTTCAAGGTACCAAGGGCTACATGTTTGTATATGTAAATACCAAAAATACTAACATGAATTTCAAAGAAAATAAACAACTAAGATGAAAAGGTCCAAGCAATCAACTGAAGATTCAAGGCATAACAGGAAGCTGCATCTACAAACCCAAGTTGGATTCAAGCTCTGGAGACGGTTCATTGCCCAATAGTCGGAAGACCTGTCAAAAGTGAGGCGTGAATCATCCCGACTCATCTAATACCCAACATGGGCTGCAGCAAGATCCACTTAAGATCTTTCAAGATTAAGAGATCTGGCTAAGGTGACGAACCAACCAGATAGGCGTGACACGAGCCTTGTAAAACTTGAGCTGAATGGAAAATGAGCCACGACTCGCTGTGAGAAAAGCTGGTCGATCACATTTGGGCGACCAACCTTGCATCTGGACCGAACGACCATCTCACAACCAATCTCTCCGACCGACTGTGCCAAATGACATCTAGGAAGATCGACATACGATCGAACACCTTGACGGACTAATACGTACTCCTTATGGCACAAATACCGCTCGACTGGTCGACTCAGTCAGTTGACTTCAAGTCAGCCAATCAGACAATTACCATCAATGTTGAAATTCAAATTGCAATAGAAATATGACATAAAATCTATACAATCAATTAGAGCCTTACTAACAGTAAGAACTGTTTTCATAACCATTTCCTCCATTCTGTCATTGTACAAAACACTTTTTTATATGTACGGGGCAAAAATACGAATAAAGATATATTTTTCCTCGATTCTCCCTACAAAGATCCCAGAGTTATTCTACTCTCTCTTTCTTCTCTCCTTCGCCCAACTCTAACTCTTGAAGCGTGATTTATAAAGGATAAACTACGCTCCTATAATATATAATGGATTAATAGCCTAGAGGTGATTGACTACTCTTATTTTGATTGTTGGCCACAACAATTAAAAGAATTAACTTTTGGGTATATATATCTTTATATTCGCTCGCGCATATATGCCTTTGAGAAGCACCAAACACCTTCACATTTAGTCTTTTATGTGTACGAATTCATTGATATGATCAACACCATTAAATTGAACCTAAAATAATGTAGGGCTTATTAACTAAATTATTTAAGTTTATGTATAAGAGATATAACAATTGTGATCTAGGCAAGATAATAATGCAACCTAAAGTGTTAATTTTGGTAACTATTATTTACATATTTGACATTTACAAATTTTTTATTTGTAATTTAAAATTTTGGAGAGTGAAATATGTACATAATGATGTTTTGGATGCTGAATGTGTAAAAACTCCAAACATTTTTGTCCTTGTTATCAAGCACAAATGATTATGGATATTTAAGAGTATTTACTATATTATTAACAGTTGAATTAATAGAAAAATTAATTTACTAAATATTTGAACTTATTATATTTACAAATCTCGTCACATATTTAATATGATCCACATTATTCAACATATTAAATCACAGAAGATGAAGACTAAGGGTCTGTTTGGCGCAGCTGTTGATTATTTATAATCTGCTGATAATCTGATAATCGGATTATTAAAATAATCTGACTTATTGTTTGAGGCAGCTTATTCAGATTAGATATATTCTCACTATTAATTGGATCAATGAGATATTGCTATGATCCTTTTTTACTAAGTCTAGCAATCATGAGCATATTCCATGGCATTAAATGACAAAAATAAATGAGACAATTTTTTATTTTACTTTAATTTTTAAAATTATGTAAATAAATATGAAATTTTAACAGTCAATATGTAATAAAATAATTTTTTGACATACTTACATAAATTCCGCTTCAATAAACAAATTGGGCTTTTANCAAGGGGATTTTTTTGGGTCGTTCGATCAAAAGTGCTTTGGGTTCCCTTCATATTTGCAATTTAGACTCTATTAATAGAGCTCCGAACCCCTCATGAAAGGGGATCGAGACCTAGAGCCAGAGAGAGAGCAAAGCATGCATAAGAGGGNGGTTCCCTTCATATTTGCAATTTAGACTCTATAAATAGAGCTCCAAACCCCTCATGAAAGGGGATCGAGACCTAGAGCCAGAGAGAGAGCAAAGCATGCATAAGAGGCAGCTGTAGCCTAGCCCCCTACTTTGCCGTCTCAAGCCATCGTCGCCTTTCGGCCGCCAGGCCACCATTGTCACGTTCTTGCTACTGCCTCCCTCTGCCCGCTGCCGCCTTCTGACTGCCACTGCCTTCCACCTGCAGCCGTCGTTTCAGGCTGTCGTCGCCTTTCGGCCGTTGCCACCGTTGCTGCCCTCTGGCCACTGCTGTCACCCTTTGGCCACCGCCGTCACCATCTTCTGGCCGCTATCTTCTTTCGATCGTCTTTGACTTTCGATTATCGTTGCCTTCTGGCCACCGCTGTAGTCTCAAGCCACCGTCGCCACGTTCCGGCTGCCGCTACTCTCTAGTCGCCGCCGCCGCCGCCGCCTTACAACCTTCTTCGTTTCAGGTCGTCGCTGTCACCGCCTTACAACCGTCTTTTTCTCAGGCCGTCGCTGCCTTCTGATCTCCACTGCCTCTGCCGCCACCATCTTAGGTGGTCGTCGTCACCGCCGCCTCCGACCAACTTCAGTCACCACAGCCTCGAGCCACATTCATTGCTGCCTCTTTCAGTCGTCACTGCCTTCGACCTTCACCGCCGTCTCTGGTCATTGCCACCTTGGGCCACTGTTGCCGTCCGCTCCCTACTACGGAACAACAATT
Organism: Phalaenopsis hybrid cultivar; assembly: GCA_002079205.1. NCBI lineage: Eukaryota > Viridiplantae > Streptophyta > Magnoliopsida > Asparagales > Orchidaceae > Phalaenopsis > Phalaenopsis hybrid cultivar. The sequence goes on along the minus strand of JXCR01146736.1, from coordinate 324,718 downwards.
TCTTTTACGTACAAATATTGTAACCCAATAAACTGTGTAACCACTTCTCGCCAGTGGGAGGAGGTGGTGTACCTATAATCACCAACCACAAGATGTGGTTCATAGTTCATGTAGCTCCAGATTCCGACGCCATGGCTTACGGACGTTGTCACAGCTCTCCACTACGACATGCATGACCAATTACGACTTACGTGATACATAGCTCGTACAATTTCCAACTCCGGCCTACTGGCGTCGTCACAACACGCCACTACAACTTACGTGACCAACTACGACATACGTGGTTCATAGCTCGTGCAATTCTTAACTCTGGTCCTAGAGGCCTACGACCGTCGTCCCAACTCGCCACTGCAACGTATGTGACCAAGTACGACCTATGTGATTCATAGCTCGTGCAACTCCCGACTTCGACCCCTACGACCTATGAACATCTTCACAGCTTGCCACTATGGCCTATGTGGTTCATAGCTCGTGCAATCGCTAACTTCGGCCACTATGAACTATGAACGTCGTGGCAACTGATNTCGACCCCTACGACCTATGAACATCTTCACAGCTTGCCACTATGGCCTATGTGGTTCATAGCTCGTGCAATCTCTAACTTCGGCCACTATGAACTATGAACGTCGTGGCAACTGACCACTAAAGCTCATGTGACCAACTACAACCTACGTCCAACTCCAACTTACATGGCTTACAACTCTTGCGGTTTTCTACTACGGCCTTAGCGACCAACGAACGCTTTTGATATAACCATTTGTATATTACATGACCAACTACTATCATGGAATTATAGCCTATAAAACAAGTTGATGCTATGACAACGATGAACCATCTACAACATTTATTACAGACTACCGCCTCCATAACAACGGACTATGGCTCTTGCAGCGTACTTTCACCGAGAACTATAATTATTACGGCTAAACTACGACTATTATCGACGAACCACTGTTGTAAATTTCATCTATTATTTATATTCTTCTTATTATACATAATAAAAATAGAATTTTAATCTATCATATTTAGATATAATTTTATCTGTTAATAATTGATATGCCTTCAACAAATTTCAACATTTAGAAGAAATCTCGAGGCATGACGCAAAATTAGAGCTATCTTTAATTAAGGAGAAGATGGGCTCATGTGCGCAAAATTACATAGCAGATCATTTCAACTTGTCAAGACCCCATGATTTTTTCTCTTTTTCAGGATTTTTCACATAAAAAACTTTTGGTGTCGCGACTGATCGCTTAATTCTTTCTAAGTGTGTGTTGAATTTCCATAGTATGTGAAGAGGATGATCCTTTACTCTGCCGTCGCGAATTTTCTAGCACACATCAATAATTTTGCTTTTTAATTGCCAATTTAAAAATGTTAAAATTACATATCACACTCAATCTCAGTTCAATTAATTCTAAGCTCTTTATCATTCAAACATTTTCTCATTGTTCTAGCTTTTCATGCGTTTTAACAAAATCTAAGCAAATAGAGCTGCCCCATTTGCAAATGCATGCACCAAGATAATTCGTTCTAAATATTCTTTATAAGCCATAACCAATACAAAAAAAGATACTGATTTCATTTTAATCATTTTCTTCTACAATTGAAAGCTTTATAGTAACATGACAACTTTTATGCCAATTTGCGCTCCATCATTGTCATCTTTAATCATTTTATTTTACTATTGACATACTTTTTATAATACATCGAATCAATTCTTGTTGTACTTGATCACATGTAATCAATAATAATTATAGGAATTTTCTTTTTTTACTACTTTATTTTTTAATTAGTTATCTTGACACAAGTTATTTTAATAAATACTCTTTCTGGCATTAACCAAATTGATATTTTGAAAGTATAATGATTTTAATTTATTTATTTACGATTATTGTACTCCATAGCTTCATAGTATGGTTCATAAGGTTGATTCTTCATGGTTAACATAATCTTGAAGATTTGAAATTAGAACTATTTTCTTAATTTAATGTTAGGTATGATCTTCAAAATGTTGGGTAATAGCATTCTAGTTTAATTTTTGGCCCGGTTTTCAAAATATTTGGTAGCAGTATTTCCTCAATGGTTTGCCCTTTTCTTTATAAGTTGGTTTATGAAGAAAGAAATGGTGAAGATCTTTGCTCGTGGCATGCTCCTTGCCATCATTTGTTGAGCACTCCCATAACTTGATTTTTTTCCCTCTTATAGATTTTGCATAAGGATGTGCAAGTGATAAGTTTTTGAATCGGCAATTAATAGCTGGCTTTCGTTGTAAAAAAAATATAAATAATTTTTGTGCTTGCCAAAACTTAAAAGATTTTTATTTGTGTGACTAGTGAACTAGAGCTATTCTATCTCCACTTGTCAAAACTGTTTTAGTCGAATATTGACAAAATTGAAATTACGCCAGTCAAGGAATTTATTGAACTCAATTATTGGGGCAATAGATGGCTTAGTCAACTATTGAAATATACTGCCTAGTGGTTAACTTGTTATAAGTACAGATGACTTGGCATACTACCGCCTATTGTAGCATCGAGGCTACAAACAAGTCAAGCCAACAAAAGGTTGTTAGAGCATGAGATTATTTATCTAAATTTGTTCTGTTTTGGTCGAGCATGTTTAGAGATCTTTCATTTTGTGATTAACGACCTTTAAACGAGTGACTTCTATAGTCAAATACACAATCCTTTATATGCCTATCTTATTAAGCTTAGCAAATGTAAATGAGTTCTATTTTATGAAGGCAAGCTTGTCATGTTGTTTCTTCGGTGGATGCTTTTTTTAGCATTAATCTTTAATTTAGCTTTATAATGAGCCTTAATTGAGCTTAGTTATCACATGATAAAGGAGCTCTAATCAAGCCATGCTATGAGTAGCTTATCGAATATTTGATTCACTTGCAGTTATATATGGAGTTACAAAATCCGATTACTCAATTATCACAATGTCTACTTAAAGCTACTTGGATTAGATTGTTTGTACTATGCATTAAATTTAATTGATCATGTCAGATTTGAGATGGAAACAACAATCTAATATAGATCAGCTTATCCGCTTAAATCAATCTTCATGCCTAAAATAATTGGTGGGAATGAATCTAAATTTTAAAGATTTCTTATAGCAGTCCTTAATAAAATAGATGTTAGAAAGGTGGGGACATATAAATCATAAAGTGTGTCAGGCTGAATGCATATATAAAACATAATGCATGAAATTGGATTTCATTTCATCAATGAGCTATCAATGCCTTGAAGTTTTCTATGTCTACCTCATTGTAAATTCATATGGAATACTTAACTAAGGAGTTCTGCAAATCTTATTCTAGAATCTAGCATAAATAATGAGATTGTGTCCCCATTGCTAGTGGATATCAAATTTAAGTTTGTGCATTGACACAACAAACATTCTTGTGACTACTGATGTAATACTTTGTGAGTGTTACGATAATTATTGTTAGATTTGATTAAGAAAATCATTTAATTGTTCAATGAAATATCGAATTCCTTTTAAACTTGTATGCTACTTGGATAAGAATTTTTTGAGTGCAGCATAAGTACTGACTAACAAATTTTTGCATGAGGGCTAGATCTTCTTCTTGGTGAATTTTTTGAATGCCCTAACACTGCTANATCGTAGCGTTGCATGAGAGTTCAACACACACACATGTGAAAGAAAAAAAAACAGTAATTACACCAGAAAAAATTTACGTGAAAAACCTGTGAAGAGAAAAACACAGGGTCTGACCCAANATATATATATATATATATATATATATATATATATATATATATATATATATATATATATATATATATTCGTGAAATACAAGGAACACGTACAATTCAAACCCATAACCTCATCATAGAAGACAACACCATCTTCCAATTTACTTTGAATACATTAAATCAATATTGACGTCTGCCAGAAAATTTATGGCAGTAGAGTGATGGATTGTTATCTTAGCGTTGTATGAGAGTTCAACATACACACATGTGAAAGAAAAAAAAACCAATAATGACACCAACAATTTTTACGTGGAAAACCTTTGAAGAGAAAAACATCAGAGTTTGACCTAATTGTAAAGATTCAGTATTAGCTGATGATTACAAAGATTTCTTATCCTACAGACGAAAAAAGGGTGAACCTATTTTTCAACTTATAGCGTCGGCTGACGACGTCTAGTTGGTAGTGATCGACAACGATTGGTGGTGATTGACAGTGGTTAGCAGTGGGCGACAATTATCGGTGGTGGTTAACAATGAGAATAGTGCTTGACAGGGGTTGATGATTGTTAACGATTGACAGTCGACGACGGTTGGCAGATGTTAACGAAGGTCGACGATGATCGACGACAGCCTACAACGGTCAACGATTCCGAAAGCTTCATGTTCTTTCTTAAGGCTCAAACACTTCTCCAAATGAGATGGTGAAACTTTATTTATAGTAATTTGGGTGTAATTAATGCAATAATATGAATTACTTTGATCAAATGGTTCAGAAAGATTTCTTCAATCAGACGACGTTTAATGGACATTTAAGTGCGCGAATGATGCTGAATTGAACAACCTTGGTCTCGTTGGATTCATCTTGTCGAGAGGCTCGATCTAACTGTAAACTTGTTAGATTCGACATCAATTTGACCTTTTAAATGTGTGTAAATTTTTTTTAAATATGATTTAATAATTTGAACTGGTCTTGATTTCACTCCAATGAGACTATTTTTTGCCGGTCAGTTTGAAATTTATAAGTAAATGTTGAAATTTGGGTGATTTCATATGTTAACACATCGGAATTGGGCGCATGGTCTTAAAAAAATTAAAACCTTTTAGTCTGGCCTCCCCTGCGCATCAAATCGGATCGAAGGCAGTCGGTCGATCTGAGAAGAACTTGAGCTCCGACGGAAATGTTTCCCCAATTCGGGGCGGCGACGGCTGACAGTCTCAGCCGGGCCTCCACTCT
>JXCR01146736.1:250800-319639 GCA_002079205.1 Phalaenopsis hybrid cultivar | reverse complement strand
GTATAAGCTATGTATTCTCCATTTCTTTTGCCTTAGTGAAATATTTGATTGATTCCCTCCCGTGGACGTAGATCCAGTTGGATCGAACCACGTAAACGATCTGTGTTTGCTTGTGTTCTTTTTCGTCTCATTTCTATGTCAGGAAGTACATATCTCACAACACTATATGTGGTGAGACAGGTGTAGTAACGGTTTGAACGGGTAGAATGCTATTGAGAATTATTACAATTTTTTGGATCTGTGCAGGAAAAAATGAGATTCAACTGATAATTAGCAACATCTTTGATGAAATTTTGGATTCTTGAATTGACTTCTATTCTTTTGTAGGTGGTGTATGATATTTTTTTTTCTTTAAGAAAAGTACTTACGATGACGATTTTAACTGCCACAAGTATTGCATGTATGTAATGGTTATAACCGACACTATAACATGGTGCTTTAAAACAGCCAACGTCGCCTAAAACTACGAGTGTAGCTTCTTATTAAAAGGCTTCATGGCCCTAAGTATCAGCAACGATTTTGTAGTGAATTTTAAATCGTTACTAGAATTTTAGGGCAAATAAAACCACGAGTATAGCTTCTTATTAGCGCCACCAGAGCCTAGTTTTCTTGTAGTATATTTATAGTTTATTGAGCCTCTGTCAAATGAGAAAAATTAGGAACCAATTCTATTGAAAATAAGTATTTCTCAAAGGACTCGTTCTTCTTCACCTAATTATTTTCGAAGAAGTTTAATACTGAATTACTCATTATTATAATAATAAACACACTTTTTATATATTAGCGGTGTGCATTATTTAGTCGAAATCGAAAAACCAAGTAAAACCGAGCTAGATTGAATGATTTCGGCTCAGTTTCAAAGATGTGTATCGGTATTTATTTTTAAATCTAAATATGCAATTTTTTATTATTGATTCAACTTTAATTTTTATTGAAAAAAGCAAAATATAACATTGAAATTTAATTAAAATTTCTTATTCCATTTTAATATCATGTCAAACAAATCGATAAAAAAAATCAAAAATTATATTGAATGCAATATTTGATTGAAATAAATCAAAGATTTATGAAATTAAATTAGTAGTATTCATGTAAGACCAGAAATTTATAATATTTGTTCATAACCAAATTCCAACATAATTTAGATAAAATTTTTCATTGTCGAGCTGTTTAAGCTGAATTGAATTTTGATTTGGTTGTTTCAATCTTATTAAAATTTTGATTGGTTCATTATTTGGATTTTGTATTTCGATTTCAAAATGATTTGACCAAAAATTGATCCATCCAAACTGACTCAATCTCCACCCAATGAGCCACCCAATCTCTCAACCACTTGTATATATTTGTAAGTTGTGGCTTTAGTTTCTCCACAAATCCTCAATTTATTGTAGGGGCATTTACATACCCACTACACAATTCTTATGTATTTACATATCCAGCACCAAAACATGTATATTTACATGCATACTACTAATCTTGAACATCACATCAAAAATACCACATCACTATATTTTCAAAATTGCAATGCACATTTTCATGCATAGGTATATAACGCGAAGGTGTTAATAATTATAAACATCAAACTTTAGGTGTTAGATATATAAACATATAGGAATAGTATGATATGTATGTAAATCTCCCTTTATTTTAAGGAATTGATTCATTTAACTTTGAAAATTATTTGCCATATATATTCACATTTTTAAAATAAATGCCTTCGAATATATAATTATCCCTGCAATTTTTTACTAAAGAATGTTCATGTCTGAAACATTCAAGGATATGGGGATAAAAAGATAAGTTCAACTTGTTCGGGGCACAACCATTAAAACTTATGGTAAGAAATTAAATAAAAAATACTTTAATGCATGTTTTTTTCAAAAAAATGAATAAAAAAAACTTTATGACGTTTAAATATTGCAAAGATATGTTTAATTTATAATTAATCAATAAAAAAAATTATATCAAATATATTTTCCGAAAAAATATGTATATCAATGAAAGGGATCATGATACAATATGACTTCATAACTAACACCCATCCAGCGTTAAATACGTAGGATCAAACTTCGAAAGGATATCATTGAAAATACAAGCCATCCATAAGAAAATAAAAAATATTAATGAGAAAATAAAAATATCCACAATTTAGCTAAACTGAAATATTAAAGTATGCATGATGAGTAGTCCCTCCCAACAGGTCCCCAGTTCTTACCGAAGACAAGGAATCCCAAAATAATAATAATAATAATAATAATAATAATAATAATAATACTTTGGTATTTTATGAAATTAAGAAAATCAGTGGCAGGTGAGCAAATATCCTCCTTAGAATTTTGAGATTTTTCTATATAAATAATCAAGTATATCTTTTTTTCTTATATAATTTAGATAATTTAAAATTTTTTTCCACTCTCAAAAATAATGTCAGCTCCTCTGAAAAAATTGATGATGAATTGCTTAGGAATGTGAGGCTTTTTATTACAAAACACATCTAAAGTTTTTTTTTTAAAATTTAAATAATAGTAATATATTCTCTTCTAGTTATTGCGGCAATCCATGTTTTCGTGGACACGTTTCTACGGCTCTTTTGATAAATAAAAGAAACCTAATCCAAAATATTAAGAGCAAAACAAATAAAAACAATATTTTCATGTGAATTTTTTTTACAACACTAATTATCAGAATAAAACATAGAAGTCAAATAAAAAAAAAGGCTTTAGTAATAGTTTTAACTAAGATCAATAATTTAAAAAATTCTAAATTGCCACAATTTTAAAATAATTCTGAAAGGATTGTGAATGCAATACAATGAAAAGTCTAATGGGAGCGATTCTATAATTGTTGCGCAACATAAAATCATAACAATTAAAATCTCATAAAATTTGACGTGATACGCTAACATGATTCAAACACAACTCAAAAAATTTTTGTTCGGATTCGGGTTAACCGGAAAGTTTTTTGAGTCGGGTTCAAGTCAGGGAATTCAACCTGTTTATTATTCTGGTTGGGTTCAGGTTGATCTGATTTGGGTCAGACCATTTTTGGGTTGAACCCGAACCCGAGCCGCCAACTCAAATTGACATCCCTAAATGTCAAAAATTGACCCGACACGGCAACACGACTCAAACTCGAATAAAGAAATACAGGTTCAGTTGTCCTGAATATTTTTTGAGACTGTTTCATTTCAGAATATGACTCGTTTATTATTCGGGTCGGGTTCAAGTTGACCTGATTCGAGTGGGGTCATTTCAGTCGACAGAATCCGACATGTCAACCCGAATTGACAAACCAAATAGTTAGATATGATAAATATTTGAAAAAAAAAATATTACATACAGATAATACGTAGATGCTTAATGCGGATAATTGTATTTTGGGTTTGCTCAGGCTAATGCACCTAAATAACACCCCAATTCACGCCAATATTATCCAAATGTATTAATTTGTCAAATATATGACCACATAATTTCTAAAAATGGAAGTTCGATGCGCTCAGTTAAGACTGTCANAAAACGGCTCGTTGTTCACGAACAGCTCATGTTCGACTCGTTAAGAAGCTCGTGTTCGACTCGTTAATTTCGTTCGATAAGTTAACGAGCCGAACACGAACTAAGATGTGTTTGTTCGTATTCGGCTCGTTTTGGCTTGAAATACTACTCATTAGGTTTATATATATATATAAAGTAGTATTTTAAAAAAATCTAATTGACTATAAGGCCACAAAGATTTATAACCAAGTAAAATATTGATTAAGAAAATAGAATAAAAATTATTAAATTAGATTCAAATAATGTTTTAATATAAATAATTATTTTTAAATATTGCTCAAACTCTTATTGTCTTATAACTACATGATTAGAGTTGTTAAAATGACTCTTTGTTTGTAACAGCTCATGTTCGACTCGTTAAGCAAACGAGCCGAACACGAACACACTTTTTGAGCTCGAAATATACTCGTGTTCGACTCGTTTACACCCCTACGTGCAATCGCTAACTTCGGCCACCATGACCTATGAACGTCGTCGCAACTCACCACTAAAGCTCATGTGACCAACTACAACCTACATCCAACTACAACTTACATGGCTTACAACTCTTGCGGTTTTTTACTACGGCCTCAGCGACCAACCAACGCTTTTGATACAACCATTTGTATATTACATGACCAACTACTATCATGTAATTATAGCCTATAAAACAAGCTGGTGCTATGACTACCATCTTTAACATTTATTACAGACTACTGTCTCCATAACAATTGACTACGACTCTTGCAGCATACTTTCACCGAGAACTATAATTATTACAGCTAGACTAAGGCTATTATCGACGAACCACTGTTGTAAATTTCATATATTATTTATATTCTTCTTATTATACATAATAAAAATAGAATTTTCATCTATCATATTTAGATATAATTTTATCTGTTAATAATTGATATGCCTTCAACAAATTTCTAACATTTAGAAGAAATCTCACGGCATGGCGCAAAATTAGAGCTATCTTTAATTAAGGAGAAGAGTGGACTCATGTGCGCAAAATTACATAGCGGATCATTTCAATTTGTCAAGGCCCCATGATTTTCTCTCTTTTTCAGGGTTTTTCACGTAAAAAATTTATGGTGTCGCGACTGATCGCTTAATTCTTTCTAAGTGTATGTTGGATTTCCATAGTACGTTAAGACGATAATCCTTTACTCTGCCGTTGCGAATTTTCTAGCACACGTCAATAATTTTGCTTTTTAATTGCCAATTTAAAAATATTAAAATTACATATTATACTCAATCTCAGTTCAATTAATTCTAAGCTCTTTATCATTCAAACATTTTCTCATTGTTATAGCTTTTCATGTGTTTTAACAAAATCTAAGCAAATAGAGCTGCCCCATTTGCAAAAGCATGCACCAAGATAATTCGTTCTAAATATTCTTTATAAGCCATAACCAATACAAAAAAAAGATACTGATTTCATTTTAATCATTTTCTTCTACAATTGAAAGTTTTATAATAACATGACAACTTTTATGCCAATTTGCGCTCCATCATTGTCATCTTTAATCATTTTATTTTACTATTGACATACTTTTTATAATACATTGAATCAATTCTCGTTGTACTTGATCACATGTAATCAATAATAATTTTTTTACTACTTTATTTTTTAATTAGTTATCTTGAAACAAGTTATTTTAATAAATACTCTTTCTGGCATTAACCAAATTGATATTTTGAAAGTATAATGATTTTAATTAATTTATTTACGATTATTGTACTCCATAGCTTCATAGCATGGTTCATAAGGTTGATTCTTCATAGTTAACATAATCTTGAAGATTTGAAATTAGAACTATTTTCTTAATTTAATGTTAGGTATGATCTTCAAAATGTTGGGTAATAGCATTCTAGTTTAATTTTTGGCCCGGTTTTCAAAATATTTGGTAGCAGTCTTTCCTCAGTGGTTTGCCCTTTTCTTTATAAGTTGGTTTATGAAGAAAGAAATGGTGAAGACCTTTGCTCGTGGCATGCTCCTTGCCATCATTTGTTGAACACTCCCATAACTTGATTTTTTTCCCTCTTATAGATTTTGCATAAGGATGTGCAAGTAATAAGTTTTTGAATTGGCAATTAATAGCTGGCTTTCGTTGTAAAAAAATATAAATAAGTTTTGTGCTTGCCAAAACTTAAAAGATTTTTATGTGTGTGACTAGTGAACTAGAGCTATTCTATCTCCACTTTTCAAAACTGTTTTAGTCGAATATTGACAAAATTGAAATTACGCCTGTCAAGGAATTTATTGAACTCAACCATTGAGGCAATAGATGGCTTAGTCAACTATTGAAATATACTGCCTAGTGGTTAACTTGTTATAAGTACAGATGACTTGGCATACTACCGCCTATTCTAGCATCGAGGCTACAAACAAGTCAAGCCAACAAAAGGTTGTTAGAGCATGAGTTTATTTATCTAAATTTGTTCTGTTTTGGTCGAGCATGTTTAGAGATCTTTCATTTTGTGATTAACGAGCTTTAAACGAGTGACTTCTATAGTCAAATACACAAGCCTTTATATGCCCATCTTATTAAGCTTAGCAAATGTAAATGAGTTCTATTTTATGAAGTCAAGCTTGTCATGTTGTTTCTTCGGTGGATGTTTTTTTTAGCATTAATCTTTAATTTAGCTTTATAATGAGCCTTAATTGAGCTTAGTTATCACATGATAAAGGAGCTCTAATCAAGCCATGCTATGAGTAGCTTATCGAATATTTGATTCACTTGCAGTTATATATGGAGTTACAAAATCCGATTACTCAATTATCACAATGTCTACTTAAAGCTACTTGGATTAGATTGTTTGTACAATGCATAAAATTTAATCGATCATGTCAGATTTGAGATGGAAACAACAATCTAAAATAGATCAGCTTATCCGCTTAAATCAATCTTCATGCCTAAAATAATTGGTGGGAATGAATCTAAATGTTAAAGATTTCTTATAGCAGTCCTTAATAAAATAGATGTTAGAAAGTGGGGACATATAAATCATAAAGTGTGTCAGGCTGAATGCTCATATAAAACATAATGCATCAAATTGGACTTCATTTCATCAAGGAGCTATCAATGCCTTGAAGTTTTCTATGTCCACCTCATTGTAAATTCATATGGAATACTTAACTAAGGAGTTCTGCAAATCTTATTCTAGAATCTAGCATAAATAATGAGATTGTGTCCCCATTGCTAGTGGATATCAAATTTATATTACGCATTGACACAACAAACATTCTTGTGACTACTGATGTAATACTTTGCGAGTGTTACGATAATTATTGTTAGATTTGCTTAAGAAAATCATTTAATTGTTCAATGAAATATCGAATTCCTTTTAAACTTGCATGCTACTCGGATAAGAATTTTTTGAGTGCAGCATAAATACTGACTAACAAATTTTTGCATGAGGGCTAGATCTTCTTCTTGGTGATTTTTTTGTTATTATTCTTATCTACATAATTTTGTGAATAGTTTGATTTTTTTTTCTATTTAGTGAAATTTCCTAGAGTTGGATTTTTTTTATTGCGATGTGAATTCATATAGATGATTTTAAATTATATTTTTTCTGCAAATAGTAGATGATCTCTCATTTTCATTAAAGGTATGGCCTTTTTTATGAAGTTAAAGTTGTTGGAATGTGAATTTGATTTTGATATATTTTGTATATCTTTTCCTTGTTCTACACTAGAATATCCTTGGTCCTAAGACATTTTTCATCACAAAAGCGAATGATGTAAAAAGGTAATGTCATGGAGACTTAATGCTAAATGTTTTAAAATGCCTATACCCATTAAACTCTAAATTCGGCTATATTTATATAAGTGATTTGAGTGTTGGGAAACAAAAGAAGTTATGATAATCAAGTTGAGTTTAGAAAAAATAAGAATGTTAAAATGGTTATTTAGAAAATAGATTGAGGAATAGTTATATTGAAGGAGCAATGGATAATGAAAAATAAGCTTATGTTATGCAGACGCATATGGCTGAGCATAAGTCATGCATCAACAAGGTAAGCATCTATATTATTATTTAAAGATTAGAAGGAAAAGTTGGAGGTTAGAAGTAAACTTGTTAGGAGTTTTATCACACAGAATTTAGTTAACATTTCATGCCGAAAAAGAAAAATGTAGCTTTTAGTAGGAGTGCTTGGAGGCGGATTCATAATGTTGATCCAGGCAGTTGATATTGGGCTATGATTATGATAAAAAGAAACATCCTGGAAGGTAGTATAATTTGATAGTTTGAAACCATCCTGGAGCTCTAGTAACAATTTTGGCTGAATTTGGAAAAATTTGCTGGTTCCAGAAGCAATGCTTTCTTTTGCTTGCTTTTTCTTGTCATTTAATTTTTGAAAAATAATATTTTTGATGATATACAGCCATCATTAACCTTTGTATATATGAAAGGTATTATTATCTTTTCTGGTTCAATTTCCTTTTTTAAATTCATTACTAATGGGTTTTTTTATACCTAACACCATTGATATTTGAACTGATGGTTGCTTTTTGCTACTTAGGTGCTTTGTAACATACAGGTTTTCGCCAAAGTACTCCCTTCACTCTTTGCACCTTATTACGAAGATTTTTTTGTGCATAGCTCTGATATTTACCAGATTAGGGCTCTTAAGCTTGAAATACTCTCCGCCATTGCGACGGATGCTTCGAGTCAATTCATTTTGGAAGAATTCCAGGTAACGAGTGGCTGCCAGTTTTGGTAGTCTTGATATCTTTTATTCAATGAGGTGCTTAGACCCTGTGATAAATTAAATTAAGGGGCACTTACATAAATAGCATGCCATTCTTATTTATTTACATATCTCACACCTAAACTTTTATTTTCATACACATTGCAATTAAATCTTTAATATCACAACAAAAATAGCACTATTACCACTTTTTAAAAGTTAAGATTTAAAGCAACAAAGTGTTATGCATGTAAATATGAAAGTTTAGGGGGAGATCTGTAAATATGCAATAATTGTATGGTAGCTAATGAAACTCCCCTAAATTATATTAATCAAAAGCATGATAACATTTTGGCATAGTGAATCTTCTTCGGGAAAGAAAATATATGCTGTATATCCAGACATCTGCATCAGGTTATAATTTGCAAGCCAAATTAATTGTGCCTGCTGCATACGTCTGAGGAAGGACAGAAAGTAAACAGATGGTTGAACTGAATCTATAGATAACCAATGCTAAATAATAGTTGTAGTTTAGCTATGAGAAAGCTTATATTCATCTTTCCATTTTTCAGCATCTTTAATTTATTTTCTTTCTCTGGACTTTGAAAAAGATTGGCAGGGAAAATTCTATCCAGGAAATAGTTGTATCGTTTCCATATGAAGAAAATTTGATATTTTTTCATTTTTCTTCATATTACTTTCTTGGATGTTAACTGATACGATTTCTGGATAGAATTGGTTTGGAAGGATTAGGAAAAAAAAAATGGTGGATGCTAACTAATTTTAAATATCTTGTATATATCTGTTCCTTTTTGGGTAGATAAATTCGAACTTTTTTCAAGAATTTGAGGGCATATTCAATTCATGTTGAACAGGGAAAAGTTAAGGCCCTTTATAAGTTGTTTATTGTGGTATGATGCATGACAATCTGATGTTTATTTTCTTCGTTGCACTGCTAGGATTACATTAAAGATCCAGATAGGAAGTTTGCTGCTGACACAGTTGCTGCGATTGGTATATGTGCTCAAAGGATACCTTCTGTGGTTGATGCCTCCTTGGAGGGGCTGTTAGGTCTTGCTTCACAAGGTTAGTTTAACACGTGATTATATATACGTTACGTCATTTTGTTTTTTTATTGGACCTGGCTGAACACTGTATCTGTCGACAGAATCATCAACTAGTAATGTATCCCAGAAGGATGGGGAAGCTTGTATTTTGGTGCAAGCAATCATGTCCATTAAGTCAATAATAAAACACAATCCAGCAAAGCATGAAAAGGTAGTCTTCTTAAGCTCTACTCGTGCTTTAGTTTATTTCTGGATTTGCTGAAATAGTTATGCTAATATGTAGATTTGATCTCTTGTTATGACTCACAAAGTAAATTTATTCCATGGCATATGGAGCATTTCATTTCAATTTGGTTCCACATCAACCATTATTGGGAAATGAAATGAAGTAAACAGACCATTATAAACGCAGATATGCTATTGAAATATATGATTTTTTTTTTGGAATGGGTAATTTAATTCTATAACTTGATGAACATGTGGTTAGTTAGGTATTGTGATAATTTCTTTGTTCAAATTCTTTTTCTCTCCACATTTAGTTCAAATTTGGAGAGAAATGAAATGCTTTCCTTTATATTCATTTCCTATTTGCTCAACTTTACTTCCCGATTGCGATAAAGTAAATATTTTATAATAAGTGTTTTTCTCTTCTCTCTTATTGCAAAATGCCTATTAAAAAATTGAAACATATTAATGGAAAGTTATAAGAGAAACTATGTTTTTTTAAAATGTAGAAATATCTATACTTTATAACTCCAATCTATTTCTCTCAATCATTCGGGTCATTACCCATAAGATGTGCATTCATTATAATACCATTTTATTTCTTTCATTAAGGTCTCATCAAATTTCTTTATGATTCTTGCTTAGTATGTACTTATATGAAATTTGCCTTATTTTTTTCTTTTGCGGGCTTAATTATTGAACTATTTGAAGAATTCAACAAGTCCAAAGAAGAGTGGGATGTATTATGTGCCCGAAATATGAACTTAATTAGACATGGTTCTGGTCTACTAATTCCCTTATTTTATCTTCGTGACACCTTGAAACTCTAAAATTCCTTGCTGTGTGATTTATATGCATAGAAAGTAGTTTATTTATCTTAAAACTATGATTTCAATTTCTTTTTACTTACTAATCACGCAGTTTTTGGCATTTTCCTGATTTGCTTCTACCAGAACTATGCTAAGTAGTGGTTTTGCTGCCCGAGTGTCTTATTTTTTATATTTCTGGTTATAAAGGGCCATTTACATACATACGACAAAATTCTTATTATTTACGTATCTATCACCTAAGCTCTCATACTTACATGCATACCACTCAAGCCTTTAACATTACATCAAAAATACTACCACCACTATCTTTTTGTTAAAAATAAAATACACCATTTCATGTATAGGATTATGACACCAACACTTTAAAGTGTAAAAGCCAAACTTTGGCTGTTAGATATGTAAATACATAAGACTTGTGGGGTTTGTATGTAAATTTCCCTAATTTTTTTAACCTTATTTTAATTGGAAACATTTTTTTTCAATTTGAAGATTATTGCAAGATTAGCTCGCAAGCTGGATGTGGTGAAGGAACCAGCTGCACGTGCATTAATTATCTGGATTGTGGGAGAGTACTGCTCTATTGGGCAAATCATACCAAGTATAATTCCCACTGTAATGAAGTTTCTGGCATGGTCCTTCAACTCCGAAATGCTTGAAACTAAACATCAGATTCTCAACACTGCGGTTAAAGTACTTCTGACTTGCTCTTGTTAGCGTTATTCTTTTGCTATTTCTAGTACTCCAATGGATGATATATGATGGAAAGGTAGAAGTAAATATACACGTCATGATTATTAATAGGGATAATTACGTACATAGCACCCAAAACATTGCTATTTACAAAATCTAGTACTCTGGCAATATTTTTGAACTACCTAAACGATTTATGTACGCATGCCATAATGAAACCATTGAGAATTTGATAAAAATGAAAAATATTGGTTGGGGTTGTATCATTAATTTTGATATTTGAGTGAGAATTTGAAAACTTGATGAAAGAGGGTGCTGGATTTGTATATAACAATATTTGGTTGCTTTGTATGTAATTGGCCCTTAGTAGTTTTAATATGTTAATAGAAACTTCATCTGATCAAGTATGGATTTTGACACAAATTTTCAAATCTCAAAATATGTATGCATCAATAAAAACCTTTTAGAATTGACCCCATGATTATCTAAACTTTATTTTTACTGAATTTGTAGCTTGAGTAAGCACCCTAATGAGAGAATACTAACATACCAAAATTACGTTTATTCGAGTCCAGTTAGCCTAAGTCAAGCATTCAAAAGTATGTATGAAAATTTCACAAGACTATTTGAGGGACCAAACAACTACCCATCTTTGCATGCTTAGAGTCAAAACGAACTTCTTGAGAATGAATCTGATTTGATTTCTGTAGAATTTTGAAAAAAGAAAGCTTTTATATTTTACGGAACCATTTATGGCTTCACCTTTTCCTTTAATTCTAGGTTGTACTAAGCGCCCAAAAGGAAGTTAGATTGATGTTTGAGAAAATCTTAAGTTATATTTTGCAACTCGCAAAATATGATGTAGATTATGACATTCGTGATCGTGCCCGCATGGCCGAGAACCTTATATCTCCATGTGAGGCTGAAGACCTAAACCCTAAGTGGCAAAATGGGAACTTTGCCGGTGAACTTTTGGAAAATATTTTTCGGGGAAATAAACATTCCTCTAGATTGCCTGATCATGATTTTCAATTTTACCTTCCTGGTTCGCTTTCACATGTAGTACTTCATGCTGCTCCTGGATACGAGCCTCTTCCTAAGCCTCGCAGTCTGCATGAGAATTTGTCGAATGGAATAGCTGATGAGGATGTGAGCAGATCTTCATTTGATTCCGAGTCTTCTACCGATGAAAATGGATCATTTAATGATTCCGAGCCATCTGCTACGAATTCAATAGAGAGTGATGGAAATGAGTCAGCAAGTACTTCACATGATCCAAATAATGATGAAGATAAGAATGAGAATCCACATTTTCATCCCTCTGAGTCTCATGTTTTTAATGATCAAACAAGTCGAACCGCAGCGGAAAATTTGTCAACATCCATCTCTTCAGATCTAGTCGATTTGATGTCAAGGACAGCATTTGAATCATGGCTTGATGATCATCCAGGCTTACCATCCGAAACAAAACCGAGTAAATCGTCCTCTACTAGAATTTCTGTTAATGATCTTTGTTTTGCTATTTCTCGTAAACTTCACACGCTTCTAGATTCGGCGAATGGGAATGGCTTGAGGGTGGAGTATTCATTTTTATCTGAAGCTTCAGAACTTTCCCCTTCTCTAGTATGCATTGAACTATTGTTTTCGAACTGCTCAAATGAATTGTTAACTGGCATAACCATGGAAGAGGGAGAGCCAAATAGAAGTTCTGAAGCTTCCGTGCAAGCACTGCAGAAACCTGAAAGGTATTCCTGCCCAATATTATTATTCAACTTTTTTGGGGCATTTACATACATAACCACCCAATTCCTATGTATTTACATATCTACTACTTAAAATTTACTTTTTACATCGAGTAAAGTGTTAATACAGTTCCCCGACTTTTTACATGTGCCGTTTTGGTCCTAGAGTTTATAAAAGTGTCAAATTAGTCCCCAAGTTTGTTAAATTTGGGCGAAAATAGTTTTTCTGGGATTATTTCCGCCCATATTAAAAGAATTTGGAGACTAAATTGACATTTTTATAGACTTCGGGACTAAAATAACCTTCTACAAAGTGTTGGATGATTAATTTGACAATTCTCTTTTTACATTTAAATCACCCAAATCTTTCACACCACATCAAAAATACTATCTTTTTAACTTGTAAAAATTGAAATACACCTTTTCATGTATAATTAAGGTGGTATGTATGTAAAAGCTGAAGTTTAGATGTTAAACATGTGAATACTTGGGTATTGAGTGGTATGTATGCAAATCATCCAACTCTTTTTTAATTGATTTTTCTAGAGCCTGCTCTTATCTATTTTCTATTCGTGATATTAAACTAGTCAATGTTAAATTGCAGCTCATTGACCGCTGATGATGGTTCAACTATAATTCCTATAGAAGAGATTATAGAACTGAATCCTGGTCAGACTGTAAAAAGAAATCTTCAAGTTCAATTTCATCATCATCTTTTACCTCTCAAATTAGCTGTGCTTTGCAATGGGAGAAGATATGCTGTGAAACTATGGCCAGACATTGGTTATTTCATAAAGCCCCTTTCTATGAATGTTAACATGTTTGTTGAAAAGGAATCAGAGTTAAAGGGAATGTTTGAATGTGCTGAAAGGTTTGTCCCAAATTTAAAAAAAATTTACGTTTATCTATTATGCAAGATTCTCATCAGTTTCGATTTTTTCTTATAACTGTCTGTCATTATGATAACAACATTAATTGGCAACAGCTGCTTGTTTGAAAGCCATATTGGAGATCTGAAGCATGAGGAGCAGAAGCAGAGTTCATTTAGTACAGACAAGATTCTCGTAGTCTCTCGAAGCCTGGCATCGAAAGTACTCAGCCATGCTAACGTCTTCCTCGTCTCCATCGATATGCCCGTTTCATTCAGCGACGACGATGCTTCTGGTTTACATTTACGTTTTAGTAGCGAAATACCCAGGATTTCAAAACCATGTCTTACTAGTATAGTAGTGATTGAAGGTAAATGTTCTGAGCCATTAAATATCTCCGTGAAAATAAACTGTGAGGAAACAGTTTTTGGTCTTAATCTCTTAAACAGATTTGTATCTTTTCTACATTGAATGAAGTATCATTGTTTATTAACTTGAGCATTTGAATGCTTTTCATATTGTTTCATATTTATGTTTAAAAATTTGACAAATGTGAAGCAAGAATGATTCAGATTGTGCTGTTTTTTCTAATAATTGAATTTTTGTTTACTGTGGTTTCCATTTTTATTGTAATGTTTTGTAGAAATAATGAAAGATGCAAATTTGAAATGTTTATTCTGGATTTATCCTGTTAAGAGATTTGATTAGTTTAGTCATATTATGTAGCTCCTGAAGACTTGATAGAAAAGCAAGACTGAAAATGGAAAATACAGAGAGCAAGCCAAAGGTAAATACCTGGGGGAATTCCTTCTCTGCACCGCCACTTTACTCGAGTACAATAAATTGATATATACAGGAACAATGAAACTTCTAGAGCAGTGAAATTACGTACATTGCCATTATCTTGTAACTCAGGTCCACCTTACAATAGCTTGTTACGCATATGTTGTTATCCCCCTTCAAGCTGATAGGTTTTGGAGCAAACCTGAAGCTTGGATTGCAGGATCTTGAACCTCTATTTCTGCGAAGGTTTAGTATAGATATCAGCAGACTGATCTGTGTAATGTAGTGGATTTGAAGGAAGCCAACTTGTATTTGGTTTCGAATTAAATGGTAGTCAATCTCTGTGTTAAATAGGACATCGAACACCTGATTAGTAGCGTTCGCCATCGCCAAGATGTTGTCACAGTAAATCTTTGTTGGATGAGATTGATCCGCACCAAATTCCACAATGAAACATCTTAACTAGCGTACTTCAAAGGTTGCAGCCACTAGCACTCTATATTCAGCCTCGGTGGAGGAATGAATAACTGTGTGTTGCTTTTTGACCACCTATGATATAGCAGTATTTACCAAGAACGTGTAGAAACCGGTGGTGGACCTGTGGTTTGCAGTATCCCCAGCTCAATCTGTATCCGTATAGGTGTTTTAGATTAGGTCACTCTGTGAGATCTTGATATCAATGTTTGAGTGCCATATAGATACCATAATACACATTTCGGAAGCTAAAAATGATGAGTGGCATAAGTGTTTCACAACAAATGAGATATCAGGTCTCGTGATGGTTAGGTATAGGAAAGCCTTTCTTAGTTGTCGAACTTTAGTTGGGTTCGCCATAGGTGTTGTGTTTTTGAGGCCGTTGTTCCTCTTGCTTGGTAAAAGAGTAGATCCTGCTTCACAACCCAACATATCTGAATGGAGTAGAAGCTGGGTAAGATGGATTTGTTGGTCCATAAATAAGAAGTTGTCCGTGCTAGTCACGTCAATGCCTTAAAAGTTAGAAACAACCACTTTGTTCGACTCTGAACTTGGAGCTGAGAAGAGTTGTGAGGGATTGAATGTAAGCCATACTTTCCCCGATTATTAATATCTCATCGACATGGATAAGCATAAAGATCTTAGGACCGAAGTTGTGTGAGAAGCAATGAAGGATCTGTCTTGCTGATGTGAAAATCAGCCTGAATAAGAAGTTCAAAATAGTTGCAACCATTGTTGTGGTGACTCTTTTGAGACTGTACAATGGCTTTTTGAGAAGAAAAGCATGATTGGGAAGCTGTGGATCGATATAATCAGCCGGTTGCTTCATATAGACTGTTTCAAGCAATGTGTCATGGAGAAATACATTTGAGACATCGAATTACAACATTGACAGTTTTCTATTTAAAGCAATGGTGAAGAACATATGGAGAGTAGTCATCTTGGCACCCGGACTAAATGTCTCTTAATAATTGAAGATGTATTTTTGATTGTATCCTTGTGCAACAAGTTGGGCTTTATTCCTTGCTACCGACCCATCCAAGTTATATTTAGTACAGTAAGTCCAAAGACACCCAAGAATTGATTTATTTGTTGGTGTTTGAACAAATACCCAAGTATCTCGAGCCTGAAGAGCGAAAAATCCCTCATTCATGGCCAACCTCCAGTGAGCATGCTTGGCAGCATGTGTGTAGGAAGTAGGATATGAAGGGTGTTTAAGTTGATGTAGGAGATTGAGCTTAGTAACTGGATTCAGATCTTCTGTCTTACATTTAGTAAGCATGGGTTTGGGTTGATGTGGAGCCACAGGCAGAGACTGGTCGGGAGTTGTAAAGGGTAGTATTGAAGTGGTGGAAGAGTTGCATGCGCGGTGGGTTGCAGAGGAGGGGCGGTCACAGGTAGGTAGTGTTGTAAGTGGTGAACATACAGATGCTGAGACAAGAAGTAGGGGCGTGGCTGTGGAAATAAATTGGGTTGGAGCTGTAGTCGGAGATAGGCCTAATCGATATAGAAAGGCATTCTCATCAATGGTTACATGTCGAGAAATAAAGAGTTTTTGTTGGTATCATTTGAAGCCCTTATGATCATGGGATTACCCTAGGAGTACACATGGTTGAGAGCGGGGTGCAAGTTTATGTGTTGTACGTGGTTGCAGCCATGGGTAACACCGACATCCAAACACTTTTAGATGAGAATAAGTTTGTTGTCGAGGAGTTCATAGGGTGATTTGAGTTTGGTATTTTTAGTTGAGATTCTATTGATTAGATAAGAGTACAATTTCCAACCAAAAATGAATATGAGGAGAGACGTTGTAGAGCAGTGTTTGTGTGGTGTCAGTGAGATGCTAGTGGTTGTGTTCTGCAACCTCATTTTGTGCTGGAGAGTTTTGAAGCAGTGCACTTTTGTGTTCACGTCCACCATTGGATCGAAGGATGCGAATGTCGATGTTAAATTGGGTGTGAATTATTTTAATGAATTGGATGCATTTATGGAAGGTTTCAACTTTGCTCACCATAGGGAACGCCCAACAAAAACATGAGAAATCATTAATAAGAAACAAATAATATTTATAGCCTTGAGTAGATAAGATTGGGGTTGGACCCCATAAATCATAGTGCATTAAATACAGAGGGGTGTATGTATGTAAAGCAGGAAACAAAAAAGGTTGCATATGACTTTTGTTGCAAATGTAACTATTACATATATGAGAGCGTATTTCTATGTCTAAATCTGATTGATTCTTAGAGACGAGCTTCATAACTTCTTGATGTGGATGTCCAAGCCGTTTATGCCAGAGAGTCGACTATTGTGTGGAAGTAGCAAGAGCATGGGTGGGATGCTGAAGAGGTGTGATCGGATCTAACCCATCAGAGTTGGTGCCCTAGAGTAAAGCTTGCTTTGTCTTGGGATCAAAAATAGTAAATCCATTCAGGTCAAAGAGGATAGAAACATTATTATCATGAATCAATTTATGGACAGATAATATGTTATAAGAAACGGGGAGAAAGTGTCATATTTGAGGTAAGAAGAGGTTACGGTGAGATTTGGAAGAATGTTATCACAAGTATATGTGACTGGAATTGATTGAAGTGCCGTTTGTGGCCTGTTCAATATCTGTGGCCATGGTAGCAGGGAAATATTTGCGTACATAAGATGTACGCAGCGCTGCGTACATCTGAGGTTATTTTGGGGGTACATGGGAGTTATATTCGGGTTATACCGGAGGTTACAAGGGGGTATAACCCAGATATAATCCCATTGTACCCCCAGAATAACCTCAGATGTACGCAGCGCTGCGTACATCTTATGTACGCAAATATTTCTCATGGTAGCAAGTTGTAAGTGGCCGAAATCCGAGGTAAGATGCGCGGCAACACGAAAATCTAGGACCACATTTGAAGCGGTTTTTTGCAAGGCTGGTTTGGGAGAGACATGCTCAAGATTGGACCTACGCCAACATATAGCCGCCGAGTGACCAAAGTTATTACAAATTTGGTAAATCACTGGAAGTCTTGGTGTGCCAAAGGTAAGAGAAAATATTACATTAAGACTCCGCACGTAGAGTTAAGTGCGGAGTCCAATGAAATCATGCCACAAGAGAAATATTCACCCGTGTTATTCATGTGTTATTGCATGTTATTCATGTGTCATTATGTTCTGAAAATATTTCTGCTGTTATAATAATACAATAACACATC
Source organism: Phalaenopsis hybrid cultivar (assembly GCA_002079205.1). Taxonomy (NCBI): domain Eukaryota; kingdom Viridiplantae; phylum Streptophyta; class Magnoliopsida; order Asparagales; family Orchidaceae; genus Phalaenopsis; species Phalaenopsis hybrid cultivar. The sequence goes on along the minus strand of JXCR01146736.1, from coordinate 301,528 downwards.
AATAACACTTGAATAACACACAATAACACCTAAATAACGCGGGATGAATATTCCCCTGTTTTACCGGGCCGATTTTTTTTCTCACCTTCACATTACGTGATTTTATTGGACTCCACACATAATTCTACGTGCGGAGTCCTTATGTAATATTTTTTCTAAAGGTAAGAGTTACGTGCGGAGTCCTGATGTAATATTTTTTCCAAATGTAAATGCCTGGAGGAATTCCTTTTCTCCACTGTTACTTTATATATATATATATATCTTGAAGACTCTGATTTCCTGAAGACTGGATAGAGTTGAATTTGAGCGTTCATCATACTCAATAGATTATATATATGAAGGTTATAATCGGATAAATTAGCTATAATAAATTAATGTGAAATTTACATACATATCACACAAGCTTTATTTATTTACATGGATATAACATTTAAAATATCATATTTACATATATAATACTCAACATACAAAAAAATATCAATATTATGCATTTATTCACGTAAAGATTTATGATTTTATGGCACTAAATTGTTATAGGTGTAAATAAAAAAATTTAGATTTTAAATATGTAAATAAATAAGATTTGTGATATGCATGTAAAAGATTCATAAATTAAATAATGGTTAGTATTTAGCTTTAATTAATGCAGTGTCAAGTGTATTTTTTTTTGTTAATTTCGAGCCTTTCGTGGTTCGAGGAAGGTCGGTGGATGCTAAAAAGAAAATAACATAATTAGTTAATGAACAGTCTCATTTAAGCTATTGATTATATTCATAAGTTAAGCTAAAAAACAATTAAATATAAAATCATTCTATATGATTATTTCAGTTGCAGTAATATTCAAATTCATGTTGTGCTGGAGCCCGATCCCGCCATCTCACTCTCGCCCCCGCCCCTTGTTTTGAGAAGCGAAGCCCTCGCTTCGCCTGATCGTCGCGCCTCCCTCAGCTTCTCGAAGAGTCGCGTCTCCCGCTCCAGTTCGCGAATCGTAGGCGCCAACCGCTCCCGTCTTCTTTTGTTGAGAAGCGAAGCATCTCTTCGCTCACTCTTGCTCGTGATAAAAGATATCGCACGACTCTCCTTCAGTTAGAGAAGTCACATTTTTCTTCTTCGGGCTTCCTCAGGATAGAAGGAAGAGAAGTGCAAACAGTAGTTCCTTGCGGTGAAGGAAGAAGAAATAAGAAAAAGAAGATTATTCTCCCTTGGCTTCTTCTTGGTGGCTTATGGAGGAAGAGAAATTGAATTTATTTCTCTTGTAAGTTTATATTTTTCTGTGTATCTCGGTGTAGAGTTTCTTTAGTGTATCTCAGTGTAGAGAGAGAAGAACAGAGAGAGAAGAAAAGAAAACAACGAAGTGAGAGTGAGAGATTCCTTTTGTAAGTCGAGGTGATCGACTGATGTAAATTCCTCAAGTAATAAAAGCCTCTGCAATTCCGTAGATGTAGGCAATTTGCCGAACCACGTAAATCTGTGTGTTCTTTTCTATTGTGATTTTTTTCATTATATTTTTCGCTTCATCGATCATTCCCCAATTTTATTTATATATATACCCCATCAATTGACATATAGGTCGCAACAATTCATGGCTCGCTAATTAAAGAATATTATATCTTTTAAATTTAAGTTATATATTTAGGAAATTTACATACATATCACTCAATTCTATTTTATTACAAATCTGGATCCATTGAAAAAATAGAGGAACATGCTCATTAGCCAACGAGCTCATAATTTAAAAAAGTTAGATTTGGGGGATATTAATATAAAATGTAGCATTTAGATGTTTAATATATAAATATTTAAGAATCTTAAGTTGGGGTTTGGTTAGAGAGGGAAGGACTTCTGTCTCATTGCAGGAGGAAGGTAGGAAATTCCTTGAAATGACTCTTCATTAATAAAATATAGAGTAGAGTCTTTTACAAGGGAGAGTGTTTTCCCCCATTAAAAGATCTATATGATAAAAGTATCAATTTTGATGAATAATTTAAGTTAGAAATAAAAAGAAAAAAATAAATTGAGATCACATGATCATAAATCGGGTATTTAAAAAGTTAATAGTGTGGTTGGAAGCTTCTCGATATTGTTCGATGAAATGAGTTTTGATGGTTACGAGACGACTTTTTAGGTGAAGTTTTACGTGGTGAACTTTATGCGTAAGAATTAGTCCAGTATAATTTTTTTTCGTCGAAGTGTTGTATTAGAAAAGAGATTCACTGATGTTTCTGGATCGTAGAAAACTTTCAAATGAGCCCCTCTGTGTCCAAGTTGTACTCCATTTTTAGACTCATCTAGCCTTACAATGATTTGACGATGATTGCAAAATTTACATCGAAATAAACTCAAATCAACTCCAAACTTAAAATATAATCAAAATAAATAAAAAACATTGAAATCTACCGATTTAAAGCTCATCAAAATCTCATTCTTGGTGTGATGGGGCCCATACTTTGACCTCAATTCCATGAAATTTTCTTCTAGATGGCTTAGGGTTGTCATTTTGGCCATAAGCAAGCATTTCAGTGACCAACGCATCTGTGCCACCTACACCAGCACTGTAACTCTTTCAATGCCTCCAACAAGCTTATTTAGAACAAAAAAAATGTTTGAACTAGCCAAAAACCAACAAACTCATGTTCAGCTAGTTTACACCCCTATATTTACGTAATTATTCTAATAAGATATTATAAATGTAAAAGTTGATGTTTATTCGGCCAGATATGTAAATATATAAGAATTGGGTGGTATGCATGCAAATCTTGAAGATTTTACATGCAAATGTATATTTGCGGATTTGCAAGGCGCAATGATAGCAACAGCTTTTTGAAACTATTTTAATCTTAGGGTTTTATACCCAAACCAAAACTACAGATTCTCTGTTCGTTTTTTTTTTTTTTAATTTTTATTATTGTAATCTGGAAGTAAAAGCAGACGGATTGTTCTTCGTGCTTCGGATTGAAAAGATGGGTTCGGGATGCGCAAAGCTTTACAGTTCTTGCGGTCTGCAAATCCCGAGAGAACTGTTTTAATGAGCGGCGGGGCGCTTCAATTCGCATCACGTTGGAGGCTTGGAGCTCTGCTTGGTTCTAGAATTCGCAAAAATCTTATTTGGTGTTGCGCAGTTTAAGGATTCATCATTTCCCTGCTTCTTCTTCAGCTTCTTCTCCAACATCTAATAGTCTCTGTAAACCTGGGGCGAGAAAGCTCTAGATTGAATATCTGGAGTTGCGCGAATTGGCTTCGTGTCATGGCCGGCATGGAGATAGATTCGCCACCGGAGCGGGATAACTTGCTTCCCCCCCGCGATCGCATCGTCCAGGTACGGTTTTCATACCTTCCTATCTGGCTTTAGTTTCGACGTCAATTAGCCCTTTTTTATTGCTTCGATTGTTTGCATATCTGCTTGCCATTTGCTTTATTTGTTTTGCCCCTCTTACAGTTTTATATGCTTAAGCTGTGGTCTTCCGTGTGTTTGTAATATCAATGGACGTTCTTGCTGTGTTGCTCGGCGAATCAGTCGATATAATTTGAATGGGAATACATTTTGGCATGAAAGAGTGTCAACGTCTCTATGAAAGCGACTCGGTTTCGTAAAATTGTGTTCTTGTAGACTTTAAATCGAAGTATCTACAAGGGTGCATTTTGGATTGCTAATGCACCCTGCACGGGTTGGGATTTCTGTACGTCTGGTTTGTTGTCTTTCGCCTTGCCTGTCCCAATCGAATGAACTCGAGAATGAGCTTTATATCAGGAGTTCATACTAATCAAGCCAGCATTTATCTTCAATTTTCCTGCTGATTTTCTTAATTGATTGCTGTTGTTGTTTCAACAAACAAGTTTGTTTGGAATAGTATTATCTGGTTTGTTTTTCTTTCCGCGGTTTATCAAAATAATAATATCAAATTTTAAATGTTACAGTGACACCATGCCATTTTTTTTTCTATTTTTTGGTGTTGCATGTCCTCTCAACTGCTTTCTGAAAAGTTTATTCTTTTCAGTTTTTTGGTGGTACATAGGAATTGGTCCGATTCTCTAATACTTTGTCCTTCACCTTACATAAACAAAGAATGCATTTCGTTTCATTTGATTTGCTCAGGTGATATAAGGTGTTGTCTAGTCGACACTTGAAATGAAAAGCATGTCGATCATTTCATACTAAGTTTCTAATTTTAATTGCATTGTGAAGTGCAAAAACTTACTGCTTAAACAACAATTTGTATTAATAGCTTAAAAATGAGTGGTGAAGGTTGGAGATATAGTTTCCCAGGAATAAGTACCCAGATGCATTTTCAACTTCATCATAACAGCATTCTCGGATGCATTGCACTGAATCCTTGCTCTTTGTACGATTCAATACATGTATCACTTCCTACGTGATAAATTTATTTTTTATGCCAAGCTTGTTCTTGCATTAAAGAAGAAATAATCATTGTTTTTGTGATCATATGTTGAAATATAGTTCTATGGCATTGTTTCTTTGTTCTAATTGTTTATCTTTGCTTTAGTGCACCACAATCTTATGCTGAGCATTTGGCTGTTAGGGCTGTTCCTTTTAGATTTTTCATTTTGAATTCCTTTATTTTGTCACCATTCTTGTCTTCATAATTTGCTGCTGCTGTTTTGTTTTTAAACTGTTTGAAATGCAGTTTATCTCTGGCAATCCTGTTTGAATCTCAACTCTTTTTCATTTTGTTTTTCCATTCAGAGACTTGCGTTTCATGGCATTCCACAAGTGTATCTTCAACAATTTCAGCTGAGTCTGGTTGCTTTTGTCAAAGATAACAAATGCATGTTATCTGAAATTGTATCATCCATCTTGCCAACTAGTTTGGACTTGAGCGAGGCTCAGATGCTGCAAAACAGAGAACTTGCTGGAGTAAATGTGAAATTTACAGTAAAGGAATTATTTGAGGAAAGCATTTTGTGGTTGCAATGGTTAATGTTTGATGGTGATCCACAAGAATACATGAGTAGCTTGGCACAAAGTGCTGAAGGCCAACGTGCAGTATGCGGAGCTGTTTGGGGTCAAAATGACTTGGCATACCGTTGCCGCACATGCGAGCATGATCCAACTTGTGCAATCTGTGTTCCTTGTTTTCAGAATGGCAATCACAAGGATCATGATTATAACATTATGTATACTGGCGGTGGATGTTGTGATTGTGGTGATGAGACTGCTTGGAAAAAAGAGGGCTTTTGTTCTGAGCATAAAGGTACCGAACAGATCCGACCCTTACCACAAGAGTTGGCAAATTCTATAGGTCCCATCCTTGATCCTCTTCTTTTGTGCTGGAAGGAGAAGCTTCTGTCAATAGAACACAGACATGATGAAGAGGCTGATCACGGTGATGCATGCAAGAAAGCTGCAGATGGATTATCTTCTGCAATCATTCAAATGTTGATAGACTTCTGCAATTGTAGCGAAAGTCTGCTCAGTTTTATCTCTAGAAGACTGATGTCATGCTCTGGTTTACTCGATGTTCTTTTAAAGGCGGACAAGCACTTGGATAAGGAAGTTGTGAAGAGGTTACGTGAGTTGCTTTTAAAACTTCTTGGGGACCCTCTTTTTAAATATGATTTTGCAAAGGTTTTCATACAATACTACCCAACTATTGTAAATGAAATGATCAAATACTCTAGTGATTCATACTCGGAGAGAGATCCGATGCTAGCAACTTTCTCTGTGCAAATATTTACAGTACCAACTTTAACTATGCGACTTGTAACTGAGGTAGATCTGCTGTCTGTTCTTCTAGGATGCTTGAAGGACCTTTTCCTTTCCTGTGCTGATGCAAATGGTCATCTACAGGTAGGGAACTGATGCTTATATTTGTCCATGTCAGTTGATTGACTTTTCTTTTTGTCATTTTCTTAACTTCTTATTTTGTTCTAATATGCAGACATAATTAGGTTGTAAATATTGAAATAAACTTATTCTACCTTCAGTAATCTATAGTTGAACATAACCATCTGCTTTGATACTTTCTTATTCAAATTGTTCTTTTGTTCTAATATACATACATAAGTAGGTTGTAAATATTAAAAGAAACTTAATCTCCTGGCGATAATCTGTAATTGACATGAATTCCATGGTCAAGTCTCATGGTATAAACTTTTTACAGTTTAGTAAATGGGGCAACATGTATGAAACAATTCGTTTGATTGAAGATTTTCGCTATGTCATGAGCCACCAAGAAGTTCCTGCTTATGTTGTTTGTAAAAGGCAAGATATCTCGAAAAAATGGATTTTTCTATTAAGACTTGTACAGGGCATGGATGCGCTGAAGAGAGTAACTGTTCTTCACTCAGAGGAGGAAAATGAAAATCTTTTTGCACCTTTTGCTCTTGGGCAATGTCTATCGAATGTTAATTCACTTTTGGTAGGAGGGGCTTTTTACAATGACAAAAATGGATGCTTAGATAAGCAAGATCTAGTTGATATTGACAGGCAACGTCATGCCAAAGTGGGAAGGGTTTCTCAAGAAAGTTCAGCAAGCAGGACGGGTGCTTTGGAGGATTTAATTTTTAATGAAACACGTTTTGTTGGGGAAAATGGTACGTCTTTTCCCTCTTCTGTTGTATGGCTGATTTCTGAATGCCTGAAAGCCATCGAATGTTGGTTGAGACCAGAGATTGAATCATTATGCTATTCATCATCTTTTGGTGTAGCCACCACCAGTGCGTCTAATATATCATCTGCAAGAAAGAAATTGTTTAAGGTCAGGAAAGGACCAAATAGCATAAATAGAACTTCTATGACCAGGATGGATTTGGATGGAGAGGAAATTCCTTGTACTAGTGGTCGCAATGTGAGTTTTGGGAGTGCTGGTATGCCAGAAGCTGAAGGAGTTATTAGTGAGACCAATGAATTGTTTCCTGGGAATAGTTATAGCACCAGAGTATCAGATGATACTCTTATGGAGGTAGAGTATGGAAGGGAGTCGGCAGCATTTAGCATATTGAACACGACTGATTGGCCTGCTATCAGTTTTGATGTTGGTTCACAAGCAATATCTTTTCACATTCCTTTGCATCGTTTACTTTCTTTATTGTTGCGAAAAGCATTGAAAGCTTGTGATTTAATTGAACTACCGGGCAAGACAAATGGTGCTACAACTACTATTCCTATTCATGATCATGAATTCTTCAGAAAAGCTTTGGCTGGGTTACATCCTTGTGGTTTTTCAGGCTTTATTATGGAGCATCCTCTTCAATTGATGGTATTTTGTGCTCAAGTTCGTGCTGGCATGTGGAGAAAGAATAGTGATGCTCCCATTTTGTGTTCTCAGTGGTATCATTTAGTTCAATGTTGAGTCGAACTAAAATATTTTGTGCGTTATATTTATGCAGTAATCCTTGCGTGATTTCTGTATTCCCTGTTTTTTTTTTTTGTAATCTTGACAGGTTGGAACAAGGTCTGGAATCTGATCTGTTTTTGTTGCAATGTTGTGCTGCATTAGCTCCTCCTGATTCTTTTGTTGAGAGTGTGCTGGAAAGATATGGATTATCAAATTATATGTCCTTAAATCTTGCAGAATATGATGAGTATGCATCTATTTTTCATCTCTTGGCTTGTTATGATATTGTGCGCGGTCCTTGTTCTTCTTTTCACTCAAACATGCATTCATCTATATAGGGCTGCATTTTACTTCTGTACTAGTTCACTGTTTTAAAATAATATCAAATGTAAGCAATCGATGGTTATTTTTTTTCAAAATCTTTGTTTTTCTTACTGTATTTTATCTCCTTTTATGTGAATTTCTTTTTTTATTCATTTATCATTAGTTGCCTGCATATTCTTTCTTTTTCTATCTGGCGTGAAGGCTTCTATATGCTATTTGTAGGCGACATAAAGTTGCTTTGTGAGACATGCTTTGAGGCGATTGAAAAATTAAGACATCTGAGAAGATTTATGGAATATATGATGCATAGAATTAATAGAGAGAAAATTTAGTATTTGATCTTTTGATATGCAAATTGAAAGGTTGTGATAGCAAAGGAGAAAATCCAAATCACAAAAAAAACACAAATATTATTATTGAATTTGAAATCGGTTACAACGACTCTTCAAAACATGAAATAAATGACAAACAAACACAAAGACACAAGCCAACTCCTTGAAAGTGTATCTCAAGGGTGGTGGAGGTTGGCCCAGTGGATCCAGAGGCTTGGGGACAACGAGTGTGATTGTGGGAGAGAGGCCGGCGTGAACTGGAAGAGGGAGGCAGCAAGTTAAGGTGGCAGGAATGATTGTTGGGAGGTTGGGAGGTAGGTTGGAGGGTAGGGTAGCATGCTGAGAAGGTGGGGCAGCAGCGGGGAAGGCCCTTCAACACTTTCAGAGGGTATTCAATGAGCGAGGAAGCGCTGGCAGCGATAGGAAAGGCTTGGCAGCAAGGTAGATTGCTGGAAGTGGTTTGGCTGAGTGCTGGGAGGAATTTTGGGCAGGTGGACAACAAAATTGGGTTATTTAGGAAGGGCGGTTGGGTGTTGGGATGGAGTACTTGGAGCTGCGACCTTGTTGGGAGAAGGCTGGCAACAAGTTGGAGGGAGGACAACATCCGGTGGTTGTTGGGAAAGAGGTGCGGTGGCCTACCATAGGGCTGTGAAGCAGGTGGACAACAATAGGAATGGTGGAATGATAGATAAATTTCTCGTCGGGATTGAGCTACAACCGGAGCACCACCTGGACCCTTAGAGACGATCACCACCTTTGATGAGAGACAGCCGGAGCACTATGTCGACGTCAGATACAACCCTCAAAGGGAAAAATACTAAGACTAAAACCTGATTTCAGATATAAAAAACAAGACCCCTAATTCTAAGCACATCACCTCCAATTTATACAGAGGCTTGGTCTATTTTAGGAAGGATTTCATTTGGAAAGACTTTCAAAATAAGAAAGTAGAATAAAAAATATTTCAGATTTTCGGACAAGTTCTTAAAATAAGTAAGGAGAATAAGAAGAGATTTCAGATTTTAGCAAATATCTTTAAAATAAACAAGGATAATAAAAATAGATTTCCGATTTTAGGAAATTGTTTTAAAATAAGGAAGGAGAATAAAATTAGAATTTCAGGTTTTAGGAAAGGATTCAAAATAGAATAGTGCTTAGAAATGAAAGGTGAGGAAGGGAAGGTGATGAAGAAAAGGGAAGGGGGGAAAGGATGAAAGGAAGGAAAAAGGGGAGGAGGGAAAGGAAAAGGGTAAGTAGAGGCAACACCCCCGCCCCCTCCCTTGAGAACTGGTCGGTCCTCCCCCAAGCCTTGCGTCAGTCTCCTGAGGTTGGAATTGCTTCGAATTTATCTGTCGAAGCTTCTGGTTCTCTGTGGCCGTTCTCAGATCCCATTGACGACTGCTCTGACTCCCAAAACGTCTGAGGAGCTTTTCCCACCTGCGAACATAGCTCTTTTTAGGTCTGTTTTCGTTTGGTATAATCTGAGCCGAAGGTACACATCGACGCAGGTTCTCCCGAGCCAAATTTTAATCAAGTAAATATCTCATATGCTTCTAATCTAGACAATTTGGGTATCAGTGGGCTTAAGGGTTTGCAAGAGTTTGGTTGATGGACCATTCTTATTGTCTTTTGGGTCTTTCCTCTGATTATTGAAGTTTTGGAGAGCTGACATCTTCTATTTCATTTCAATAATAAGAGCTTCACCTTAGTCTTTCTTCTCTTTATGTGGAACATTGGGGTTGAGGGATGGAAGTGTAAGTGTCTGTGATGCTATCAGTTGATTATTACTAAGACTATCCATTGAAATTTTAAATTCTAACATCTTCTGTTCTGTGTGACCTTTGTATGTCTCAACAATAAGCTCTTCATCCTCTAAGAGAGTAGGAATCACAATCTCATCATAGTCGCATGTTCCTTTTGATTACAGACATCAGATTATCTACAAATAAGGGAGTTCCCGAGGAGAAGACGTCAGATAAAAATTCTTGTTTGAACTATTGTTCTGTGTCTCCGATTTTCTTACACCAGGTTTTAGCAAACGCCCTGCTCCAACAACTCGCTGCTCCGTGAAATATATCACTCCCCTGGTTGTACATTCTGCTTTCACATGTCCGAATTCGTGACATTGACAACATTTTCTGACTTTGACAGACTTGCGGATTGACTATGTTGATGTTGTGTTTTCTGCTTCATCTTCGTATTTTCTAGCTTTTCTATTTGACCTTTCAGATTACGGTCGAGGGGAACTTCCCACTGAATTTTCTCTTCAATATCAATAAGCCTCTGTTGGAGGCGATGAAGTTCTTGCCGTATCTCTTCTTGGGAAGGCTCGGACATATTCCTTCTTGGCGGCATAGTTGACGATTTTAGGATCTGTGTAGGAGAGAGAAGGAACAAAGAAAGAAGAGAAAATATGTGAAAGAAAGAAAATGAAAAATTTGGTGTGATGGATTAGGTAGGGGCGAATGCTAGCCGTAGGATGAGTCTAGGATTGTGTTAGCTCTGATACTAAATGATACCGGAGGAGAAATCCCTAACCACAACAGAAACACAAATATTATTATTAAATTTGAAATCGGTTACAATGACTCTTCAAACCATGAAACAAATGACAAATGGCCACAAAAACACAAGCCAACACCTCGAAAGTGTATCCCAAGGGCGGTAGAGGTTGGCCCAGTAGGTTCAGAGTCTTGGGGACAACAATTGTGATTGCAGGAGATGGGCCAGCAGGGGTTGGATGGTGAACTGGAGGGAGGCAACAAGTTGAGGTGGATGAAAGGTTTGTTGGGTGGCTGGGAGGTAGATTGGAAGGTAGGGTAGCAAGCCGAAAGTGGGGTAGCAGCGAGAAAGGCTCATTTGCACTTTCAAAGGGTGCATAACGAGCGAGGAAGTGCTAGTAGTGATAGGAAAGGCCTGAACAGTAAGGTAGACTGCTAGAAGTAGGTGGGCTGAGTGATAGGAGGAATTCTAAGCAGGTAGACAGCAAGATTCAGTTGTTCAGGAAGGGCGACTGAATGTTGGGATGGAGTATGGGGAGCTAAGGCTTTGCTGGGAGAAGATTGGCAGCATGTTGGAGGGAGGAAGCAGTGGACTACTGTTGTGGAAGTGGTGTGGTAACTTGTTGTAGGGCTGGGAAGCGGGTGGACAACAGCAGGAAAGGTGGATGGATAAATAAATATCTCATCGGAGTCGAGCTACAACCGAAGCACTACTCGAACACGTGGAGTTGATCACCACCTTGGGTGAGGGACAACCGAAGCATTACATCGATGTCAGATACAAATCTCGAAGGTGAAAATACTAAAGCTAAAACCTAATTTCATATTTCAAATACAAGACCCCTAACTCTAAACATATCACCTCCAATTTATAAAGAGGATTTCAGATTTTTGTAAAGGCTTTTAAAATAAGAAAGAAGAATAAAAAGGAATCTAGATTTTTGGAAAGACTTTCAAAATAAACAGGGAGAAGAGATTTCAGATTTTAGGTTAGGTTTTTAACATAATAAAGGAGAATAAAATTAGAATTTAAGGTTTAGGAAATGATTTAAAATAGACAAATGCTTAAGAAGGAAAGGTGTGGGAAGAGAAAGGAAAGGTTAGGAAGGAAAGAAAAGGGGGAAAGCTTAGCTTAGATTTGAAATTCCAAACCATGGGCAAGGACGATCTTGAGACTTAGAACTTGAAGTTTTTATCTCATATTGCGGTTATCTTTGACTACAGTTCCTGCAATGTCTGTAGGTAGGTAAAAGACTAACAGGTAATGTTGCAGAGGAGTTTGCAGAAAAGTAGACAACAACATTTGCAGTTTTTGCAGTGTCTGTAGGTAGACAGAAAGCTCTTACAAGCAATGTTGCAGTGGAGTCTGCAGGTAAGCAGACAATTTTGATTATCTTTTGACTGTAATTTTTGCACTGTCTATAGGTAGACAGAAAACTCCTACAGATAATGTTGTAGGGGAGTTTGCAGGAAAGTCGACAACCAACAAGAAAAACTTCAGGATATGGTTTGCAAAAAAACAACTCAAGAGGTGGGCCTTGTGGGAAAAAACTCCAGAAGAGGATGTGCTGGAGGAAAAATTCAGGTGAAGGGCTTGCTGCAGCGAAAGTTTTGGAGGGCCTGATGCAAGAAAAAACTTTAGAGGAGGGTCTGTTACAGGAAAAATTCTGGAGAAGGGCTTGATGCATGAAAAGTTTTGGAGGGGGCCTGCTGCAGAAAGAAATTCGATGGAGGTTGTTGCTTTGTCAAATGTATTGAATCACATCATGATGCGTATAATCTAGAAATAACTAAAGCATATGGTTGTCGTATATCCACTTTATGCAATTTTTTGCGTCTTCCTTTCGATTCTACCGGAAAGCGCTGTAACATCAAGCAAAAAAACTTCCCTTGTAAAGAAGGAAACCAAGGGCAGCCCGAAAACAAGCACCTACAAAAGTTTTCTTGGATAGGACGATAATGACTTGAATGGGCTTCCACCAATAAGCTGTCACAGAAACATTTGCACTAAATAAACTACTGCATTGTCTGTATAAAAAGTAACTCTAAGGCCATCATTGGACACTCCCCCTGCCTGATAATATATCCACCTAACAACCTGACTCTCACTACACCATCAGAGTATCACAGATGAATTGTTATCAAAATGCAAAAGAAGAGTATAGTGTATGTCGCTAGTAAGGATTCTGCTACTACGGCCTCGAGTACGAGACACTGCATGAAATTAGGGAACCCGATCTGCTAGAAACCAGGAAGCAGGGCTGCTGCAGGGAGCAGACGTAAAAAAACAACAGGAAGAACTTGCAGGGAACAAGCCACGACGCCGAACAGCTGTAGGACAGAGGTCCGACAGTGGCAACGACTGCACGGGAGAGAAGTGGCAGTAGGAGTAGATGCGAGTGAACAATCTGCAGGGGAACGAAGCTTGAGATTTCCCCTGTAAGTAGTTGAGGGAGCTCCAAACATACTAGAAAGGGAAAATCCCCCATTCTGCTAGCATCCATACGTTCGATATAGGAGTTTAATAGCTGCACCGACTACGTTCAATCACGCTTCTAGAAGTATCCTTCTAGTCGTAGGTCACAGACACAAATTTTCCACCGGAGAGAGGATCAAATTTTTTGCAGAGGCTGGGACTTGTGTTTGATTGAGGGCGAATGCATGCCACAAAGCTCTAGATTCGGAACAGCCACAATTCACCAACAAATACATTTTGTGTTCGATTGAGGGCAAGCGCAAGTCACAAATCTCTGGAGTCGGAACAGCCGCAGGCCTGCAACTCACCAACGGCTAGGATTTGTGTTAGATTGAGGGCGCGCGTAGGTCATAAATTTCTGGATTCGGAACAACCGCAGCCCACTGACGAATAGGGATTTTCACTAGAGAGAAATTGCTCTCTCGCGATTTCCATTCGAAAATTAGCTTTCGTCACACACAAAAGTTGTGGCTCTCAGTTCCTGCTGTCTGCAGAGATCTGTTCCGGTTGCGAGGGCCTTCATGGTGAGAAAGCGTCCATCTCTTCGCGCAAAGACGATGGCAGGAAGGGAGTTTGGAGGCTCTGGTAGGAGGACCGATTACTAGGGTATGCGCAAATACGATGGCAGGAAGGGAGTTTGGCGGCTCTGGAAGGAGGACCAGCTACTAGGGTATGAAATTTGACTCTGATACAATGTTAAAATTCAAAATAATGTGGAATCAAAGCGACTTTCAGGGTAATTTCAATGATATGAAAGCAGGTATAAATAATCCTTACATGAATCCTAAAATAGGAAAGATATTTAAAAGAAATAATATGAAAAGGAAAGATATATCTCGTAATATTTCTAATAAATAAAACATATCAATTATTTGTAGATAAATGAAATAACATAAAATATGTAATTCTAAAATGAGAAAGAAAATAACTCCTAATCTAGGAAAAATAATATAAAATTGGTAAGGAAATAACTCTTTAATTCAAGGAAATAATTTTTTCTTCATAATTTCTCATGAGAATAAACTATTTTCTAGTATAACTCTTAACAAAGATAATTTTGTAGAAAATAAACTCAAGTGATTTGGGTAGAAGATATACTAAGCATATGGGTGCATGTAGTTAATGTGAAATGATTTAGAAATAAATTGAGTAGACCTAGGTAACATGATTAAAAGTTGTGAAAATTTTTCAATTAAAACTCTATGTTACAATTTATTAGAATGAATTAAATAAACTGAATTAATTGAAGAGGATTCTTAAAGTTACTTTTATAGTTTGGTTTAAACTAATGTTGATGTTATGATGACAATGATGATATATTATGCTGATAGCCATTGTGCAAAACATCCTTGTCCATTTTTTATTCGTTTATTATGTTAAGCATGTAGCCGTTTCTAATTTGATTTTTATGATAGTTTGAGAAGCATGTCACGTCCATTGCTCACGGGAAAAGGTTGTTCTTTTGGTTACATTCTTCTTTCTTTTGTTTTTTATTTGTTTTGTCCTTCCAAGGAAGCAATGGAATATGTCCATCTGTGCGCACTTTTTATCAAAATTCTTTAATGCTCCACTTCAAACTTATCAGTCCAGGGAGAAAAAAGAACAAAATGTTTAAGTTGGATGTTTTATTAGTAAATATAGATGCTTATCTTATAAATAAGGAAATTAATAAAGATGGATAATGGCATTGATGAAATTTTATTGGAAAAAAAGAAAATAGTTTTTTTGAGAGAATCTGATTCTATATGAGGGAAATTAAAGGAATTATATGAAAAAAAAAGAATAATCAAAACATGCCTGAGTTACTTTTGAGGAGGTGCATAGTGGTAGAAACAAATCTCGTTTTGAGATTTGGAGGGTTATTAAAGGTATTTAAATATTGCCATTAATATCATTTTCATTGAAATTATTGACAGTGAAATAAGACATTTTTGCTGAAGTATTTTTTGTGCTAATTTTTTCAAACAAATAAGGTGCAAATTTTGAAGTAAGTTATTCATGAAAGATTAACCTAATGAGTCATAAAATGAAATTATAAGATGAAGTACGTGAACCTAAACTTAGAAATATCATATTGATATGATATAATCAGTTTGATTTTATATCTTGAACACTACTATGAATGCTATTTTTATGTTAAGACGTTAAATAAAAAGCATTAGGACTATATAAGGGTCATAATCTTTGCATTGACCTTGAAAGCACATGATTCAATCATAAGAATATATTCAATGGGTTTTTTAGGATGAAAAGGTGTTGGTCAAATGAATGTGAATTATGTAGTATTAAAAGTTTATATGGTTGTGTTTGTTAATTTAAAATTTGTTATGAAGTAACTAGAATTTCCCATCATATTACAATACCAAGTTCATTTGTTTTATAATTTTCATGATTGCATTTATAATAGGTATACAAAAATGAGGCATCCATCTTGTCATGCGCTATTTCTAATGATGTAGTCATAATAGTTGATGTTAATTATTTGAAAAATAAGCAATATTTGGAACATTTCGGAATAACTTAATATGGGATAAAATTTGTGGAATAAAATTATAGTGTGTGCTATGTCTAAGCAACCTAACTCCTATCATAAAAAATGTTGCCATTGCATGATGATGAATACTAGTTGTCATTATAAAGGACGTTATTGAGTGAGGAAGGTCACCATTTGTCATTGTGTGGGACATATTCCTCATTGTACGCCAAAAATGTTGGCTATGCACTAGGACGGTTGACTTGGCCACCACCACAAACACTACCCTCCGCTTAGAAGACCATTGTGGTTATTGCCATAAAATGGATGTTGTACAGAAGTGATAGCCACCAAGCCACCTCATCATCATTGCCACCGCTGCATTCTCCATTATGCCCAAAATGTGGAGGAGGTCATGATGTTTCGCAGTTCTCACCTCTTTAGACATTTATGTTTCACAATTGTTGCCTGTACAGACATTGAAAAGTTGACAGACAATACAAAGTAGTTATGGCAACATTGAAGGAAGGATGTGAAACACATATTCAAATGAGGAAAGCAAACACTTATGGCACATTCAACAAGATGTAATAGATGGGCTGGATAGTATAGCGAAGGATGAATTTTTGTGATAATGTTCTTGGATTTAAAATCTTAAATATTACTCTTCTTAGAATTTATAGATTTTGAATGTCATTTTGACAGCTCCATATCTAAATAGGTGTTGAAGGCGTCAAGCTTTTTATCCACTCCTTTATGCTTACATGAGATTTAAACGTTTTTTTTTAACTTTTCATGAAGGAATTTAAGTTTTGGTAGCAATTATTTTTGTTTAGTTTGAAGTTTTATTCTCATCTGTGATGAATAGACATGTTTAGCGATGAAGGGTGTACAAGCAAAATGATGTGGGTTCTACAACTGGTTGTTGTTTTGTATAATAAATAAACATGGTTTCTAAGGTTTGAATGAGTTGACCTGACAGTTCTATTCATGGCTAACTATTTAATTACATAATTGGATTGTTGAACCTTATTTGCTTTGTATTGTTCTAATTTTCACATAAAATGTCTTATGGGCATCTCTTTTTCTTCATAACCTATTTACATACATGCTAGTATGTGAACTGAGTGGATTGATTAGGATTGTGGGATTTGGATGTTCATTAGAATCAACATCATTACTCCCAAATGATCATAAAAAGGTTTTTAAGGAGGGTTTTTCATTTGGTTTTGAGAGGCCTTATTTTGTTTTATCTGCAATAAATCAATCAAATACTTGTCAAAGTTATGGTTAGATTTTAGTTTAAGGTTTTCATTTACTCTAGTAAAAAGTTACAGTAGCCTACTCATTTTCTCTTGTAATACTTGATTTTGACTCTTATTGGTTTTCTAGCCATCCCACAAACCATACATTTCGTTCTTATGAGAGGTCATGTTAGTGTCGATGGTAGAACAATTGCCTATTGTATTAATTATGACTTTAATTGCTACCTTATTTACTATTTGTTCTTGCTGTACTATTAGGTTAAGCCAAAATTTTTAGAGTTAACTTAGGGTGAAGATTGCTAACAAACCTTCCAGTTTCAATTAAATGCTTTGGTTGAAGTTCTGGATAAAATTTTTATTTTCTTTTATGGCATTGCAAAATAATTTTATTTATTTATTTGATGCTTAGAGAATCAAAAGAAAAAGTTTTTATAAATAAAAATAATTGATGGTAGAATAATAATGTGCAAAAAAAAGATAAAATACAAGAAGTTATGTTACAAAAATTGGTTTTAATGTAAAAGCTTAGAGAACTGGAAAAAATATCAAATGACCTGCAGGGAGTCTAAAAGAACAATCTGTGATGCTAAAAATTCTGCTTTTAATGATCTTATAATGCAAACGGCTCGCAGGGAGTCTAAAAAAACAATCTGTGATGCTAAAAATTCTGCTTTTAATGACCTTTATAATATAGGTGAAAAAAATATGTATAAACTAGCCAAACAAAGAGAAAAGAAAAGTAAAGATTTAACTCAAGTAAAGTGTCTTAAAGATGAAAATAAAAAAAAATACTTTTCTTAGAAAAATATATTCAACATAGGTGGGTGAGTTATTTTGATAAATTTTTTAATGAAGTTTTTGAAAATACGATCTACCTTAGTGATCTTAATATCGTGAATAATAATAAAACGTTTTATTTTTACTGTCGCATTGGTAAAAAAAGAAGTTGAGGAGGCTTTAAAGAAAACCAAGGGTGGAAAGTCTGTAAGACCTGATGATATCCCAATTGAAGTATGAAAATATGTAGGAGATTTGAGAGTTTCTTGGCTTATTAAACTTCTAAAAAGATGCTTGAGGAGTGGAGGAAGAGTATTTTGGTCCCCATTTTTAAGAATAAAGGGAATAAAAAGATGCTTGAGGAGTGGAGGAAGAGTATTTTGGTCCCCATTTTTAAGAATAAAGGGGTTGCCTAAGAGTGTGTAAATTATAGAGGAATTAAGTTGATGTGTCATATTTTAAAATTATGGGAGAGGGTAATTGAACATAGGTTAAGACGCATTACAAAAATTTCTCATAATCAATTCGGATTTATGCCGGGCAGGTCTACCATGGAAGCTGTACATTTATTGAGAGGTTTGATAGAGATGTTCAGAGATAATAAGGAGAATCTACATTTGATTTTTATTGATTTAGAAAAAGCTTACGATAAGGTTCTAAGAGATATCCTTTGGAGAGTTCTTGAGAAGAAAGGTGTTGACATGACTTATGTTCAAGTCATTAAAGATATGTATGCTAGAGCTGTTACTTGTGCTCAAACTGAAGGAGGATTGACCAAATATTTTCTTATTTCTGTTGGATTACATCAGGGATCGACTTTAAGCCCATATCTTTTTGCTTTAGTTATGGATGGTCTTACTGGACATCTACAGGAGGATGTACCTTGGTTTATGCTTTTTGCTGATGATATACTTCTCATGGATAAAACGAGAGAAAAAACCCAGGAAAAACTTGAATTATGGATGTCTACATTGGAGTCTAAAGGCCTTCATTTAAGTAGAACAAAAATTGAATACATAGAATGTAATTTTAGTAGTAGTAGCTCTAGTGACAGAAGTGTGACTTTGGGTGATCAAATTATTAAAAGGTGTGAACGATTTAGATATCTTGGGTCCATTGTTCAAAGCGATGGTAATATAGATGAGGATGTTAATATGAGAATTCAATTTGGTTGGTTGAAGTGGAGGAATGTTTCGGGCCTTTTGTGTGATAGAAAGGTATCGCTTAGACTGAAAGGAAAATTTTATAAGAAAGTGGTGAGACCTGCAATGCTCTATAGCGCTGAATGTTGGCCTTTAAAAGAGAAGCATGATAATAAGTTAAGTGTTACCGAGATGAGAATGATCAGGTGGATGAGTGGCTTTACACTTTGGGACAAAATGCAAAATGAATATATCCATGATAGCGTTAGTGTAGCTCCTGTGACGGACAAAATTAGAGAAAGTCGTCTTAGATGGTTTGTTCACATTAAACGTCGACCATCTAATGATCCGATTAGGAGAGTAGATGTTTTAGATTTGACTTGTGTTAAGAAAAGCAGAGGTAGACCTGAGAAGACTTGGGCTTATTGTATTAAAAATGATCTTAATTTACTATAACTAAATGAAAATATGACACTAAATAAGATGCAATGGAGAAAAAGGATTCATGTTGCCGACCCCACATAGTGGGATTAAGGCTTTGTTGTTGTTGTTGTATTTGATGATTATGTTGTGTTTGAAATTTCAAATGCTTCATAGGGCTGAAGTGGTTGCATGTTTTTTTGCTACTTGCCTGTTTGTATGTACTAGCTGTTTACCTCTTCAATGTTTTCATATCTTGTTGATTATTTAAAACACTAGCCTTTTGATGTGGCTTTTTTTAGTCAAGTTCCTGTAGTATTCCTTTATAAAATTTATGTATAGGCACGCCTTGTTTTTTTTTCAATGCATTGTTGGGTTATAACCTCTAAAAGTTAGCATGAATTGCTCTTGTATAAACAATCTCAGGAATTGAATACATCATGAAAAAGTTCATTTCAGGTATGAATCCGTCCTAGTACAAGAAATGCTTACTCTATTCATACGCATTGTTAAAGAACGTAGATTTTGTGGGTCATCTACGGCTGCAAATCTACAGAGAGAATTGGTTTATAGGTTGGCTATTGGTGATGCAACTCATAGCCAGCTAGTTAAATCTCTGCCTCGGGATCTGTCTAAGAGTGATAAACTCCAAAATGCTGTTGACCTGCTTGCAGTATACAGCAATCCATCTGGAATGAAGCAGGTTTTTCCTGACGGCTATAGACTATATTTTTAGTTTTATAATGTTTATGATACAGCATTTTAGTTAAATATATATTTTTATTCCAGGGAAAGTATTCACTACGAAAAGCATATTGGAAAGAACTGGACCTGTATCATCCTCGTTGGGGCTCAAGAGATCTACAAGTTGCGGAGGAGAGATTCTTCCGTTTCTGTAAAGTGTCTGCCTTGAATGCTCAGCTACCGAGATGGACTCCTATTTTTGAGCCTCTATTTTGTGTATGTAGAGTAGCTACATCAAAAATGGTTCTCCAAATTGTTCGGGTTGTTTTTTTTTATGCCTGTTTTTCCGAGAGATCATCCATTTCCCGAGCTCCAGATGCAGTGCTCATTACAGCATTGCACTTGGTTTCCTTAGCATTAGATATCTGTGAAACACAACTTTCCCTTACTGATGATCCTCCTCCAATACTAACCAGTGCTAGTGAAGAATTTGATTTGGGTTCCTGCAGTGTATCTGTGTTCTGGAAAAATCAAAGCATGCTATCATTGTTAGTTTCCTTAATGAGGAAATACAAGGAACAAACTGATGATGTGTATTCTGAGACAAGCCAATGTAACATTTCTTCTTTGATTGAGGCTTTACTGAAGAAGTTTGCACAGTTAAATGCTAATTGTATGTCTGAGCTCCAGCGTTTGGCTCCTAGTGTAATCTGTAATGCGCCACAAGCCAATTGTGCTAATCAGAGTTTGGCATTGAACTCTGACATAGATGAGAGAAAATTAAAAGCACGGCAGCGTCAGGCGGCCATATTGGTATGTTTTAGCAACTTTATATCAATTTTTTCCTTTCCTAATGTAGAATTCCTTTGGTAATTTGTTACTTTTAGTTTGCATCTAATGAGCTTGTTTTAAGGTAATTTTAATTAGTGTTGGAAATGAGAACTCTTTTCTTGTTTGATGACCTAGGTAACAGAGTTGCAAAACCATTCTTCCATTATTTTCTTCTTTTGCTTCAAGTACATCACAACAATATCAATCAAATTTTTATGGTGGTTCTATTTTCTTATTGGTACTGTGCATGAGGTCTGGTTGGTTTGTTAGATTGTATGCATTTTTTTGTGGATTTTGAGTTTACTGCCAATATGATAGCAATCTGTAGCTGTTTATCAATATTAACCGCTTTAATTAAATCCTTCCGTTTTCTCTTTCCCGCATAGCCATCCTTGAGTTTCTGCATATGCGTATTCAGAGGTTTTCAAAATTGAAGGAAATTGATTTCTTGACAGAATAATTTCTATTATAGTTTTTTCTTTCGCTCCTAAATGTGATGATTGGTGAAGCTGTTGATATCGTCAAATATAAAGTCAAGTTTTGATTGTGAACTGTTATAGATAGTCTTGTTTACGTGATCATTGAACTAATCTATTTACCGGAGAGAGCATTTTTTTACACTGCTGTGCTGAGAAAGTAAATTCATACTTTTACTGTGATTGTGACCACTGGGATAAGGGTAGGTGTATCTCCTGCTTTTTTGCAGGAAAAAATGAAAGCAGAGCAGTCCAAATTTATTGAAAGTCTTAGCTCCAATAACATTGAGCAAGAATCGTACAAGAAGAAGGAATCTTTTGCGAAAGTTGAAGTTAGAGAACAGTCATTACCTGTTTGCTCTCTGTGCCATGATCCTGATTCTTCAAGCCCATTATGTTTACTGATTCTTCTCCAGGTATTAAACGTTTTGATGACTATCTACTCTTGAGTTATGCCTTCACATATATATTTCGTTTTTGGAGGATGCTTTACAACAAAAAATAATGAAAATCAGATACCGAAGTTTGTTGTTCTATTACTATGAGGTATAACTGATAATTCTTTAGTTGGTAGGACTGATAAAGTTTTGGAAAAACCTCGGTGCGCCTATTTCTATTCCTGATCTATAGAAGGTCAAAAGTAAAATGTCTACAAGCTGGGCAAAAAAATCGTACAAAAAAATATTGAGCAACTGCTTTGGCTTGCAATTATAACACGATGAGTGTGTGAGAGATTGAAAGAAGCCCTGGTGTCTAAGATGTTTATCAATATTGTAAAAAAAATTGCAAATTTAGGTTATTAGTAATATTTTAAACAATTTCTAAGGTCCATGTTCTTCATAAACACTTGGCCTGAGTTGATAATAACTAGGAAATGAAGATCAATGTAAACATTAAATCATGGTTTCACTAGTCAGAATGTTAATCATTCATCATTAAGCTTATCCCAACCATTTGAGGCTTATTTCATGAAAATTAACCTTTTTTTTAATGTTCCTAAAGATGCAACTCTTTCATCTAAGTTTTTTTTTTTTGTGAATTTTGGTTATGTTACTTTTGTTATACCGTTTGTATTTCTAATTGTTCTAGGTTAATTAATCTACTTTCTTTATTTGCGATAACTTTTGTCTTTTAACGCCATTGAAGTTTATTTTTTACTATCTATTCTCCAATAGATACTCCACTTCTTGTGTCACTTTAGTATTCTGATTTTACTCCGTTTTGTTTTCTATGTTTTCAGTATACTATGCTAATTGTTGCTTGGTACTTGTATCCATGCATCAAATTTGATTTTGTTGTCATTCTTGCCTAATTTACTTAGCAAGTACATATCAACCCCTTGTCCCTGTTGGCCTCCTACACGTCCCAGAGGCAGTGTGTAACGAGCTTACCATGGATGTCATCAGTCGTTTACCTTGATCACAGGGCAAGGCTAAAATCATTGTCATTGTTGATCGTCTAATCATTTACACTCACTTCATACCACTTCTTGCCAATTTCAAAGCATCAATGGTAGTTTGTCACATAGAGAACCAAAGGTTTTAACCTCCGATTGGGATCATGTTTTTACGAGCATATTTTGTTGAGATATATTGAGTTAAATGGAGGCTAAACTACTCCACAACAACACAGTTGAATCGACATCACTGGTAAGTTCTTCGGATAATACCGTTGCTGCTATGTTCTTGATTACCCCAATCGCTGGACTTACTATATGCCATGGGCGGAACTCTCCTACAACACCTTCCAATCTTCTATTGGAATGATTAAGCATTGCACAATCGTTGGCCATAACCTATCCTTATGTTGTCAATTTGACGAATTGCAACACTGCTAAAAAGTGCCTCAAACTTCAACATTTCCATCTTCACCATCTCCATTACAACATGCTACAATATAAAAATCAGATGAAACAAAAAGCTGGTCAGCATCTTCGGGATGTCTCGTTCAATGTTGGTCAAACTGTGGCCAAGCATTTAACTTTCAATATGCTTTACATTTTAGTTAAAATTTAGTAAATGTTATTGTTGTCCCATTAAGATCGTGAAGATATTTGGCGCCTTAGCTTATAAACTAGTGCTCCACCTTGTCTTCCGACTGTCTTCCTAAAATAAAACATCAAAATTTAACCCCCATCTTACCAATCTTCATTCGAATAGTTGGGATATCCGTCAGTTGGTTCAACCTGAATAGACAACGTCTAAGATAATGGATGGGGATGTCCATATTGGAAGCTATTTGGATCGACAATGATCTACAACGAACCTCCTGCAACAACATACAACTTGGCTGAAACTGGCTTTGTATTCGTCAACGTCTGTTGACCTCATTTTGAGGTCATTTCTCTTCTAGTTAGATTATAGGATCTAGCTCTAAGGCTTCATATTGATTATCTTAGAGGACTAGGGTTGGGACCTACCCCTTTTTAGAAATTCGAACCACTTCCCGATTCTCTTGTGGTGTCTTGCCTGGGTGGTCTCAAACCATCATCATTTGGTTGAGTGGTTAAGGACCAACATGTGGGAAATCAAAGAGAGTTCCTAATAGTATCTCAAGCCCTATGAAAACTTCTTTAAGATTTTATCAACACACTCACACACACAAGGTGAAAAATGTGAACTTGTCCAAACAACTCTCGATGACGAAATGGATTACGCTGGCGCGTCCGGGGTATCAATTTTATCTAGGGAGGACACCCATATTGTCATGATTCTGCACATGAGCAAATCACACGCAAATCAGTGAATTATCCGAACGACCTCGGATGATGAAACGGACTGTCCAACAAATCTGGAGCGTCAATTTTACCCAGCGAAGATACCCACTTTGCTAAAGTTCCGAGCACGAATAAATCACACGCTAATTAATATAATTAAATAATATAATACAATAAGATAAAACGAAATAAAAAAAAAAAATAATAACAAAATCCTTGTTTTAAACCTATTTCACCTAACTCACGCACCCGATTCAGTCTTTCCCTCCTTCGACCGAGAGTCCCGGGCGTGCCCTAGCTTCTGTGTTCCTCTCCCGCATTCATGTGATCCCTCGCGATTGAACCCGATTGCCTTCTCCTCTCCCGCGATCGGCCGTACCCGAGCAGAACCCTAGCTCACGCGTCTTCTGGTTCGATCGCAAGCTCGCCAACGTTCGACTCCTCTTCTGTGTGAGCCGCTCGACCGAACGGCTCGCCAGTCGCGAGCTGCCCCCTGTCCGACCCTTCCTATCCCCTACGCCACATTTCCTCCTCTCTAAATGCGATCTTTCCTCTCCTGATACCTCATTCGGCCATCTCACCGTGGTAGGTAAGACATTTTTCTCTCCCTCCTTGCCTATAAAAAAGCCCATTTGAGGGGTTCTCGGTTGGCCGTAAATTCAAAAGGAGGGGTGGAGGTGTTGCTAAAATTTTGGCTTGCGTGAATTTCCCGTTCTGTTGCTCAGCACTATTGCTTGGCTGCTCGGCATCCTTTCTGGGCTGCTCGGTATTCTTGCTTGTCGGCTCGATATTCTTGCTTTGCTGTGTGTTTGACTACCAAGCTTGAGAGAGGAGAACAAGTTAAAAATTTGGGAGGAGAAGAGAGGAGAAAGAGTTGTTGCATCTTTGGTTGGTTGTTGTTGGATCTCTATTAGTCGTGTGCATTCGCTGCTGTATTCTTGACGCTTTTGGGTTAGGAGTCTTGTGCTTTTCCATCAAAGTTCTTAAGGGAAGTGCTGCTGTTTTTTTAGGCTTGTTCTTGAATTTGCCTTGGATCTGCAGCAAGTGGTAACCCTATTCCTTCTTTCTTCAAGCTTTTGAAGGAATTATTTGTTTTATTCTACTTTCATGCCTTGGGTTTAATTTGCTCATAATTTATAAAGATGTATTTTGGCAATTTTGCTCTGATGATTTCTTGCATGGCGATATGAATGATCTTTCTAATCTGCATCACTTGGAATTGCCCCTAAATGTAATATTTTTAAAACGATCTTTCTAGTCTGCGTCACTTGGAATTGCTACTGAATGCATTTTCTAATGCATCTGGAATTAGGAAATTAAGGTCACTTTAAGAACTAATTGAGTTTAATGTTAAGAATGAGAACGGTTATAGCATTGGTGAGCTGCAGTTTTTTTTCCATACCCACCAGCCAATTATTATATATTTGCAGNCGTTCCCACCACCCAATTATTATGTATTTACATATTTAACACCTAAATTGCAACTTTTACATGTCTACCACCAAATTCTTATGTGTTTACATTTATAACACCTGAATTTCAGCATTCTTTCCCAAATTCTCTATGAATTTGGTGGCTTCTGAGCTACATTTATGAAGTATATCTTATGGCTTTTGAAGATGTTTTGTCTTGGCGATAGTTAT
This sequence comes from Phalaenopsis hybrid cultivar, assembly GCA_002079205.1. Classification (NCBI taxonomy): domain Eukaryota; kingdom Viridiplantae; phylum Streptophyta; class Magnoliopsida; order Asparagales; family Orchidaceae; genus Phalaenopsis; species Phalaenopsis hybrid cultivar. Next base: position 276,173 of record JXCR01146736.1, on the reverse strand, counting down.
TAGGAACCTTTTAAAAACATGTTTTGTGGGCTGGATTGATTTCAGTTTAGAGCTTTTAAAATTATGTTCTGTGAGTTGAATTGGTTTAAGTTTAGAGCTTTTAAAAATGCTATTTTTATGGGCTGAAGTGGCTGTAGTTTTGAGGGCTTTTCAATGCATCTTTTGACGATGTTTTGGTAAAGTTTCGTGCTGCAGTTCTGCCCTGTTTAAGAGAGATTTTGATGGCTTTTTGGGCTGCGGTTTTATTCTGGTTTTGGGGGTTGTTTAGCTTCCCTGGGCTGCAGTTTCTTTTGCTATGTTGGTATATCAAAATTTTAGGACTATTTTAGACCTTTGGGCTGCAATTCTCTTTGCTGGAAGGTATATTGAAACTTCAGGAAATGTTTTAACTCTCTTGGCCACTGTTTTCTCGCTGCATTGCTTTAGCATGGAGATCTTTAGGCATTTAATAATGGGGGCTTTTGTTTTTAGGCTTTTCTGTTACCCCGATTTGAAATGCAGGCATGCCGATTTATTTGATTTTTGGGGGCTATGTTTTGAGCTTCTCGGTTGTCCCCCAGTTCGAGATTTATGCTGAATGGTAACATAGCTATGGGACTTTGGAATTTTGCCTTGGGGGCCTGGTTTGTACTCCTTGGCCGCCTCCCTGTTTGAGGCTTATTTGTTGAAATTTATTTGATGTTGGGGGTGTTCGGTTTTGTGTTTTGCTGTTGTCCCCTCTATTCAAAATAAGGGTGGATGATTTTACTCGTCATTTGGGTCATTTTGGGAGCTCTTAAAGTTTGTTATATGGTTACTAATCCCCTTTGAATTGGAAATTTTTAGTTCGAGGTGAAATTAAATGTTTTGATGTTCGTAAATTGAAATATTTTAATTTTAGTTGTTTGGAAGAGCTTGAATGCCCCTTTTGAGAAATGATGTACGAGGCGTTTGGAAATGTTTCAGGGCCCAATTTTGCGGGCCGAATTGATTGCAAAAAAAAAAGAAGGGAGAAGAAAGGAAAAAGGGAAAGATTATTTGATATTTGAAAATTTGGGCATAGCTTGGGGGTTTCTGGATTGTGCCTTTTGGGGACGTCTCTTGGTTAGCTTGGGGGAGTGTGCTCCATCTCTTTACCTATTCAAGAATGCCTCGCCAGTTGGATCTTTTAGGCTAAACTTCCTGCCACCCTGGTTTTTCTTTTCTAAATTGGTTTTTGGAGGTGGGTTAGTTTTCTTTTTTTATGTTTCTTGCTTTTTGGTTTGTTTTCCTTGCTTCTTGGTTTAGGTTTTTGGTGCTTATGCTCGAAGTATAAGTGCGCATATACAGCCTTTTGTTATATATGAACCATTAAACAAGATCTCAAGTAGATCAGTTTTGTTTTGGGGCTTAGGGCGGCGATGACAAAGGCACGTTGGTGGTAGAGCATAATGATATTTCATCCTAAGATATTAGGACCCAATCCGGGGACCCGGAGAACCGTAGGATGATGATACCATTCACCGACACAAGACTAGCAGGGGACCCATACATTTTTAGGTTATTGGCGGTCCTACGCTCGGCGGCGTAATCGACTCGTGGACAATCATAATTTTCAAAATCGATAAGAACCGACACGATAAGAATAGATACAATATTTATAAAAGTATTTTTACTAAAAAATTGATACAACTTTTTATATGCCTGAAATTCATGTACATGCTAAAATATAAATTTTAAATATACTGTAACTTGATTGTCCACTTGTCAATTATCAGTACCGGGTTAAAGAACACTCTCTTAAGTTAGGTTTAGTAGTACACACTTCTAGTTGAGTGACGGGCTCTATACATTTGAGTGATAGTAGCCTTCGACGTCCCTTAAATATAAATATATAGTATCTGAGCCTAGCCTCGACCTGAGTGCTTGCGTTTTTTTTTCTTCAGGTTTTTCGTGTGATTTTATTGGAGCTTTTGGTAAAGCACTCGTGGTCTTTTTTCGGGATCTTCCCGTGTTTTCAGTGACTTTCTTCGAGCTGTCATTCACTGTTTTTCTTGAGTTTCCGTCGTGGGTCATTTGTCGTTTTTTTTTCTCGAGTTTTCCAGGTGGTGTTTCTTTTGTTGCTCACTTTTACTTATACAATGCATGCTAGTTCATTTTTTTAAAATTATATCACTATATTTATACCTGCTACATCAATCACACTTAAGGAGCAGCGGGTCTCTTAGGTATACAGGTTTGTTTTACACTAACAACGCTTTACTTTACAACACACTTCATTGTTCTTATCTACTGTACATTCTACTATTTTCCTATACTAAATACTTTATTGCTCCTATACGTACAGTGCTGTCACTGCTTTCCTTTGCTATACCTGCTACTGTTTATTTTACGCACTATACCTTAGAGTAGGAGACCAGTAGTTGGTTTCATAGGAGGTACTCGACAGCAGATCGTTGACTCAACAATTGCATGTACACTTAAAATTAACATCGAAGTCGAAGCTGCTATGACGAGGAGCTTGGAGCTAGCATTGTGGGCAGCACGACCATCTTCAACAGCAGAACATGTCTACATCAACTAAACCATTCTTTAGAAATTAAATAATAACCCATACGACTTCGAGGTAGTTTGCTTAGCGCAATGTGAATTCTTACATATTATCTTTAGGCTTTTGCACAACCCTGTTGTGCAATTATAAGTCCTAACACTTTTAAGATCCAGAGGTTACCGTACGGTACGGTATAAATCCTCCTATCTTTTTAGGCTATTTGCACGATCATATATCGTGCGAATGTAAGTCCTAAATTCTAAAATTAAATTGCAGGATTAAACATTGAATAACATCATTTCAAATACATAAAACTAAATAATAGGATAGTTGGGAGTTCACTGAGGTTCTCCTCGGATTCGTGATATCCCCTACTCTTTATTTCTTTGAATTCCTTAAAACAATTATTCCTGTTTGAGCTACTCTCATTTGATTTTCTGTTGTCCAATATAGGGAACATAAACTTTGAAATCTTGAAAGCAGAACTACTGATCTTAATCGAGTCTTCTTAAGTAACCTCGATCATTTAAGATATAATTTTAATAGGGGTTTGACTCTATAGGGAAATTGAAACCCAGGTAAAATAAACTTCATCTAATCCTTATATTAGATAGGGGAACTTGTCGGCCTTATATAAAAGGTTTCGCAGACCAAACGGATGCTACAAAATTCCTTGGCTTGGGTGGTTGAGTTTACTACAAGTGATTTGTTTATCCTTCGGGATAATGTATTACATGTGGTATCGCATTCAACCGTCCAAACTATTTAATATGTGAGACTCGTTTAGTTTCATCTTTTTTCAAAATTAAAATATTACTTTCAAAAACTAAAAATCACATATTTATGTTAAAACTATTTTCATATTTACAAAAATCATTCTTTCCAAAATAACGGCCGACAACGTCTCAATGACCGCCATGTAGAAATTGGGTGATTAGGAGATGCTTAATCCATTATTAAAAGAAAGCTAGTCTTTTTTGCTTAGGTTTGTCAGCAGGGAACGCCCTTTTTTTAGCTTTTGTTTGGTTAATTAGATACATGACATTAAGCTTTGATGGGAAAAGGGCAGCTACTGGCAATTATGGAAAGAGTGCATAATGGTAATGCTACAGCAAACTACAAAAAGTGAAGAAAAATATCGAACTTCCTTCTATGTTTTCTTCTTTTGCTCTTCTCTGTTTATTGTTTACACTGTTCTGGTGACTCTTCTAGGTGGTGTTGGTATTTTGCTGAAATTGCCGTTTAGCTTTCCCTATGTCTAAATGATTGTACGTACATATCAAGTTTTTGATATTTTAAATGAATCAAATTTACTTTTTGGATTGCAGAAATCTAGGTTAACTAGTTTTGTAGACCGAGGTCCCCCAATTTGGGAAGATGCAGAGCAGTTACGCAGGGAGGTCAGTTCAGCTGGGAAGCTAAAGTCGGTTGATTCTTCTGGCCCCTGCACATTCATTCCACTTCAGTTGTCCCAGATCGCAGGTCCTGAAGTTGATCATGATGTTGAGCCCATAGAAATCGATACATTTTTTAATTTCATTAGAGACCGGATTCCTGATATTGGAAACTTTCAACTACCTAAGGTTTCACAGGATAATGCCAAAGATCCTTCCTTTTGCCTTGAACTGATGGAAAATTATCTTTTCCATTCTATCATGGAAGATGTACATGAAAGCCAGTCTTATTCACATTCTACAACTGGTGAACAGAACTCAACTTCTGTTGTAGATTCCAATATAACTAGAGATTCGGGTTCTGTGCTGCAGGAATATGTTGCTTGTCTATCAAGAATATCTTCTAAGCAACAAAGCTCTTCTTTGTATGATATTTTGCATCATGGCAATCTCTCATCAAAATCTAAGGGCACAGTTTTTAGAGTTATTAGATTTGGTCCTAAAGATTGTGATGGAATTCACATTTCCTCTTGCGGGCATGCTGTGCATCAGGACTGTCATGAGAGATATTTAGCATCATTAAAGCAAAGGTATGCTTTCCCTATGATTATTTGAATGTAACGTAACTATGGATTTTATGTTGTATCATTTACTTAAATTGTTACGGCTGTTTCTTAATGAAAATTTTGTCTGTAATGCTTTTTTGGTTGTTGTTTGTGGTAATCAAGGATACTCGTGAGCATGAGAGTTTGTAAAGAAGTTTGTAGAGGTGTGAGTCTTTGGTTTATCTTGTGAGCTTTCAGTTCCTTTTGGTATTTCCATTCTGTTGCTTAGATACTCTGTTCATTTTTTAATTTTGATATGAAGGAAGCTGATTCACTTAATAGTACATACTGGTAAAGAATTTGTGATGATTTGACGTTAATGGGTGTTAACTTTGCTACTTCTAAGCATTCATTTTCGATCACACTTGAGAGGCAAAAAGTGCCAGTAATTCCAGGCGGTAAAGTGGCTAACAAGAGATTCATATTGTTGGATCATATGCCTGTGGACAAGCTTGAGTTATGCATGTTGGGGTGACAATAGCTTTAGGACATGATGTTTCTAATTTTCAATATGAAGATTGCTTGTAACTATGTTTATTAGACGTGCTACTTTAGTTGATTTAGTTTGTACACCAATATATTCCATCTTTTTCCATTTTGCCTCCTTACAAAAGCAGAATTGTTTTTTTTAAGTTGATACCTTGATTATTTACTTATTAAAATGCTCTCATAGTAAATTTATTTTCTCTTATGCTCATGTTTCAAAATAATTCTTAACAAAAGCCTTTAAGTTTCCTCACTCTAAATATTTTTTATTAACCAATTCCGTTGTTATTTTATTCATTAGACTTGGATGGTATTTGGAGAAGAATTGGCTTGTTTGATCTCAAAAAATCTTTTCAAAGGTGGATTTGAAGAGTTGCATTCTATATTTATTTTTCATTTTATTAAGTTGAATTTGAAATTCTCATGAAATTTGGTATGCAAGTATTTAATTATTGTATCTTTACTTCAATGGTGTCAATTTGTCATTTGAATGTCTTTAGGTCTAAATAAACTGTAGTAGTTTGTGTCTTTGTTCAAAGAGAGGCTGTGCTCCGTTGATGGTGAGAATGTTCTTTGTTCTCTCATTTTTTAGGATAATGATCATATAATGGTGGAGTTAAAATTTTTTTTAATGTGGCTTATAAATTAATTAATTTTTTTAGGGGCAAGAAGCATTATCTAAATTATATAGCGGTGGAGTTAGGAATTTTTTTATTGGGGCTTATAAATTAATTAAAATTTTCTAGGGGCAAGAATCATTATATATATTAAGTCAATTTAGAAGCTCGCGTGCTTCCATGTGTCTTCTAAATCCACTCTTTTTATCTGATGACATGGATCTGTTTGTTTTTTTTTTTTTGGAAATTACTGAAGTTGGCTATGTTTTGAAATTATGGTGATTAGTCTGAGCTAAACTGAGAATGATCTTATGCCATCTATATCCACTAGGTTAGATTATGAGGTGCCTATAAATAATCTTGAAATTGCTGAAGTCATTTATTATTAGTATTGAAAATTTTTGGCTTGAATAAAATTTCTCTTTTAGTTTTCTATCTTGTCAATGCGAGATGGATGTGTGGTTCTTTTGTGGGAAAGTTATATATTTTATTGATGTGAGGTTTGATTTTTTCCATCTTAAAAATCTTGTTCATTGTTTATTTCTTCTACAATTAGCATTGGCTAGTTTAGTCTCTTGATTTTGGTCAAAATTTGATAAGCCATAATTTGATTTTGTTGAAATTAATTCATTTGTTTCCAAATTGTTACTAAAGTTTTCAGATTTCTCGTGAACGATTCCTTATCAATTAGCTTAGAAAACTAATATTACATCACGGCAAGCTCAAACGGACACATATACGCTGAACTACGCTATGTTTTTTTAAAATAAAATTTAATTGTTTTTTGAAGCATGCTTAAGATTTCCTTAAAAGGACTTACATGTTTTTTTGTCTCAATATTGATTTATATGTGTTATAGAGGTTTATCATTTTTATTTTTTGTTCATAGTTTTGAAATTTTAAAGCATATTCATTCATGCTGCTTTTATATTTAATTAAAATGAATGTTAAACTAATGGTTTGTTTAGTTAAGCAGAGGGAGAGTTTCGTGTAATGGTTAATTTGCCTCCATTATGCCTTGGAAGTCATGGGATCGAGTCATGAAAATAACTTATTTGCAATACAGGGTGTAAGGCTATGTACATCAAATGCTCCTTAGAGGCTTAAAACCTCAGCATCATACCTTTTATTAACTATTCATGTGATTCACTTGAAATTCAAGCATATTGATTTTATGGGTTCATATAGTCTAAGTCGTGTGACATTTTCATAAAATATAGTAGGTTTGTTTTGGCTGGGATGCTTGGCTTTTTGTTAGAACTTTTGTGATACGATCCAACAACAAAATCGGATTCAACGTTAAAATCAGCACACTTTTTCATTAAAGTTAGGACAAACACAAATTTTATTTTTCGAACATCAAATCAGAGCAATACAACACTAACAACTCCCACAGACACATAAGTAGGCGATCTCTCCCAATTTCTACAATTTGAGAGGTGGGAAACCTCTCCCAAATCTTAAACCTAAGATACAAGACTCAATCTCATGCATAAAACCTAACACTAAACATAATAAGCTTATTTTATATCCAACAACAATAATAATGAAATACTAACTTGCCCTTACAAAAGCACAAATTTCCCTTAGGCTAGGCACCAACATAACATGACTCTTTTCCAAAAGACAACTTGTTCTCAATATGGGAAAAAGTGAGAGTGTTACTCTTCCTTCACCATAGCTGTCTTTATTTCTTTATCCTCTACCTCCTTGTCATGCATTATGAGAATTTACAATTTTTTATTATTGCAATGGTGTTCTGGGATAAACGTCTTATCACACCGAAGGCATAATCATTTGGCTTGCTTTTCCTGAATTTCTCTCTGTAAGATGCTTTAGTGTTGCTCCCGGTTGTGGCCCATTATTCGTATCCAATGCAACCTTCCTCTAGACTTCCACTGTTGGAGCTTTTGGTATCGTCGTGGTTGTAGCAGTTCGATACGATATTCCATCCGCACTACTTCTGCTGGCCTTCTCCATCTGGTTTTTGTCCTCCACCATCTGGGCTAGTTCCATCTTCTCAATCTCCGCGGTCTCAATAGTTGGAGTGTTGTCCGTTTGTTGGGCTTTAGGGCCTTTATGAAATCCCCCTCCCCCCGAATCTTGCTTCAGAAATCTCCCTCAATCATTTCGACAAGAGTTCAAATCTTTCTTTATATTTCATGACTGCCCCCTTTTGATTTAAGGCATAGAATTTTTCGTTTAGTTCTCCTTCCCGAATTGCTTCGAACCGTTCCAACAAACAATTCTTAAATTTCTCCTACGAACGGATCAGGAATCTAACCTCCCTCCATTGAAACCAAGTTAGGGCTTTTCCCTCCAAATATAACTCTGTCGTTATGAGTTTCTCTTCCCCATCTAACCAATTCACTGTAAAGCATCACTCCACTCAATACACCCCCCCATATGTGTTTTCCCCTTCGAACATCACTACTCCAACTTTTTCTCCCTCCGCCGTTTCACCCATGTATGGAGGGTAAAACTCTCTCCTTCGATGATAACCACATCCCCCCCTACTTCTCTCATTTTTTTCTCCGTCCTTCTCCATACCTCTTGCATAATTTCTTCTCCATATTTTGGCTCAACCGCCTCCATTAGGCATCTCTAATCTACCCCCAATCAGAGCTCTGGGAGGGGGTTCTTGATGTGAGATGTTTTCCTCCCGTTCCTCTGGTTCGATCTCTTTTCGTTTCTACTTGGCCACAGAATCTCCGGTTAGGATTTGCAAATTCAGTTGCCACCAAGGTCTTGGGTTGCATCTCAATAAGCCTCCTCAACATGTCCTCTAAGTTCTTGAATCGGCCCTCAAATCAATTTTTATGGAGGAAAACTTTCCTTCTATGGCGAAGTATCTTTCCTTCATCTTAAATATGATTTGACTCATCTCTTCCTCCAACTTTTCTCTAAATCATCTACTTTCTTTGTTGTTTTCACTTCTTTCATTTTCAAAATCTATCTGATTTGATCCTGTAGTTGGTTTAAATCGGGTCCGTAAAAATTGGCTTGAATCTTGAGGCTTCCCAACAAGCTTAACTTGTAGGTCTTCAACAAAGATCAAAGATCTGTCGTCGCCTTGCCTCATGCTCTTGTCATGGTTGATTGCTTCTCAGCCAACTCTCATCACATTGTATTGCAATTGTCACCCTCTTGTGCGCCATCCGACTAGGTCACGAAGGTGTTTCTTGTGTGTTGCGGTTATGCCATCCTTCCGTGTACCCAACTATACCGTCGATCGACCTTCCTTGTACCCACGATCTCGTTGGCCTTCCCCACAAGCACCGGTCACAAATGTTTCGTGAGGATGGAACAGGAGGAGGAGAATGAAGTTTCAGGTCTCTGTAAGGCTTGATCCTTCACGTTAGGGCCTTTCGTGACTGTATGCAAAGATGGCGTGGGAGGAGGTGAAACATGGAGTTTTGGGTCTCGGTAAGCCATGATCATTCGTCGCTGGAAAGCTTAACTCACAATTATCTCTGCCTATTCGCCACAGTCACGTCGTCGCTTCCTTTGGTATGTTGCGGTCCCAACATTACTTTCTCAGTTAGCTTTTACCGTGGTTATATCGAGGCACGTAACGATCTTTTTCTTCCCAGCAGAAGAGCTCTTCTTCTCTGAGCAAATAACTTTTCTTTTCAGATTCTCAAATCGATGCTCTAATACGAATTTGATTACGATCCAACATCAAAATTTGCATGCTTTTTACAAAAAAAATAGGACAAGCACATTTTATTTCTCGAATATCAAATCAAAGCCCAATTCCTACAATTCCCAGAAGTCAAAATTGTCACTTATCTTGGTCTGTCGCAGTCTCTCTTTGCTTTCTCAGTTAGCTCTTATTGTGACCATATCGAGGCACACAACGATCTTTTGCTTTTTAGTAGAAGAGCTCCTCTTCTCTGAGCAGATAACCTACTTTTCTTTTCAGATTTCCAGATCAATGTTTTGATACAAATTTGATACGATTCAAAGTCAAAATTTTCAATCTTTCCACATAAATTATGACAAACACATTTTATTTCTCGAACATCAAATCAAAACAATACAACACTAAAAACTTCCGCAAACACATAAGATAAGCACATACAATTTGAGAGTTAGGCTATCTCTCCCAATTCCTACAATTCGAGTGGTAGGAATCTCTCTCAAATTCTAAACTTAAGATCCAAGACTCAATCTCATGCATAAAACCTAACCCTAAACATAATAATCTTATTCATACCGAAAAACAATAATAATAAAAGACAAACTTACCCCTAGGCTTATAAAAGATGAAATTGCCTTTAGGCGTAGCAATCTGTAGTTATAGTTTTTGTTTAATCAGGTGCTACTCAGGAGCCTTCATTTCCACTCCCTGCTACAGTTCAACGCTTTTTCTGCATTTTTTTATTGTCCCACAACCATGTGTGTCGTCGTTTATGTGCCTAGACCAAACCATTTCAGGTTTTTCGCTGTTGTGGAGTCGTTCGGACCTCCTGAGCCACTACTTGCTATCCTCTTACCATATATTTGATTTTCTTATGTTTTAAGTTTAGTTTTTGGTGAGAGTTTGTTTAGGACAGTCGCCAACGTCCGCTTCTCCCTTCGAGTCTCTCTTCCGAGATGGTGATGATCTTCTTCTATCCCCTTTCACATCTTCCCACATCGCTCCTGACCGCCCCTTCCCTATTGTAGCTGTTCGGAAAAGCCTCTGTTGGTTGTTTTTTGTAGTTTATGCTTTCCAGCCCCCTTCCCACTCCTTGGCTGCCATTCCAGCCGCCCTTATCTAGTTCCCTTGTCGCCTCGCTGCTGTTCCGATCACGAGAAACACCTCTGTGCAGCCTTGGTTGTTGTTCCAACAATTCTGAACCACTTCACCACCACCTAGTCACCGTCCTAGCCCCTCCCATGTGCTACCTTCGCTATTCTAATCCTTCATATACCCGTTGCCATTCTTGTTCCAACCTTCCATCTTCGCTACCGTTGTTGTTCTAGCCTCCCCCATTGTTGTCATCATCCTTTACAGTCGTGCGATGTCAATATTCATTGTGTACTTGTTCAGAACACATAAAACTTTTGACTTATTGTTTTCTGCTTGCCAACCACCTCGTTCAACATTCCATCACTTTCCACCCCTCACCTATCGCCACCACCACCTCAAGAGCCATCCTAATTTGAGTTGGATTGTTGAGTCTCTTGTTTTTTTTTCTTTCAAGTTTATTAGTTGTAATCGCCTATTGGCTTTATTAATAATAATATTTGTTTGTCTATTATTGTTTTGGTTAACTTTGGTATCATTTGGTGTCAGAACTAGTGTAATCCTAGTTCTATCATAGAGTTTCTAGCATATGTCATGTTCATACCTGTATGCACACCCACCCTCCCAGAAAAAGTTTCCCCTTTTTTCAACTCAAACCAACTTTATACCTTACATCATCTCTACCTGCACGCCAAATCCCAACCATGCAACTGTTCGAGACAAGTGTCAGAAGTCAATCAGGAGTTTACCATGGAAGAGATACATCGATAACTCCACCGAGTGTACAATGACTCGATAAACTTGAGGAAAGGAAATAATTCAGGGGGCTCACCCAAACTCCATTCGATTATAAAGATGAAATGTTTGTTAGAGGATATATAGGCGAAGTGTTTGTTAACGATTTCAAAGATGAAGGTTTGCTCAAAAGAAATGACCTGAAATATCTGAGAAGTTAGGATTTTGAGAAAACAATGTATTTGCCACAATTTGACAGTCGCTTTGATCCGGATGAGTTCATTGAGTGGCTTCAGACCGTGGAACTTTTTCTGAGTTCCAGGACATTCCCCAAGACGGAATGGTGAAATTAACTGCCAACGAATTTAAGAAGAGTGCATTGTTTTGGTGGCAAAATTTGAAGTGTCTACACTAGCGTAATGGAAAAGATAAGATCATTATTTGATCCCAAATGGAACCAGATATGCAGCACCAGTACTTACTAGTTCATTACGGATATAATGTGCAACCCTAGCTTCAAAAATGGAGAGAATATTATCGGATGACCACCATATTTTATCGGCAGAGTTCAATCCTTGGATCTTACATTAAGAAGTGTAGTTAGGGGAACATCCAAGCCAACCCGACCTTGGGAGGCATTAGTCTGAGTGGAGAACGGGTGAAACCAATCCGCATTCCTAAATTTGTCCCAACCAGGAATTGTTTCAAATGCCATGAATTTGGACATATCGAATCAGATTACACAACCAAAAGAATGATCTCTTTCACGGATCAGGGAACAGTTGAAATAAATTATGATCCAGGAGAAAATAAATATATCAGAGAGGATGCTTAACCTCCAGCTGACGAGGAAGAGACGTCGACTATTCCAGTTGAACCCAGGAGAGACTCTAGCTAAGTTAACGGTAGCTGTTTTAGAATGTAGTGAGTCAAGTTGATAGGCGTTCATGCAGAGTATGAGATTGTGGTGTTTCTAAGTACTATTTTTCAAGCGTTTGAAGGAGCATTAACTTGAATGACCTTAGATGTCCAAAAGAGCCATGAGTTTGAGGAGTAGATACCTGACACAAAGACATCCACAAATAAGAGAAATTCAGTCTTTTTAGATATATAGACTACTTTTTTAGTTGCCCCTATAGAGGGGACTCCATTATGTCCGAGATGAGATTTTTTGTGCCATTTCTTGAAGCCCATAGGGAGTTATTGGGGTATTAAATTTATTTCGGTTGTATATCATAGATGCCAGGTTGAAAGAATAAAACACCACGTTGGAAATTGTTTTAGGAGTTTAGTGGGAGAGAAAATCCTATTGTGGGATCCATGCCCTACCAGAGAATAAAAAGAGATTTCTCGTGAGTGGTTGCTAATGAGACTGACTTAGTCTGTCACAGACAACATCCTTAAGTTGATTCCTCCTCACATACTTGTTTGTCAGATTTGTCCAACAGAGCATGAGAAGTGGGAGAAGCATGTTACAGATGTAGTGGCTCAAGGCCTGATTCGCGAGAACACTCGTTTATACAATGTCAGTTCAGATTATGCCAAGAGGATGGATACTTATGTAATCATGATGTGCTTTGGAATGATGCTACTGACATGATTGACTTACCGGGAGCTTGCAACATTGTTGTTATCTTCCGTGATTATTTACAGTTGTGCAACCATGTGGGCTGCCATTTTTGTGCCTGGACCAAACTGGCCCGGGTTTTTCTGTTTTTTTTAATTCAGCCAGCACTCTTGGGCAATCCTCGCATCCTTTTACTATATATATATTTTTTATGACGCAATGGAAAAAAATGATTCATGTAGCCGACCCCACGTAGTGGGATTAAGGCTTTGTCGTTGTTGTAGACTAGGCTTACTTTTTGGCGTGAGTTTGTTAGGGCAGCCACTGACATCCGTTTCGCTCATCGAGGGCTGTAGCCAAGGGATTGGGCGGTGCTCCGATTATATCTCTTTCTCACGTGGTGGTGATTATCTTCCCCTATTCTCTTCCACATCCTCCAACATCACTTCTGGCCGCCCCTTCTCTGCTGTTTTCTGCAGTTTCTACTTTTTAACTACCTTACCTTCTCCTTGGCTGCTGTTCTAGCTGCTCATATTCAGCTCTCTTGCCGCCTTATTGCTGTTCTGGCCTTGAGAAATGCCCCTCTGCAGTTTTGGCTGTTGTTCCAGCCATTCCGAACCACTTCACCACCACCTAGTCACCTTCCCAGCCCCTCCCACGTGCTGCCATCAGTGTTCCTGTCCTTCATGCCTGCTGTCATTGCTGTTCCAGCCCTCTTTGCTACTGCTGCTTTTCTAGCCTTTCCCCTTTGCTGCCATCATCTTGGATGGATATTTGCTGCGTGCTTGCTGCCTGGAATCCAGAAAACTATTGTCTTGTTGTTTTCTGCTTGCCAACCACCTCGTCCACCATTTCTCCACCTTCCACCCCTCATCGGTCACCATCACCAGCCCGAGATCCACCCTAATTTGAGTTGAATTGTTGAGTCTGTTGTTATTTTTCTTTCAAGTGTGTCAGTTGTAAATGTCTATTAGCTTTATTAGTAATAATATTTCTTTGTCTTTTGTTGTTTGAATTAACTCCGATATCAGAGTATGGACATGTTTTCCTCATAGATTTAATCGTCTTTTCTTTTTTTCTTGAAGAAATACTGACACATGTATCATTCCGCAAAATATGAAAAAAACTAAATTTTCTGTGAGATGGATACTGTAAAATATATGGGCTGTATTATTGATGCAATATTTGGGAATATTGCATGGAAAGAACTGGAAAGTTGGCCAGGGTTGTCTTTTTTTTAAAATACTTTTCTATTTTCACGAGTCTACCCATTGTGATACTTCTATCAGCGGAGTTCTTCATATTTCATTCATAAGAAGTAAGCTTTTTATTTTTTGCTCTATTGCTTGTTCTATATTCTATTTTAAATGCAGTGATCATGATTTCAGGAACATAAGGAGGCTTGGATTTGAAGGAGGGCATATCATTGACCCCGATCTGGTGTGATGTTTGAGATTTGCGTTGCTTTGAGCTAGATTTCAATAACTTATTTTTTTTATTTTAATATAAGATTTTTATAATACCCTGCAAGCTTACAATATGCTGTATTCCTAGGGGGAATTGCTTTGCCCCGTGTGCCGCAGATTTGCAAATTCAGTCCTTCCTGCTGTGCCATGCCCTGCTGATAAATATGGGAAGAGTGTGGAAGCCTCTCCCAAAATTGCAGGAGTGAGTAACGTCTCCCAGCTTCCCCTGGCATTATCTCTTCTTCACAGTGCGGGCCAAAAGGCTGGACATGGGAGATTCCTTAAAAATTCTTTTGGCAAACTGAGAGAAACTATTAAACCAGTTTTGGAGCCTACGCTGCACAAATTGTATACACTATATTATCCATATAATTATAATGATTTATCAGCTTCTGGAAGGGTCAGTCAATCATTAGTGCTATGGGACACCCTCAGGTATTCCCTTGTATCGACAGAAATTGCTGCTCGTGGAAGGGTGAGGGCATCAACTGCTAATTCTACTTTGAAATCTTTATATGGCGAGCTTCATTCTTCTAGTGGATTTATATTGCCATCGCTGCTTAATGTTGCTAAAAGCACTTGTAGTTCGAATTCGATTGAAGTGCTCCTTAGGTTTAGAGGCATTCAACTTTTGTCAAAATCTATTTGTTTTGGCGTGTCAGAGGATAGCAATTTGTCAAATTCAGACAAGCGAAGAGGTGTAGTTTGTCAGTATTTTTTTTTTTTTGTTCAATCAATTTCTGTAAAAGGAGTGTGATACTGAGAGTTCAACTGTAATCTTTTCATGAAGGATATGGCTATTATTAACTTATCCAGTTTTAATGTGTATTGTTGTACATATCTGGACTGATTTCCATATTCTCCTTTAGTAATTTTACATAAATCAGTACTTCAATAGCCTACTGTTGAACTGGTAATCCATGAAGTGGTTAATGACGGATCATCCGTGATCTTCCACAAATACTTCAATATTATTTTTTCCACTTTGTCAGTAGTTTTGCTTCACCAGCATAGGAAGTGGTCATTTTACTATCATCATTCATTTTTTTTCCCTACCCTTTACAGGGTCATTGAAACTGGAGCATACTGAAAGTGGAGAATCCTTTCCAGATATTCAATTTTGGAAGAGAACTACTGATCCAATCCTCGCTCACGATCCATTTTCTTCATTAATGTGGGTTCTATTTTGTCTTCCATCTTCTTTTATGCAATCCAGTGAATTCTTTATCCCTCTGGTTCATCTCTTCTATGTCGTTTCTCTTATTCAGGTACTTAAATATGTTTCACAGCTAAAAGATTTTGAATCAATAAAGTTTTTTAAAAACTTTTTATTTTCATATTTGTTATGAGTCTAATTTGGTTTCACATTTTCAGTCTCTCATTACATGCTATTGCAAAGATTTTTTTGATGCATCGCATTTCTGTGATTCTCTTCTCTGTGATTTGTGCAAAGTGTTGGGGAAATCTTCACCAGTGAAGAAATACTTTGTTTCAAACTATATTGATCCTTCCTGTCATCCGAAAGATATGATTCGTAGGTTAACATTTCCTTTTCTTAGACGATGTGCATTACTCTGGAAGTTACTACAGTCATCAAACACAGCTATTTTTAATACTTCAAATATCTGGGAAGGATTAAATCCACATGCAAAGACTGATACATTGGAGGTTGACAATGCTAATTACTTTAGAATGGAGCTTGATGGAATAAAGGAGTTGGAGGATTTATTTCATGTTTCATCATTTGAATTGATTCTTAAGGATGAAGTTGTGAATTCCTTGGCTTTGAAATGGTGCAAACACTTTTGTGATGAATTGAAGACGGAGAGATGTTGGGGCATCTTATATTATACTCCTGCAGTACCATTTAAGTTGATGCAGTTACCAAGGATCTACCAAGATCTTTTGCAGAGGTTTTGCACAAAATAATTGTGTCTTCTAATTTTTTTACATTGCCCATTCAAGTTCCATTTATTGTTGTTCACTCGATTTTTTGTCATGGTTTTATCAGGTATGTTAAAGTTAAGTGTTCTGAATGCAAATCTATTTCAGAGGAACCTGCTCTTTGCTTGCTTTGTGGAAAGCTATGTTCTCCAAGCTGGAAATCCTGTTGCAGGTCTGGATACTTGGTTTTGATCCTAGCATACACTTTTTTTTTTCTTTTTTCTTTTTTTTTTTTGTTTATTTACTCGTTTTCATATTTAGTGCAATCCTGAGTCATTTGTGACTATCAGATGCATTTCCTATATTTTTTCAGGGCAAGTAGATGCTTAAACCATGCAATTTCTTGTGGTGCTGGCATTGGCGTGTTTTTGTTGGTCCGGGTATGCCTAGATCATGATGGCGTTTATTTGGATCAGGTTTTTAATCGTATTAGATTCGTAATATAAGTTTTACCCTCTTGTTTATATTGCAGAAAACTACGATCTTACTTCAGCGGTGTTCAAGGCAAGCTTTTTGGCCGCCTCCTTATTTAGATGCCTTTGGGGAAGAGGTAATTAGGATACCAGTATTGAGCTTTATTCAATGTATATTGATAATGTGCTAAGTCGTTGATTTTCTTATCTCATGTTTTTTAATATATACTTGAAAGCAACTTTTTTCCAGATACCTATTTTTCTTCACAAAACTCTTGCTCACCACCCTGCCCCCAACCGAACCCCGACCTTGTCCTTGGCCTGCAACCCCACCTTTCCATACCAATGTTCATGTATGCATTGGGCACACTTGCTCTACAAAATATTTATTGCTCTTTTTATTGATGTTCATAAATGCATCAATCATGTATGCTTATTTATTTTTCTTTGTGCTAACATGTGATTCAATTTGTCAGTTAAAACCACTTCCATTGCTAAGGCTATTCTATCTTGGTTGCGAACCTTTTTGGTCAAAAGGTTAAGGACTAGATGTTACTTTTGCTCTGCCCAGTTTATGCATTAATAGGAGCAGTTTTAATTCTCTATGTCGATACAGTGTTATAGAAAATCATTGGCTAATCCTAGGTTTAGTCCCTAAATCCGTGACTAGGCTAGAAGGATACTGGCTCTCACTCCAGAGCTCCCACTTCCGTTCACCTGAAGGCTAACTCTTGCTTTAGTTATTAAACGCTAAGAAGAATTGAAAATTTTAGTCTATCACCATAAAGATTCTCCAATTCTATACCCAACCAAGTATATTTTCCTATTTATTTGCACTTAATTCCATAAACGAAATTCTCCCTTCATTGAATCAAACGTGATCCTCACTCTGTTGTAGAACTCATACTCCATTTTCCAGATCATATGTTTCATAACGCATTTTAATAATTCAATTGGTCAGATCGAAAAGTAAATTAAGTTCGGAGTTGAAAAATCATCATAATTTATTTTATATTTTAATATTAACACATTCATATTATCTCATCATTTCACCATATCTCCGTAGGGAGAAAGATAAAAGAAACTTCTCAGATTTCATGAGAATGATACAACAAAACACAAATTTTATATATAAAAGAAAGTTTATACAGTACTAATAAACAAACAACACTAATCTGAAACTTTTTCTCAAAGTAAATCCCTTGTAGCCTCTCCTAGGAAATGTAGAAAGAAGAAATCTCTCATTTTTCTCCTTCTCCAACACTCTTAGAGAAGAATTCACACTTAATCTCACCACAAAAACTCTAAACTCTTCAAGAAAACTCACTAATGGACTTCAAAATTGTGGTGGAATGAAGATGGAAATGAGAAATGACGCTAAAGGAATGAAGTGGAACGAAGAGAAACAAAGAGAGAGTCCAAGAGAGCCCCCTTTCTGATGAATTTCAGCCCCTAATAGAGCCTAGAGTCGGTTCTCCAATAGATGCATCCAAAAACTCTTCAAAAAACGTCTAGATTTGTCGAATCTTCTAGAAACAAGATCTGCACCTCCATAAGCGCCGTCGGCGCCCAAACTGGCGTTGTCGGCGCCAATGTTCCGCCAATTAATTTCTTGCCCTTTGTCAAACGGCGTCGTCGGCGCTGAGCAACTTTTCACATTCTTCATTTTGACTCCAAATTTCATCATTTTTGCTCTTATAACTAAAAATCAACAACCTACAAGAAAACATGAAAAATATTTGCTTCCTTTTTGCTTTAAGCCCTAAAAATCAATAACCTGCAAGAAAACATCAAAATACCTTTATTAAAGTGCAATATCACCAAAAATAAGTATAAAATATGGGTCTAAAAATACATATATTTTTAGTGTATCAGTAGCGAATGTTGATGTCATTGGAGGGGTCGATGGACATCCAGGAGACATCACCACCCAGATCCAATTATGTTACAATCACATCAACTAAGAAAGATCAAGGATATCTAGTAAAAATAATTCTATTGTATAAAACCAAAACAACCAATGCCCAAATCAATCCATAACAAACATATGTATATATATATATATATATATAGTTTCCAAGCAAAATATTAGTGCCGTTGGAATATGAAGCAGTCAGAAAAAAAACTAGAATTTCCAGTTTACAGGATTCCTGAACCTGTTCGTGTCCCATATCTCGTGTCTGTTTGAATGTCAGTGATTGAGTTATTTGACTTCATTCCAAGGATTCCATATTTTTACCCAGGAATGTTACTTCTAGACTAAGTTATCTTATTTTTACCTTTATGTATGAAAATCAGGGGTATTCTTGTATACTTGTCATGTTTGAGAGCGCAACATAAATTACTGCTATAGCATTGAACTATCCATGTTCCAACTCGTTGGGAGTCTAAATGGGCTTAGTTGTAATTTTCTCTACAACACCATCAATGATGCACCATCAATGGGTGTATTGTAATCATTCATGACTAAATCTCAAATGTGCATATTTAATGAATGCAAATACATAATCATTTGATTTTTCCAATAGTCGAAATAAACCCAAAGAAAGAGTAGAGGTCTAGAAGTGGATTGCCCTTCTATAATCTCATCACCAGGAAAAATGTTGTCCATAGGTGTGTGGATCTTTTCTATGATGTATAGTCAAATAAGAGCTGAGATATCCTAGTTCTATTGTTTGCTTCTTACCTACACATTGCTTTCATGAAATGTGCCGAAATCATCAAACATATCTGATCTATAATTGTTTTTATCAAAATTGAACTCATCTGTTTGTGTGGGCTCATGTGATTGAAAACTACTCTCAACAGATGTTAGCTTGACTTGTGCCTTTCCATTAATAATAGTGTAGAACTATTTGAATTTTAGTGCATTCTATGTTCATTCTTATGGTCAGTTGTTATGTCATCATCTGTTTGCTGATTTCTGTCTTTCTGCTTCTTACGTTGCAGGACATTGATGTGTGCCGAGGAAAACCTTTGTTCTTAAACACTGAACGCTATGCTGCACTTACTTATTTGGTATATGAAAGTTTTCACTGTCGTGGATTTTGTGTTTCCTATGAAGCATTCTTTATTTAATATTTTTTTCCAAAAAGCCTATTTGCTTAACATGCTACTGCCTAAAAAAATATGAGTTAAGATATAAGGTCCAGACATAAATAAATGATAAATAAAACTTATCCCAAAATAGAGCTAATCTGTTAACACTGTGATTGATGGTGGATGTCACATGTTTATGAAGATTAAATTCCCTGTTTTATCAACTGAGCTGAATTTGTCCGCTAAATAATAGGTGGCTTCTCATGGTCTTGACCGGACTTCTGAAGTTCTTCGGCAGACAACAATTAGTGTTTTTGGCTCTGATTAAATTTCTTGAAGATTTTTGTATTGAAGGTGCAGTCCAATATTTGCTTATTTTACTTTTGAATGTTATTTTTCTGCTATTCGTAGTTATATAGCGTCCATACCTGTGATTTTCTATGAGATTCATTAACAGGGTGGGTGGGTGGAAAGTCATTTTTCTCTTCGAGGTTTAAGTTTTTAACTTTATGCATCATGGTTTGTTATTTTTGTCATATGTTCAGGCAGGTCTGGACCCAGTTAGGGTCCGGGGGGCAATTGCCCCTCTTGAAATATCAGT
The DNA here is from genome assembly GCA_002079205.1 of Phalaenopsis hybrid cultivar. Lineage (NCBI taxonomy): Eukaryota > Viridiplantae > Streptophyta > Magnoliopsida > Asparagales > Orchidaceae > Phalaenopsis > Phalaenopsis hybrid cultivar. The sequence goes on along the minus strand of JXCR01146736.1, from coordinate 256,062 downwards.
TTTGCCCCTACTGAAATATTACTTTATCTTTTGTTGCCCTAGCCCCTCCCACGATGGGTTTAGGGGGACAGTTTGCCACTCCACCCACCCCGAAAAAGAGGCTGGTTCCGCCCCTATGTTCAGGTTAAGAATTGGAGTCTAAAAAATAGTGGAAAACCAATTCAGGTTAGTCCAAGGGGAAGAATATATGATTCTGAACTCCAACTGTTCGTCCTCCAACTGTTCGTTCTGGTACTCCTTAATACTTTCATCTATCTTTTTTACTTTTTATATAAATTTCTGCCGAATGATCAAAATATCATTTGTAATTGTGGCTGGATTATATCACTGTTCATATAAAAATTATTTGTTTTTTGAAGACCAAGTTTCTTTTCCTTACATGTAGAAATAGGATGTGAAACTCTAGTGCTAGCGGTGTATGAGTTGGGGCTGAAGTTGTGTTTTCAACTTTAACTGATTACGAGGGATGGACTGTAAAGGTAGCATTTATTATGGCAGTTAGTGAAAATCTTGTACAAATAAGAATAAAGGATAGACCAATAAGGTTAATGTCGATGTCCAAAAAGAAGAGAGAGCTTAAGGAAGTTCAAATTAAATTTCACACTTCTAGCAATAATCAATAAGAGCAAATGGAAAATGTGGATTCATGGAGGCATTCCCCAAGAGTTAAGAGTAAAGATAATGATTTAATCTACTAAAAGTTACCTATTTTTTTATTTGAGTAATTATATACTTCTAATGGTAGTCTTCCAGACATTGAAACATAAGTGAATAAAAGGTTTCAAATATTGTTTTCTAGGCGGAGCAATAATAGGAAAAAATGTTTTTTTTTTTCATTTCCCAAGATATATTAAATTTCACGGAGGATGCAATAATTCATTTCATAACTTTGGTATTCTCTGCTTGTGAGGAGATAATGGGAAATATCTTCTTCTCATGGAAATTTTTGTTTTTGCTATTATAATGTCATTTTGTATTGTGGTTTTTTTATAATTAGTATTTTCTGACATTCCTGCAAGTGCTTATTTTACAACCATTTCATTGACTAAAATTTGCTTTTATAAAATAAAAATATTTATCACATGTCAAACTATTTAAAAAAATTTAAAACAAATAATGAAATTCTGCCATAAATAATAATGGTGGTATAAAAGCATGAAAATTTGTTTGTTTTAGCTTTTTTATTATCTAGTGAGTCGTTAGGTTTAGCTCATAATAAATTAGCTAAATGGTTAGAGGTGTTGACAGTACTTCCTTGTTTAACCGTAACTGGAACTATTCTCCTTTGAAGACTGAAGTGGGGTAGTCTCTCTGAAAATGTAAAGGAAAATGCATTCCTTTAGAATAATCTTGTAGTCTCTTGAAGCAAAGTATTGTATTCTTATTGCTAGAACATTTGTAGCTTTTTAAGATGCTAACCATAGAATTGTGGGCAATAACAACAACAAGCTTTTATCCCACTAAGTGGGGTTGGCTATAACTCAGTGATTAACATAAATTCAAATCTAAAACATCCACTCTCCTAATAGGATCATCATATAGTCAATGTTGAATGCCACCAAACCATCTAAGGTGACTCTCACTAATCTTGTCTGCCATTGGAGCTACTCCAACCCTTCCACAAATATAATGGATATATTCATTTCGCAGATTGTCTCCAACTGTAAAGCCGCTCATCCACTTGAGCATTCTCATCTCAAGAACACTTTATTTATGCTTCTCTTTTATAGGTCAACATTTTGTGCCAACAATAGAAGTTTGGGCGAACTCACCTTGACCGACGTAAACTTTACCTGTGGAAAATCAATTTGTAATTCATGCAAGCGCTCAACACAGTACAACAGAATAAAATCATATAATACATGCCTGGGGCTTAATCTTAAATAGCAGGTGGTGAATGAATAAAAGAATTAGAATCAAGTTCTACAATATGCTTTACAGACTGAGTTTTAGTTTCTGTTTTTAGAATAATATTCATCAATAAGAATAAATGATTTATCATGTGGATTTGAATTTAATGTTTTGTGCATGTTCAAATCATTATCATAAATGGGCGCATTATCTTCAAATTCCTTAATATTTTTATGACTAAGATTTAGGTGCTCATCAGATTTTTGTACGGGAGTTGTAATTTTTATGACGGAATTGGGAAACCATATGGCATTTTTGCTTTACACCTATAGAAGGCAACCTTAGTTGTTGTAGCAATCAAGTGAATGAACATCCAAAGTTCTTATCCCTTAAATATCAAATTTGCATATAGGTAAGGATCGTCATTTAAACCTATAATTAATCTTGAACTACTCTAGTCCAGATCTATGCCAAATCACATAAACATAGTACCAGGAAATAAAGAATACATTGCATCCTGTTTTCTAGGCATTATCATGGACATGCTGTATCACTAAAAATTTTAAATGATAATTAACTAATAAATGATAAAATAAAATTTAACTTTTCTTAGGAAATTTATTTATTTGCTGGCGCTTTCATTGAGTGTAAACACTAAGATGCAGATGGCTTGGACGAATTTGGCTTTGACGGATTTAAATTTGATATTCATTAAACAAATCATGATAATTTTTGTGCTTCCTATAAAGTAGCTAATGAGTTAGAACTTATAACAAGCAACTTTGTCATATCAATGCATAAGATATCTTTATAGTTAACTTTTGATGGTGGTGGTGTTGGTGGTATAAACTTATTATCTATGATGGCGCATGAACAAGTGTATAATCGTTTGGAGTATCGGATGTGACTTCATGAGGAATTTAAATGTGAGAATAATTCATGAAATTGATATCTGTTTCATGACATAAGGTCAAATCAGATTAACTTCAGTTATTTTAAAAGTTTTTAGTTTGTAAGAATATAATTTTCAATCTCACATTGACTATATTGTTTTTTATCTAGAATTATGCTTTAGCTAATTATATTTAAGTTGTCTTTAATTGAATATTTTAATTGGCACAGTAAAATGTTTCACTTTTTGGTAATATGATGCAATCGTAAATTGTAATGCCAGTTTGAGCGAGGTGGTTTATGGTTTAGGTTTTCTTTTGCGATTGGAATTAGGAAATGAATGTAGGTCACACTATTGAAAATAGGATTCATAGATTAAAGAGTATTAATTTTTTAAAAAAATCTTACTTTTTTTAAGACTAAACTGGGAAAATATAAGAATATGATCCAAATAATTGTGCAATGTTATAATAAATCTGAAGAAAATGAAATTAGAGCCATACAAAATTAAAAAAGCATTTTTTTTTCTTAGGAATAGAATTCATTTGTATCAATTTCGAATAAACTCAAGAACTCTGCCAAGCCTACAAGGCTATAACAAATTATTTAGAAGAAACTAGATAAAGGATCACTTCACCCAAGTAAAGAAAATTTAGGACTTTTACTGGTAAGAGCGAAACGCTTTCCTCAGAATTAGGTTGTCAAGGAATCACAAATCCAACATGCACACAAGTTGAAATTATAATCAGAAATTCTATTGAATTGAAAGCTTAATAGCGTTTTATAGATGATTTATTTGAATACTTACTATACCTAAATTATTATATATAATCGGCACAAAATTAGCCTTAGTTTTAGCATAAATGCCATTCTCTGGCGCAACGGAATTGCAGAATTTTATAGTATAAAACAATTGCTTTTAAATCCAAATCGTAAGACTGGTCCCAATACTGCAACAACATGCAGAAATCACATTGCCCATAATTACCTAACCCATTATCAAGACTAGGCCTATCGTCACAAATAAAGGGATGCAAAACATGAGTTTTCAAAACCTTCTCACAAAAAAAAAATATCTTGAAGAGCTAGAGTTNTTTTTTTTTTTTTTTTTGAAGACCAAGTTTCTTTTCCTTACATGTAGAAATAGGATGTGAAACTCTAGTGCTAGCGGTGTATGAGTTGGGGCTGAAGTTGTGTTTTCAACTTTAACTGATTACGAGGGATGGACTGTAAAGGTAGCATTTATTATGGCAGTTAGTGAAAATCTTGTACAAATAAGAATAAAGGATAGACCAATAAGGTTAATGTCGATGTCCAAAAAGAAGAGAGAGCTTAAGGAAGTTCAAATTAAATTTCACACTTCTAGCAATAATCAATAAGAGCAAATGGAAAATGTGGATTCATGGAGGCATTCCCCAAGAGTTAAGAGTAAAGATAATGATTTAATCTACTAAAAGTTACCTATTTTTTTATTTGAGTAATTATATACTTCTAATGGTAGTCTTCCAGACATTGAAACATAAGTGAATAAAAGGTTTCAAATATTGTTTTCTAGGCGGAGCAATAATAGGAAAAAATGTTTTTTTTTTTCATTTCCCAAGATATATTAAATTTCACGGAGGATGCAATAATTCATTTCATAACTTTGGTATTCTCTGCTTGTGAGGAGATAATGGGAAATATCTTCTTCTCATGGAAATTTTTGTTTTTGCTATTATAATGTCATTTTGTATTGTGGTTTTTTTATAATTAGTATTTTCTGACATTCCTGCAAGTGCTTATTTTACAACCATTTCATTGACTAAAATTTGCTTTTATAAAATAAAAATATTTATCACATGTCAAACTATTTAAAAAAATTTAAAACAAATAATGAAATTCTGCCATAAATAATAATGGTGGTATAAAAGCATGAAAATTTGTTTGTTTTAGCTTTTTTATTATCTAGTGAGTCGTTAGGTTTAGCTCATAATAAATTAGCTAAATGGTTAGAGGTGTTGACAGTACTTCCTTGTTTAACCGTAACTGGAACTATTCTCCTTTGAAGACTGAAGTGGGGTAGTCTCTCTGAAAATGTAAAGGAAAATGCATTCCTTTAGAATAATCTTGTAGTCTCTTGAAGCAAAGTATTGTATTCTTATTGCTAGAACATTTGTAGCTTTTTAAGATGCTAACCATAGAATTGTGGGCAATAACAACAACAAGCTTTTATCCCACTAAGTGGGGTTGGCTATAACTCAGTGATTAACATAAATTCAAATCTAAAACATCCACTCTCCTAATAGGATCATCATATAGTCAATGTTGAATGCCACCAAACCATCTAAGGTGACTCTCACTAATCTTGTCTGCCATTGGAGCTACTCCAACCCTTCCACAAATATAATGGATATATTCATTTCGCAGATTGTCTCCAACTGTAAAGCCGCTCATCCACTTGAGCATTCTCATCTCAAGAACACTTTATTTATGCTTCTCTTTTATAGGTCAACATTTTGTGACAACAATAGAAGTTTGGGC
>JXCR01146736.1:173311-187575 GCA_002079205.1 Phalaenopsis hybrid cultivar | reverse complement strand
GGGCCAATCATATCAAAAATGCTCTCCAACAAACTTACTTAACATGAAATTTTATAAAATTTCATCTATCACACCAAAAGATCCCTTAATGTTCAATATCCAAAATTTAGAATAAATTATAAAAAAAATAGAATTCTAGAGGTAGCTCTTACAGGTTCAAGAGGTGAATCCCAACAAGTAGCAATAAGAGTCTAAGAGGTCATTGTCATTGCATTGCATTTTATCCTGTATGATACTTTGTTCTCATCTTTCAGTTGGTATAATGCTTAAATACTAGTTATAATATTTTGAACTCTAAACTAGCAGGTATTAGATTTAATTCTCACAATTGGGTCCCATCAGGAAAGCCACCCATCCCAAGAATTATCATACGAGCATACTTAAATTTGGAGTGTCTAATGAAATTTCAAATGTTAAAACATAGAAGTCTAACTTTTTAGGCGTTCAAATTTCTTTAATTTAAAGGGCATCACACGTTTTAAAGGTTGTGAGTTCATTTTGTAACTTTTGGAAACTTATACGTTCTTGTCAATTAATCAAATATCATTTTGTAACTTTTGAGTTCTTATATTATTTTGTTAGTTAATCGAATATTTAACAAGAATAATGAGAGCATCGCATTACAAACCATTATTAAAAGGTGTAAAGCATCTGAAGGCAATGGACCCCAATAGCATGGTTTGTTCAAATTTCCATGTTAAAAAAGCAGACCCGACAATTAAATTCCCTAAAACCATCCTTCTTATGGACAAAGAGCAAGCATCTATATACACCGCTCACTACCCCTGTTTTCTGCGACAGAACAATCCAAGAAGACTTTCATAATGGAGAGATCGTGCCATTGGGTAGAAAGAGCACCAACAAACCCTGATTTTATAATCATTTTAGATGCACGATATTTTCCCCGAACGAGTTTTAGATGATATTGACAATGAAAAATAAGTCTATAAATGGGAAAATATTTGCGTACGTAAGACGTATGCCGAGCTGCGTACGTCGGGAGGTTATTCAGAGGGTATAAGGGGGTTATGTCCGTGTTATACCCCCCTTTAACCTCCCTGTAACCTACAAATAAGTTTCGCACTTTTGTAGTTCCGGTAGTTATAGGGAGGTTACAGGAGGATATAAAGCGGATATAATCCACCTGTACCCTCTGAATAACCCCTGACGTACACAGCGCTGCGAACGTAAATATTTTCCCTATAAATGATCGTGTAGAACGTGAAATTTAAACTCCAACCAACTTGGACGTAGAAGATGCAAGGGCATTCATCCACTTCAGGGATGTCATTTTTTTATAATATTATTTTTTTATATTTTTCATTTTATTATATTTTAAAATTAACAAAAAATATTTGAAGCATTAAAGCATCCAACAAAATATTTAAGGGGAAAAATATCACATTTACTCGGAAAAGAAGAGATCAATTTAGGTAAATTTTGTGTCACAGTCAACTATTTAACGCATTGGTCACCTAACTTAACAAGTTATCAATTGTTGGATTTACTTTTTTTTTTAAGCCAAAAGCCTCAGCATCTAATGCTTTTGTTGTTGTCCATGATTGCCACATTAGGTAATTAGTGAAACAATTGGATAGTAAAGTTCTATTACGCTGATCGGAAGTAGCCATATGGCACATAAGATAAAAAATATGGGGAGGTGCAATTAAAATAAGTAATAATATGGACAAATAAAGTAGCACACCTTCTCGGAGTAAATATTTAACTGAACTAGCAGAACCTTCAACCATATTCGGGTCCAGAGATGAGATAAAACTTGGTTTTTCAATCTTGATATCAGATTCAGCATCTGTTTGAGCTTCATGCCTATTGACTAAGTCAGCTTCCTCTTCTACAGCTTCTGGTAAGAGAAATAGCTCAATGTACCGAGAGTCATCCACCGAAACTTGATTTACTTGACTTTCTATTTTCTCAGAGATGTTTTCTGCAGTAGAAGTAACAAATTCATTTGATCTTATGGTTTTGTCACTAAAAAGCGAATCTGGATCCACAACCATTTCATGTTCACTATCATTTCTTTCTAAAATAGGTGAAATGATTGCATTGGCATTTGGTGTTGGAATTTGTGATGATTCAAGATGGTGTTCAATTTGTACAGCCTTGCTGAAAGAATATGACCTCAACAAAGGACTAGACAAAATTCTTCCGAAGTTCTTTGGAAGCATTTCTTGCTGCAAAACATTGTCTTCTCGGTTCGATTTTGACCTTACAATTCTGTTCATCATACTTACAAAAGGTTCTGCTGCTAGAATTTTTGATGACTCCAGATATGCTTCACTTTGAATAGCATTGCTAAAAGAAAACGACCTGAACACCGAACTACAGATCATCCTTCCAAAACTCTTTGGAAGCTTACCTTCGAGCAAACCACCATCTTTTTGGATTAATTTAGAACTCTCAGAAACTTCCTCCTTTTCTTTAAGTGAAATGGTCTCTAACAACTTAGAATATCTGTCTAAAGAATCATTAAGCGAGCAAGAATGCTGAAAACTCTTCTGTGCAAATTTGCTATAAGAACCACCAGGAGCATTACTGAAGTTACTTCCTTCACTACCTCTAGCACATCTTTCAGAAGCAGAATCATTCCAGAGGTCTATCTTTTCATGTCTCATATCTTCCAGTAGCTTACGGCCAAACGGAACCTTATGCAGAATCCCGTCCCTAGAGATCCTCTTTTTGTCCTTCCTGTTCTCCATTATTACATCCTTTATCCTCTCCTTGAGGTTTCTCAATCGATTTAAAACAGTTCTAGCTTCTCTNTATATATATATATATATATATATATATATATATATATATATATATATATATATATATATATATATATACCTTAACTATAAGGTTTTTTGTATTTTAAAAATATAGTCAGGTATTTTTAAAAAATGTTCCCATCTCATCTATCAATAATTTATCTGCCCTAAACTGAAGGAAAAAAAATATCTATTTCCTGGTTTCTTTTGGGTTATCCACTCAATCAAAAGAGAAGCTAATTCTACGCCTGATAGTTGGGATACCCAGNCATCTCATCTATCAATAATTTATCTGCCCTAAACTGAAGGAAAAAAAATATCTATTTCCTGGTTTCTTTTGGATTATGCACTCAATCAAAAGAGAAGCTAATTCTACGCCTGATAGTTGGGATACCCAANAAAAAAAAATAAAATAAAAAAATTGGATCAGTGACACCAGGAATATTTCCCTATGTTATTCATGTGTTATTGGATGTTATTCATGTATTATTGTGTTATTATAACACTAAGAATATTCTCATGACACAATAAAACATGAATGATACACAATAACACTTGAATAACACGGAAAATATTCCCGACGGAGAAAAAACGACGCAGTAATACGGGGAATATTCTTCCGCGTGTTATTCATGTGTTATTGTGTCTTATTCATGTGTTATTAATATGTTATTGTGTTATTATAACACCAGGAATATTTTTAGGACACAATAACACATGAATAATACACAATAACATATAAATACCATGCGGGGGAGGAGGCNGTTATTGTGTTATTATAACACCAGGAATATTCTTAGGACACAATAACACATGAATAATACACAATAACACATAAATACCATGCGGGGGAGGAGGTGGGGGGGAATATTCCCCGTGTTACTGCCCCGTTTTTTTTATCTGTTGCGTCGGGTGTCGTGATGTTATTTTATTGGCTACGCATGTTACTCTACGTGCGTAGTGCTGATGTAATATTTTTTCCCGAATAGGGTACTTATCTAATCTAGTACCGAAACTTTATTTTTTACATTTTATACCACACGGCTTTAATATCACATAAAAAAAAATATTAACATTTTATGTTGAAGAAAAATGAATTACACTTTTTCATACATATGTAAATAATAATTAAAAAAAAAGTTGTTAGATATATAAATACATAGGTTTTAATGGTGTGTAGATAAATATTCGAATTATATCCACCTGTTTTGGTATTTATATTTATAATAAAAATTTATTTTGCTTCTTTTATTTATTAGTAGTGATATACTTTATTAAGGGAGTAAAAGAGCTGAGCTTGAGGGAGCCTCAGGTTTGTTTGTGTTCCGCTCGTTAAAACTTAATTTTGTTAATGAAAGATTCGAGANGTGTAGATAAATATTCGAATTATATCCACCTGTTTTGGTATTTATATTTATAATAAAAATTTATTTTGCTTCCTTTATTTATTAGTAGTGATATGCTTTATTAAGGGAGTAAAAGAGCTGAGCTTGAGGAAGCTTGAGGTTTTTTCATGTTTCTTCAAGTTCGGCTCGTTAAAATTTAATTTTGTTGTTAGTGCATAATTCAAGCTTATTTAACGAAAGATTCGAGCAAGAGTTGTTTAACTAGCTGAACATAAGCTATTCGCGAACAATGAGCTTTTTCTGACAGCCCTACAGTAAGATTGGATTGAGATTAGGCTTGTTTTTTTTTCATATAAGCATTTAAATACATACCAACCAATTCATATCCATTTACATATCTAACATTTTTTTTTTTTTTTGCATTTATAAATCTCTTATATGCATTTTATTTAAACATAGCATAAAAAATAAATATAAAATGATATAAATATTTATTATTATTTAATTATTTAGTTATTTCGAGCTAAACCGAGTCAAACACAAACAAACAAACAATTGTTTGTGTTTAGCTCATTTTCAAATCGAGCTAAAAAAAATTATTCGTGTTTGACTTGTTGCTTAATGAACAAATTGAACATGTGCTAACGAGCAGAACACAAGCTATTTGAGAACAATGAGTTTTTTCTTAAGTCATTTTCTAAATGTTATGATAAGGATTTGAGTGTCACATACGTAAATATGAAAGTTTAAAGGTTAGATATGCATAAAAATAATAATTATATAACATGAAAGTAAAAGTNTAAACCGAGTCAAACACAAACAAACAAACAATTGTTTGTGTTTAGCTCATTTTCAAATCGAGCTAAAAAAAAATTATTCGTGTTTGACTTGTTGCTTAATAAACAAATTGAACATGTGCTAACGAGCAGAACACAAGCTATTTGCGAATAATGAGTTTTTTCTCAAGTCATTTTCTAAATGTTATGATAAGGATTTGAGTGTCACATACGTAAATATGAAAGTTTAAAGGTTAGATATGCATAAAAATAATAATTATATAACATGAAAGTAAAAGNCTGTAAAACACCTCAAAGAGTATCATAAATCCAAACAAAAAAGAAAAAAAAAGGGTTTACCAAGAACTATAAGATATTTAACAAGAATAAAAATTCAATCAAGAATACAATTGTATATTAAGATCATATATCCTCAATCCAAAAGCGGAAGAAAGAGAGAAGTTACCGCGAGCTTAGGCGACTGGCTCCACCCTGAAGACAAGAAATCGAATTAGGTTTACAAAGAGCAATTTATTTGCATCATCAAAATAATTCAGAGGGCCGATTAGCCATCGACCGAAGACGGCAAAATACCGCTTTCCTTCTCTCCGCCCTCCCATTCCTCCGCCTCAAACAAGAAAATTACTGCGTTTCAGTAGAATCTTCTGAAGTTGAGTCCGAGTAGAATACCTAATCTAGTACATAAACTTTATTTTTTACATTTTATACCACACGACTTTAATATCACATAAAAAAAATATTAACATTTTATGTTGAAGAAAAATGAATTACACTTTTTCATACATATGTAAATAATAATAATAATAAGTTGTTAGATATATAAATACATAGGTTTGAATGGTGTGTAGATAAATATTCGAATTATATCCACCTGTTTTGGTATTTATATTTATAATAAAAATTTATTTTGCTTCTTTTATTTATTAGTAGTGATATACTTTATTAAGGGAGTAAAAGAGCTGAGCTTGAGGGAGCCTCAGGTTTGTTTGTGTTCCGCTCGTTAAAACTTAATTTTGTTAATGAAAGATTCGAGAAAGAGTTGTTTAACGAGCTGAACATAAGCTATTCGCGAACAATGAGCTTTTTCTGACAGCCCTACAGTAAGATTGGATTGAGATTAGGCTTGTTTTTTTTTCATATAAGCATTTAAATACATACCAACCAATTCATATCCATTTACATATCTAACATTTTTTTTTTGTTGCATTTATAAATCTCTTATATGCATTTTATTTAAACATAGCATAAAAAATTAATATAAAATGATATAAATAATTATTATTATTTAATTATTTAGTTATTTCGAGCTAAACTGAATCAAACACAAACAAACAAATATTTTGTTTGTGTTTAGCTCATTTATAAATCGAGCTAAAAAAAAATTATTCGTGTTTGACTTGTTGCTTAATGAATAAATTGAACATGTGCTAACGAGCATAACACAAGCTATTCGTGAACAATGAGCCTTTTTTAAAATCATTTTCTAAATGTTATAATAAAGATTTGAGTGTCACATACGTAAATATGAAAATTTAAAGGTTAGATATGCATAAAAATAATAATTATATAACATGACAGTAAAAGCTTTTTTTCGAATATTTAAATCCTTAATACCAACTCACCAATATTTTGATTTTATAGGACAAAAATTAATATAGATATTAGTTTCAGAAATAAATAACATTTAATTATTCATGTAAGTATCTCAAAATAAACAAACAATAATAATAACAGTAATCTATAGATGTTAGTTTCGTAAATATCAATGCTTTGAATGTTATGTATGTAATTATCCCAAGCTGAGATTTTGATGCTCATGTAAATTGTAATAGGAAAGATTTAGCTGATATAAATGCAAAGCTAAATTATACGTTTTACATATATAAATACGGAAAAAAATTTTTGTACGTAAGACGTACGCAGTGATGCGTACGTGCATTGAGTATCTCAATAAGTCACAAGAAGAATATTGGGGGGTTATAACAGCGTTGTACCCCTATTACCTAACTGTACTGAGTTTCTATTTTAATATATTTGTAACTTACAGATATGTTACAAGTAGTTTATAGGAAGTTTACAGATGTTATAACGCGGATATAACTTCTTAATAATTTTACTGTAATTTATTGACGTACGCAGCTCTACGTAAATGTTACTTGCACAAAATTTTCTCATATAAATACACAATAATTGAGTGGNTAACTTACCTGTACTGAGTTTCTATTTTAATATATTTGTAACTTTTTATTTTAATATATTTGTAACTTACAATATGTTATAAGTAGTTTATAGGAAGTTTATAAATGTTATAACGCGAATATAACACCTCAATAATTTTACTGTAACTTATTGACGTACGCAGTTCTACGTAAATGTTACTTGCGCAAATNAATAGGAAAGATTTGGCTGATATAAATGCAAAACTAAATTATACGTTTTACATATATAAATACGGANAATAGGAAAGATTTGGCTGATATAAATGCAAAACTAAATTATACGTTTTACATATATAAATACGGAAAAAAATTTATATGTAAGACGTACGCAGTGATGCTCTGCGTACGAGCGTTGAGTATCTCAATAAGCCACAAGAAGGATATTGGGGGTTATAACAACGTTGTACCCCCTGTAACTTACCTGTACTGAGTTTCTATTTTAATATATTTGTAACTTTTTATTTTAATATATTTGTAACTTACAAAATGTTATAAGTAGTTTATAGGAAGTTTATAAATATTATAACGCGAATATAACACCTCAATAATTTTATTGTAACTTATTGACGTACGCAGTTCTGCGTAAATGTTACTTGCGCAAACTTTTCTCATATAAATACATAATAATTGGGTGCTATGTATATAAATGCCTCTAATATTAAAAACCTTGTCCACCTACTCCTATTTTTCTTTTCATTCCGTTGACAAAATAGAGTGATGCTTCGGAGGAATTCAAGCCATAGGTTCCATTGGGGGACTGGCTGGAACACTAGCAGTTCCTTCAATGGCGATTCAGCGCACTCGCCTTTTGTTTCGCCGGTGCTGGGGAAGGGATCGGGCCACGGTGGCCGGAGGATGCGTGCTTGTCATCCTCGTCNCCATAGGTTCCATTGGGGGACTGGCTGGAACACTAGCAGTTCCTTCAATGGCGATTCAGCGCACTCGCCTTTGGTTTCGCCGGTGCTGGGGAAGGGATCGGGCCACGGTGGCCGGAGGATGCGCGCTTGTCATCCTCGTTGTCGTTTTGACTCTCCGCTCTTGGGAGGACGGAGGAAGGGGAGGGGAAGGACCGGGTTTACAATACCCATTTCTTAGAAACCTGGACCCTCCCCTTGTTGATCTTACTTTGCTGAGAAATGCCAAGGCTAGGGGTGCCCGTAAGGATCCTATCTTTCTGTATTAGTTGCAATTTTAACTTTTCTTTTGGANTAGGGGTGCCCGTAAGGATCCTATCTTTCTGTATTAGTTGCAATTTTAACTTTTCTTTTGGATTTTTTTTTTTGAGACATTTCATTGTCCAAATTCGGTGATCAATCGAAGTTTGCTTGGATGGGAGTCTGCCTGGGTATCATCTCCTGAGAGGTCAAGGATCGGGATCTGATAAATGGCTCCTTCACCTAGAGGTACTCATCGAATATCGCTCTCATGCTTTATTGCGTCATTGGACCAAGTTTTTTCTAACAATGGAATTTTATGGAAGCATAGGAGGAATTGATGTAAGGAAATTACCCAGCGTTTTTTAGATCTTTAAGAGTTTTTTCTTGATTGTTTAAGTTAATTTTCTCATTCTTTCTGTTTCATGATAGTTTGAACTCGGATTCATTGGCTACAGACGGTTATTGCATGATATCTTTTGAACTAAATAGCTTTTTATTTTGAACCGTGCAGCTTATTTTCCCGTTTATTGCCCGTAGACTTGCATATTATCACATTGAGACGATAGTTCCTAACGTGCAGTGAATGTTTTCAGCTTAAGCAGAAAATGTATTTGATTTATAGCAGTTTACTTAAAGAATAAATAATCCAGTATTTTACTATAAATTTTCATCGATCCCATGCTTAATTTAGTTGTGCTTCACAAGCTTTAGGGTGGAGGCTGGTGTAATGATGCAGAATCATGCGCTTCACGTGGACAGACACCGTTGGGTTCATCAATTTACATGGAAGCAATGCATTTTGTTGGCATTTTGAGCCCTTACCCATCCCAAAATCCAGGTAAGTTCTTTCTGCTGCCATAATTTTTTTTTTTATTGGTGTTTTTTTTTTTCCATCATCTATGAAGCAACAATACAAACATGGAAAAATACATGGAAACCAGGAAAGTCATGATAATGTATTGTATGATATACAATGTGAATAGAAATGTTCGCTAAAATTTTTCTATCCATAAAATAAATAAACAGTACATGGGTAGGAAATTTTTATCAATTTATGTGTGATTCCAATTCTTAAGAGTGTAGTTTGAGGAAGTGATGAAGGGCAAGAAGGTGAGAATCTAGCTAAGAGTAATTGGATATGCAAATTGGTTTGAGTGAAATTGCTTGTGCCAAATGTGTTCTAGAAGTATCTTTTGCCATGATGGAGGGGTACAAGATTATAAGAAATTATTTTTAAATGTAAAAAATGTAGTTTCATGAAATGTTGTTGAATTCAGGATTTGACAATGTATTTTACTTGAAATTGACCAATTTAAATAAAAAAAGAAAGTCAAGTTCTTAGACCGAAATTTAATAAAGAAGCAAATGCACTTAACCAAACTAGTATAAATTGTTAGTCCAATTGAGCGATATGCAAGACCTTTTTGGTTTTAAACCTTAGATGGAGTTGGTTTTAAGTTTATAAGGTATGATTGGATGAGGTTTGGGCGATAATTAGCTATAATTTAACCCGTGGGTGGGCAGATCATCCATGAGTAGAGGATTATGGATAGATTGGGTTGGTTTGTTATTTTGGGTCGAGTTGACTTGTACCTCTCATGCAAGTCATAAGTCAATCATTTTTTTGGGTTCATTGTTCAACAAGAATCTAATCCAAATACCTTCAAGTCTTATATCATTTAACATGATTACAAACCACACACACAGGGCCATACTCTTATTCAATAATATATGTTTGGTTTGAATTGGGTAGATAGATGTTATTAGTGGGCTGAATTTAAAATTAAAATATCTTTGTCCAACAGAGCATGTTGGGCATGCCCAAGTGATATGTATTTGATACTACATGAACTTCCCTAGTGTGTATGTGTCATATGGACTATAAAGGTTTATTTTTTAGTCTTGTATATTGTCCTCCATCTTTTTATTCTTTCTTGAGCTCGTCACATATTTTTCATATTATTTTAGGAAATTTAGGCTTCATATATATTGAAACTTTATATTTTATTTTTGTTTGACCAAATACTTAGCTTTTATTTATGTTTAAGAGCCTCTTAATTATTATTTCCTAGAATTGCTATTTTAGCGAGGGATTCTTAATATCGCGCTATTGTATACTATTTCTTATATATGGCAATGTGCAGGATAACTACTCCAATGACGCATACTCCATCCCATATCCACTTAATAGTACAGCTATCCAATTTTGTTTTTGAACTTAACTAGTAGTTGAAGCCAATCATACATTTCCACTTTTTGATGGGTCAATGTATTCTATCATACACAAAATACCAAAAAAAAACAAAGAAACATATAGAAATTAATAAACAAACATTTTACCTATTAAGTCGTAAAAAATTCATAGAAATAAAAGATCTGCAACACATATTCAAATAGTAAAGTAGCACCAATCAAACATCTATCCCAACAATATAGTCATCTTAAGCTGCAATTAAATTTTAAATTCCAATAATGTAGTTATTGTGTGTCGGAAGAATTCATTTTGACAGAGTAATATATTAACATTTTAGCATTGCACAAAAATTCAACACTCGTACAAATAAAAAAAAAGCTCATAGAGGGTACACCGGAGATTTTTATATGGAATACCTGCAAGGGAAAAAATCACGATCCTAACCTAATTGAAATAGTTTCACTATTCGGATGTACGTTATAAAATTTTGTCTATCCTTGAACAGTAGAAAATATTTTTACAAGAATGTGAGAAAATATTGGGAAGTGGCAGTGACCCATTAGCGATGATAGAATACCGACGACATGGGTTATGTAATGGCAATATGAATTAACTGCCACTGATGACAATCGTTGCTAGTTAACACTGCTCCAACATTAGTAGTGATAGCCAGAGAATGATGATATGATGATGACGATTATACAATGAAGGTCTAACGGTGCAATGACATCAGTCGGACACCGGTGATTTGAAAGCAACTATGACAATGGTTGAACAATGGTGATGCCAAGAACTATGTCAGCGTTGTGACTTTATTTCGGTGACTGATAGGTGAAGGTGGTCTGACGATAATTGGCCCCAGGAGATAGTGAGTCGGGGAAGACTATAGTGGTTTAGCAACTAAAACGGGAGTTACGACATCCATGGGGCAATAAAGGTTCAACGATAACAGCTGTGGTTTAGATGCATTAGCTAAATGACAATATACTTATAACGACAATAATTGAGAGATGGTGATCTGGCAATGACTCTAGTGGCGACGACAGGACTTTTCTTTGATGATAACAATTTGATGACTGTGGTGGGGTCCATCGGCGTCGGCTGGACAATAGTGGTTTGACTGTGGCGGCAACCAAATGACTTTGATGGTAGCAGCTACCAGGCGACGCTCACGACAAAAGCGCCATTTGGCGGACGATGATAGTTCAACATTGGCGATGCACCGTGACAACATTGGTGGCCAAGAGGCAATGTTGACCGGGTGATGGCGATGACCTAACAAAGGTAGTAAGCGCGGAGGCAGTGGCTGCGACTGGGAGATGAAGGCAATGGTCCGGTAGTGATCTCTTAAGGACGGCGACAAGTGCCCGACGACAGTGGTGTGACTGTAGTAGAGTTTGCTCCCTGTTGGTTGGGTCACTGTGGTCTTCTGACCACAACATTCTTGCGATGCTGGTCAAATTTAGTTGGTTCAATGGAGGTGGCAGCCCAACAATGGTGTTCTAACACGACGTCGGTGGTACGGTGATGACCGCTTAACTGCGGTAGCGATTGTCCGACGACTGTGGACTGACGGTGACAGCAGCAAGCGAAAGTGGCCCAATGTTAGCATTCTAGCACAACAGGGGTGGTTAGGTGTAGATCGGATTATGGTGGTCTGATGGCTGTGGCTGCCTGCGATAGTGGTCTGGTTGTGGTAGAACTCGAGAATCCTTAAAAACTTAAAGCTCTTTTCAGTTTTCTCATTTTGGTACACACCCCCTACATGAAGAGAGTTGCGGTTTATTTATGGATTTTAGGAGTGACATCTTTTATAAATATTACATGAATTCAGACCACTCCATGAAATGACCCATAACGATTTCCTTGATTTATGTAGTTTTATGCGTATTTGAATACATTAATGGCGTCAGAATTAAGCAATCTTAGGGACATTAGATTTATATAGTTGAGACGCTCGGTTTGATTAAAAATTTGTCATATTTTGAGATTATTTAGTCTTCCAAAGTATATTTCAGAGCTTCTCTTTATGCTTTAAATGCTTTATTTGGGCTCACTTGGATTTAGATTAGGTAATTTTTTATGTTATTTGGCTTGTCTCATTGGGCACTTCATTTGATTATAAATTGGAGTGTGGGCATTTACAATTTTANTATTTCGGTGACTGATATGTGAAGGTGGTCTGACGATAATTGGCCCCAGGAGATAGTGAGTCGGGGAAGACTGTAGTGGTTTAGCAACAAAAACGGGAGTTACGACATCCATGGGGCAATAAAGGTTCAACGATAACAACTGTGGTTTAGATGCATTAGCTAAATGACAATATACTTACAACGACAATAATTGAGAGATGGTGATCTGGCAATGACTCTAGTGGCGACGACAGGACTTTTGTTTGATGTAACAATTTGATGACTGTGGTGGGGGTCCATCGGCGTTGGCTGGGCAATAGTGGTTTGACTGTGGCGGCAACCAAATTACTTTGATGGTAGCAGCTACCAGGCGACGCTCACGACAAAAGTGCCATTTGGCGGACTACGATAGTTCAACATTGGCAATGCACCGTGACAACATTGGTGGCCAAGAGGCAATGTTGACCGGGTGATGGCGATGACCTAAGAAAGGTAGTCAAGCGCGGAGGCAGTGGCTGCGACTGGGAGATGAAGGCAATGGTCCGGTAGTGTCTCTTAACGACGGCGACAAGTGCCCGACGACAGTGGTGTGACTGTGGTAGAGTTTGCTCCCTGTTGGTTGGGTCACTGTGGTCTTATGACCACAACATTCTTGCGATGCTGGTCAAATTTAGTTGGTTCAATGGAGGTGGTAGCCCAACAATGGTGTTCTAACACGACGTCGGTGGTACGGTGATGACCGCTTAACTGCGTCAGCGATTGTCCGACAACTGTGGACTGACGGTGACAGCAGCAAGCGAAAGTGGCCCGATGTTAGCATTCTAGCACAACAGGGGTGGTTAGGTGTCGATCGGATTATGGTGGTCCGATGGCTGTGGCTGCCCGCGATAGTGGTCTGGTTGTGGTAGAACTTGAGAATCCTTAAAAACTTGAAGCTCTTTTCAATTTTCTCATTTTGGTACACACCCCCTACATGAAGAGAGTTGCGGCTTATTTATGGATTTTAGGAGTGACATCTTTTATAAATATTACATGAATTCAGACCACCCTATGAAATGACCCATAATGATTTCCTTGATTTATGTAGTTTTATGCGTATTTGAAAATGGCGTCAGAATTAAGCAATCTTAGGGACATTAGATTTATATAGTTGAGACGCTCAGTTTGATTAAAAATTTGTCATATTTTGAGATTATTTAGTCTTCCAAAGTATATTTCAGAGCTTCTCTTTATGCTTTAAATGCTTTATTTGGGCTCACTTGGATTTAGATTAGGTAATTTTTTATGTTATTTGGCTTGTCTCATTGAGCACTTCATTTGATTATAAATTGGAGTGTGGGCATTTACAATTTTGATTTTGAAGCTTCTTGTTTAAATATGCGTTGAGATTTGTGCTAATCAATATGATTTTTTTAGGGATGTCTCAATAGTCATTCAATATCTATTAATTTTAAGTCATTCAATATCTATTAATTTTAAGTCATCATGTACTTGACATACTAATATCAAATTCTATTAGGTAAGTCTACGGGATGATATTTAAGTCACATAACCCAAATATCTATCTTATTGGTTCAATTAATTGGCCATCACATGAGATTCAGTCAAATTGAATCCCTTATCAATACCATATAATTCCCATCCCTAC
>JXCR01146736.1:111555-154456 GCA_002079205.1 Phalaenopsis hybrid cultivar | reverse complement strand
TATATATAATTATTTTAAATTATTTTATATTTCGAACAATAACGATTTGAACATGAACGAACTCATCACTGTTTGTGTTTGGTCTTTTAACTAACCGAACGAAAAAAATTTGTTCGCGTTCGTCTCGTTTACTTATCGAACGAATCGAACACGAACTCATTGACAAACCGAACATGAATTGTTCGCGAACAACGAGTTTTTTTGACAGCCCTAGTTTAATGGTTTGATCTGTGCTCGATTTGGTTCAAATTGGATCAATGTTGGTACCATAAAGTCCGGCTGATGGAGTCTGTTTGTTTGACTATAAATTTGTTGAAATTAAAACTCTAGATGACTATTTTTCAAGATTTGAACATTTTTTTGCTCAAAAGATTGCCTTGAGATCCGTGTAATGCCTCGAGATTCATTCTGAATGACTGTAATTTGTTGATGTCATATCAAAAGTTATTGCTAAAGTCCTATGATTGAATCTGACCTATATCTGATATATATTTTAATACTCAATAATTTTAAAATAAAATACANTAAGATCATTTTTTATACAATAAGCCCAAGTCTTCCTAGGTTTACCTCTGTCTTTCTTAACATAAGCCGAATTGAAAACATCTACTCTCCTAATCGGATCATCAGATAGTCGACGCTTAATGTGACCAAACAATCTAAGACGACTTTCTCTAATTTTGTCCGTCACAGGAGCTACACCGACCCTATCACGGATATATTCATTTCGCATTTTATCTCTAAGTGTAAAACCACTCATCCACCTAATCATTCTCATCTCGGCAACACTTAACTCAGTATTATGCTTCTCTTTTAAAGGATAATATTCAACCCCACAGAGCATTGTCGGTCTCACCGCCTTCTTATCTAATATCTATGAAAAATCGTGTCAAATCGTATCATACACCTTTTCATGCATCGGCAAGGTGACATGTATGTAAAAATAGAGTTTTGGGTATCAGATATGTAAATACGTGGGAATTGAATGGTATGTATGTAAATCTTCCTCCTCCTTTTTGGCTAATCAGACGATCGCTGAGGCAGTCGGAGACTGGTATTTTGAAAGACGACAAGTGAAGGAAATTGATTGCCCATATCCTTGCAATCCAACTTGCTTTAACATGGAATTCATCTGAGGTGAGTATTGCTGAAGGTTGAAAACTTTATGCACATATGCTACTCTTTCTTATTTTCTTCTGTATTAATAAAGAAATATTTAGCTGATTTTTAGAGCTCTAGTGGTTATTATTGTTTCATGTTCATTTAATTTAATTCTGAGTTCATTCTAATCTCCATCAATTGAATGAAGTTTGCAGATTATTGTTTTATGTAATTCAGAGTGTGGCTTATTATTATATTTTGGTTGTATCAGAATTTTGCTAAGTTATTAAAGCATTGTATTAATGCACAAATTTGAATTGCACCTACCATTCATTGGATAGAATTTAAATCTTTGTTATGTATGATTATTAGTTATTTTGGTTGTTTAATATTTTAAAAGTTAATGTGTGCTAGAAGATTCACAACGGTAGAGTAATAGATTGTTGTCTTAGTGTTGCACGAGAATTCAGCACACACTCGGATGAAAGAAAATAACAAGTAGAAACACCAGAAGTTTTTAAATATAAACCCTGTAAAGGAAAAAAACCACGGGGTCTGACTCGGTTGAAGAGATCCACTATGAATTGAAAACTACAAGTACACCATCTTGTCCTACAGGTNTTGTATTAATGCACAAATTTGAATTGCACCTACCATTCATTGGATAGAATTTAAATCTTTGTTATGTATGATAATTAGTTATTTTGGTTGTTTAATATTTTAAAAGTTAATGTGTGCTATAAGATTCACAACGGTAGAGTAATAGATTGTTGTCTTAGTGTTGCACGAGAATGCAGCACACACTCGGATGAAAGAAAATAACAAGTAGAAACACCAAAAGTTTTTAGATATAAACCCCGTAAAAGGAAAAAACCACGGGATCTGACTCGGTTGAAGAGATTCACTATGAATTGAAAACTACAAGTACACCCTCTTGTCCTACAGGCCTGAAAAGGTTACAATGTCTATTGAGTTACAACGTCGGTGTGTGAAGGAACTTGCCACAAGAAATGGGCGGCGATCGATGATGATTGGCGGTGGATGACAAGTGATGTTCGACGATGGTCGATAGTGGTCAGCGATGACAGTAGTGATACTGGACTTAAATTCTTTCTTAATTAATATAGGAATATGAACCATTTGATCGGACTGTACAAATAATTTTCTTTGATCAAACAATGTTTGATGGACATTTGAGTGCTTTAATGATATTGAAATTGGACGATCTTGGGCTCGTTGGATTCATCTTCGTTGAGATGCACAATTTGATTATAAGCTTGTCAGATTCAACGTTCATTTTTGACCTTTCGAATATGTCCAAAAAACTTTCAAAAACAGTTTAATGGTTTGATCATGGCTCGATTTAGTTCATATTGGGTCAATGTTGGTACCATTATGTTTGTCTCATCGAGCCGTCAGTTTGACCATAAGTTTGCTGAAATCGAAGCTCTAGATGAATTTTTATCAAGATTTAAATATTTTTTGCTCAAAAGATTGTCTCAAGATTCATGTCGGATAATGGAAAATTGTTCATGGTGTATCAGTTGCCTCCCTATTTTNGAGCCGTCAGTTTGACCATAAGTTTGCTGAAATCGAAGCTCTAGATGAATTTTTATCAAGATTTAAATATTTGTTGCTCAAAAGATTGTCTTAAGATTCATGTCGGATAATGGAAAATTGTTCATGGTGTATCAGTTGCCCCTCTATTTTCGGACGAAACTATTTTCGTCGTCCGAAAATATTGAAATTGTGAGCATTTTATTTTTCTCACACACACGTGTGTGTGTAATATTACATCTGAATAGAATAAAAATTAATGTGCGCAAGTTAAAAAATCATGTTTAGCTTCTTAGTTTGCGTGTTCTGCCTCTTGAGGCTATGGATCGGTCCAACACAATGCACATTATACAAGGGCGGGGAGGGGGGGCGCGAGCGCGCACACACACACACACGAGCTCTTGCTCATTGGTAGTGGCCTTGGCGTAAAACCCACGGGTCGGGGGTTCGAATCTCACCCATTTCAGGATGATTTGAATAGCATGCGGACTAAAAGAGAGGTTCGCCCTCGTTCAATCCAACCTAATGTGGTCTGACCTAGTTGAAAAAGTCGTAAAGAGAAAAAATCATGGGGTCTGACCCAGTGGGCTTAGCGTAAGACCCACGGGTCGGGGGTTCGAATCTCACCCATTTCGGGATGATTTGAATAGCACACGGACTAAAAGGGAGGTTCGCCCCTCGTTCAATCCAACCTAATGGGGTCTGACCTAGTTGAAAAGGCCGTAAAGAGAAAAAATCTTGGGGTCCAGTTGAAAGATCCACTATGAATTGAAGATTACTAGTATAACCTCATCTCCCATGTGCGTGAAATGGTTACAAAGTCTCTAGAGTTACAGTGTCGATGTGCGGAAGAACTTACACAAAANATCGAACGAATCGAACACGAACTCATTGACGAACCGAACATGAATTGTTCGCGAGCAACGAGCTTTTTTGACAGCCCTAGTTTAATGATTTGATCTGGGCTCGATTTGGTTCAGATTGGATCAATGTTGGTACCATAAAGTCCGGTTGATGGAGCCCGTTTGTTTGACTATAAATTTGTTGAAATTAAAACTCTATCTGACTATTTTTCAAGATTTGAACATTTTTTTTGCTCAAAAGGTTGCCTTGAGATCTGTGTATTGCCTTGAAATTCATTCTGCATGACTGTAATTTGTTGATGTCTTATAAAGAGTTATTGGNAGTCTGTTTGACTATAAATTTGTTGAAATTAAAACTCTATCTGACTATTTTTCAAGATTTGAACATTTTTTTGCTCAAAAGGTTGCCTTGAGATCTGTGTAATGCCTTGAAATTCATTCTGAATGACTGTAATTTGTTGATGTCTTATAAAGAGTTATTGCTAAAGTCCTATGATTGAATCTGACCTGTATCTGATACATATTTTAATACTCAATAATTTTAAAATAAATTACAAAAAATGCTATTTTTCTGGCTCTTCAAGGTTGTATCTTCTAGTGTCACATAGGCATAATGAAGGTGAAATTGTTGAATGCTAATTGGGCAAAATTCCCAGGCAGATTCTGTAAATTGTTTTGTTCTCCACTTTAATGGATTCAAATATTTAATCGCAATTTATTTCTTGAATTTTTTATATCAATAAAATTTGCCATCTTCTTAAGTTTCAAATTGTTTAATATTGTGCTCCACTGTGGAAGTAAACTGATGATCATACCATATATATATATATTATTGAAAGCAGTGGTCAGTGACTGGGTGTTCTTTGTTTGAAACTCCAGTTTAATGAAAGCAAGTTAGAATGAAATTCTAGTTAGCATCTTAAGTTGACCTGTCACCTAAAACTACATATTTCCAAATTTATCTGGGGAATTTCTGTGTTATAGTCGTGTAATATTCATATTTTCATATGATTGTTAAATATATTTTTAATCCTCAATTTGAAGGATTAAAGTAAGACTTCACTGCTATAGAAATGAGGAGAAATTACATATATCAATCAATTTCTATGAATTTACACATCCCACACCTAAACTTTCAGTTTTTTTCACACAACCTTTTACCTGCAGATGAAAATTTAGATTTGACTATTAAAATGTGATCACGAGTGCTATTTTTCATATCTTTTTTGTAATTATGAAATCTTAGACTTGAGATAGATACACATAAAAGTTTAGGGTGATATGTATTTAAAAGCCCCTAAAAATTAATAAATACAAACTATTTATTAAAAATAATTCTAGAATTGTCTTATAAATCCTTTTACTTATTTTAAAATTAAACTTAATTTATAGATTTTAAATGTTTCACTACAAATGCATCTTTTTTTAACTCACAAGTATTAGAAAATGTGAGGCATTTTGTTGAATAGTATACAATATAGCACCTTCAAGTCACCATTACATAACTTTCATTATCATGTCCACGAAGCTCAGATCCACAAAAGAATCCATTCCAATTATGAACAAAAATAGACTGAACATCCATAATTAAGCATGCAAAAGTGTGAAATGANCTTTCATTATCATGTCCACGAAGCTCAGATCCACAAAAGAATCCATTCCAATTATGAACAAAAATAGACTGACAACATCCATAATTAAGCATGCAAAAGTGTGAAATGAAAAAANAAACTTCAGTTTAATGAAAGCAAGTTAGAATGAAATTCTAGTTAGCATCTTAAGTTGACCTGTCACATAAAATTACATATTTCCAAATTAATCTGGGAAATTTCCGTATTATAATCGTGTAATATTCATATTTTCATATGATTGTTAAATATGTTTTTAATCCTCAATTTGAACGATTAAAGTAAGACTTCACTGCTATAGAAATGAGGAGAAATTACATATATCAATCAATTTCTATGAATTTACACATCCCACACCTAAACTTTCAGTTTTTTCACACAACGTTTTACCTGAAAATTTAGATATGACTATTAAAATGTGATAATGAGCGTTATTTTTCATATCCTTTTTGTAATTATGAAATCTTAGGCGTGAGATAGATAAACATAAAAGTTTAGGGTGATATGTATTTAAAAACCCCTAGAAATTAATAAATACAAACTATTTATTAAAAATAATTCTAGAATTGTCTTATAAATCAATTTTTTTTAAATCCTTTTACTTATTTTAAAATTTAACTTAATTTATATATTTTAAATGTTTCGCTACAAATGCATTTTTTTTAACTCATAAGTATTGGAAAATGTGAGGCGTTTTGTTGAATAGTATACAATATAGCACCTCAAGTCGGAAAAAATTTGCGTATGTCAAGGGGTACACAGAGATGTGTACATAATATGGTACACGGGCGTTATACTGGAGTTACATGGGGGTTATAAACGTGTTATAACTTTCTTGTAACTTTCGTGTAACTCAGTTGTAACCCACGCTTTTATTTTATCCATTGAGATTGTAAGGTTACAGCGGGGTTACACAAGAGTTACACAGGAGGTTACACGGGAGGTACAACTGGTTATAACCCCCTTGTAATCCCCGTATAAACCTCGTGTACCATATTATGTACACATGTCTGCATACCCCTTGACGTACGCAATTTTTTTCCCTTCAAGTCACCATTACATAACTTTCATTATTATGTCCACGAAGCTCAGATCCACAAAAGAATCCATTCCAATTATGAACAAAAATAAACTGACAGCATCCATAATTAAGCATGCAAAAGTGTCAAATGAAAAAAACCAAATAAAATAATCAATGACCCATAAAAGAAGTGACAAAACTTAATGATAATGTTAAAAGAGGATTATTGAGGTTTTTAAAGGTAATTAAATTTCATCAAGCATGATGATGATGGTTTAAACATGGAGCAAAATCTATGTGAGGATGTGAAGCATGAGCACGCAATGTCTTTTTATGGGTAGACATTTGTTGTTCTGTAAAGATATGACAAAGCCTCCCCCTCAGTTATCAGTGGAAACAAAATGATGGTTTGGTCCCAATCTACATGATTCATGGCCATCATACACTTGCTGAATATCATTAATTTTCTAATCCCGGAAATATATAATTTATTTTCGGTTCATTTTCATATGTACCTCACAATTCTTATCTATTTATATATCTAACAATCAAGACGTCTGCATTAACATTACATCAAAATATCACTATTAGACTTACGACTCAAATGTATTATAAATGTAAATATGAAAGTTTAGATGTGAGATATGTAAATACATATGCATTGTATGGTATGTGTGTAAATTTTCCTTTATGGTATAGTGCATGTATGATTATTTATTCATATTTTTATCTTATTATATCATCTTTTGCTATAATCATTTACACTCCTTCTAGTGGTGATTAACAAAAGGGGGGATTTACATGTTTAACATCCCGTCGATTCCCCTTCTCTTAGCAAGATTCAATCGTTTTCAATTCATTAAGTTGCTCATATTAGATTCATTCGTCAAGTAAGTTAGTAGACACGAACAATTTTTTAGCTCAATTTATAAACAAGTCGAACACAAATAGTTGTTTGTTCGTTGATGTTCAAACTCCTTTGAATCAAAATAATTCAATAATCATAATAATAATTTTTATTTATATTAAATTTTATATTTTTTTTAAAAATACTAAATTTTATTTATTTTTATATCATTTGGGTGATATAAATGTAAAAATATCATTTTAGGAGTTAAATATGTAAATGCATAGGATTTGGCAGGAATGTATGAAAAAACTCCTAAAATTCAGATCTGTAAATACATAAGAATTGGATGTTATGTATGTAAATATCGCAACAAATATCCACACTTTTAGTCCAAATTTTTTTTTTTTTAAAAAAATTAGAAGAATAGACAAGCACTTTAAAAGCAAAATCAAAGATGACTAACTTTAAAATAAAAAATTAAAATGACGGCCTAAGGTAGAGTCGGATTGATCAACAAAATAATATGGTTCAAATTCTACATTTTTTTTTTTAAATAAAGCAATGTTCGGAAGCTATTAGACAAGCACTGGTTATCTCTAGATGTGCTAAATATTCGAGTATCACATCTTACATGTGGGGAGATTCGAACCCGTGATCGGATGAGACTTACAACCTTTAGAGTGACTGCTCTACCAATAGGCCACGGAACGTGCATGAACAATGTTAATTCGAGTTTAATCAAGTTGTACACGAACAAATTAATCACTAGGCATTTTGAATATGAGCTCATTTCAAACAAAAAAATTATATATATATTGAAGAAGGGGATGGCGAGGACGTGGAGAATTTCATTTNATTCTTATCTATTTATATATCTAACAATCAGGACTTACGCATTAACATTACATCAAAATATCACTATTAGACCTACGACTCAAATGTATTATAAAGGTAAATATGAAAGTTTAGATGTGAGATATGTAAATACATATGCATTGTATAGTATGTGTGTAAATTTTCCTTTATGTTATTGTGTATGTAAGATAATTTATTCATATTTTAATCTAATTATATCATATTTTGCTACTTGAAAAAATTATCAATTGGATTATATCATATTTTGCTGCTCCTTGTAGTGGTGATTAACAAAAGGGGGGGATTTACATGTTTAACATCCCGTCGATTCCCCTTCTCTTACCAAGATTCAATCGTTTTCAACTCATTAAGTAGCTCATATTAGATTCATTCGTTAAGCAAGTTAGCAGACACGAACAATTGTTTAGCTCAATCTATAAACAAGTTGAACACAAATAGTTGTTTGTTCGTTGATGTTCAAACTCCTTTGAATCAAAATAATTAAATAATCATAATAATAATGTTTATTTATATTAAATTTTATATTTTTTTTAAATACTAACTTTTATTTATTTTTATATCATTTGGGTGGTATAACTATAAAAATATTATTTTAGGAGTTAAATATGTAAATGCATAGGATTTGGCAGGAATGTATGAAAAAACTCCTAAAATTCAAATCTGTAAATACATAAGAATCGGATGTTATGTATGTAAATATCGCAACAAATATCCACCCTTTAAGTCCAAAATTTAATTTTTTTTTTAATTAGAAGAATAGACATGCACTTTAAAAGCAAAATCAAAGATGGCTAACTTTAAAATAAAAAATTAAAATGACAGCCTAAGGTAGAGTCGGATTGATCAACAAAATAATACGGTTCAAATTCTAAATTCACATTTTTTTTTAAAATAAAGGAATGTTCGGAAGCTATTAGACAAGCACTCACTATCTCTAGATGTGCTAAATATTTGAGTATCACATCCTACATATGGGGAGATTCGAACTCGTGACCGGATGAGACTTACGACCTTTAGAGAGACTGCTCTACCAATAGGCCACGGAACGTGCCTAAACAATGTTAATTTGAGTTTAATCAAGTTGTACACGAACAAATTAATCACTAGGCATTTTGAAAATGAGCTCAANGAATCGGATGTTATGTATGTAAATATCGCAACAAATATCCACCCTTTAAGTCCAAAATTTAATNTAGTTAATTTATGAGTGAACAAAATGAACTCTTATTTTTCTCTTATCTCTTCTTTAACACACTCAAAACTATGTCTTCTTTAACATACATATGGGTATAAGTCCTATGTATTTACATATCTAATACTCAAACTTCAATTTTTTTATACATGTCACTTTACCTATGCATAAAAAGATTTACTTTCTTTGTTAATGGAGCATTACCATGATTTATAAACTGATAGCTTATGATATGAAAGATTTCAGTGATATAAAAGTAGGAAAAGTAAAGTTTAGCGCTTAGACATGTAAATAAATAGGAATTGTGTGGTATGTATATAAATGGCATTTTTGTACTAATGAAATTGAACTCTACTCTCATTTGATAAAAAAAATAAAAAAAAAAAAACAAGAGCCTTTTTTTCTAATAAAAAAAAAGTTTACAAAAGCTTCTACGAATAAAGAAAATCAAAATAATTAATTTTGTGTCTTCTATAATATATATTCTTTAAGAGTTCTTAACTCGATTTATAGGGAATCAAAATAAATGTGAAATTACAAGCAAGTCCTTAACATTTTTCTAGTCGGTTGAACTAATTTAGTCTACCTTCGATCAGGTATGCCACTCGGCTATGAGCGTCGATCGAACTTTGCCTGATTAGCTCCTGAGTCGATTGATAATCCAAATTGATCATCTCTCAAGTTGGCCAACTCTTGGGTATATTATGGATTTGTCAACCAACTTATCCTCATTTGATTAGCTTCTTCTTATCTTGAACATGTTCGTTATGCTTGGATCTTTCGACACATGTAAACCCTCTGGACCATCCCACATGGTCAGACACATTTTTCTTGTAAATGTGTTTATATATATATTCTTATGTTTTCTTTCACTTATATTTTTCATCAACTAAAAATATGTTATGTCGAAAATCATTAACCAAAATACCTTCACATAGAAAAACATTATGAGTAAATGGCATTTAATTATACTCATCCTACAAAAAGCTAAATTTTATAAAAACATCTTTTGTGCTAAACAAGACACTAAACCAATCCCTCTGATATACACTACCACTCTTGCCATTCTTAAAAATATTCCTTGGCATCTTCACCTCCTTGCTTCCTCTGTTCCATCATCTCTCAGCCATGTCTCCTCCCACTCTCTTCATCTCCCAAATCAATTCCAATCTCCTCGCACCCCAACGCACACTCCAATCCACATTACAGTACTTACAGCAAACAGTTTCCTCTCCTTGCTCTTCTTCTTCCTCTTTAAATATCTCAGTTAAAGAAGAAGAAGAGGAGGAGGAGGTGATAATGAAAGTTTCTGATGGATATTGTACTCCGACATCACCGGAGACAAGGATTTTACCCCCAGACAATTGCCCGGCGGTACCGAAGAAGCCGAGGGTGTGCAGGAGAAGGGTGGCGGCGAGGCNTATATATATATATATATATATATATTATTTATATTTTATTTTCTTTCATAGTAATATTTTGTAAATTCTCAGCATTATGTTTGCGCCAATTTTAGGGTATGCTTAGGGTGAGTGTAACTTTAAAAATAGATGATTATAAAGCTTCTATGAAGAGAATTATAAATATATACTTTTAAAAAAAAATCAAAGTGTTACTTTCTTACAGCTATCTCACTTTAACAGATCAAATTAAGAAAACATGTTTCTCACTATCAAAAATTCTAGAAAATGATTGAAAAGCAGTTCCCCAAATGAAATTGTAGCCCCAAAATGAAACTGAAATGCAAAACAGCCAGAAAATTGTCCCAAACAGACCCTCAGGGTCATCATTAGTTACTTTATGAGCGAACAAAATGAACTCTTATTTTTCTCTTATCTCTTCTTTAACACACTCAAAACTATCTCTTCTTTAACATACATATGGGTATAACTCCAATGTATTTACATATCTAATATTTAAACTTCAATTTTTGTATACATGTCACTTTTTCCTATGCATAAAAAGATTTACTTTCTTTTTTAATGGGGCATTACCATGATTTATAAAATGATAGCTTATGATATGAAAGATTTCAGTGATATAAAAGTAGGAAAAGTAAAGTTTAGCTCTTAGACATGTAAATAAATAGGAATTGTGTGGTATGTAAATAAATGGCCTTTTTGTACTAATGAAATTGAACTCTACTCTCATTTGATAAAAAATATAAAAAAAAAACAAGAGCCTTTTTTTCTAATAAAAAAAAAGTTTACAAAAGCTTATACGAATAAAGAAAATCAAAATAATTAATTTCGTGTCTTCTATAATATATATTCTTTAAGAGTTCTTAACTCGATTTATGGGGAATCAGAATAAATGTGAAATCATAATCAAGTCCTTAACATTTTTCTAGTCGGTTGAACTCAATTAGTCTACCTTCGGTCAAGTATGCCACTCAGCTATGAGCGTCGATCGAGCTTTGCCTGATTAACTCCTAAGTCGATTGATAATCCAAATTGATCATCTCTCAAGTTGACCAACTCTTGGGCATATTATGGATCGGTCAACCAACTTATCCTCATTTGATTAGCTTCTTCTTATCTTGAACATGTTCGTTATGCTTGGATCTTTCGACACGTGTAAACCCTCTGGACCATCCCAAATGGTCAGACACATTTTTCTTGTAAATGTGTCNTCTCTTCTTTAACACACTCAAAACTATCTCTTCTTTAACATACATATGGGTATAACTCCAATGTATTTACATGTCTAATATTTAAACTTCAATTTTTGTATACATGTCACTTTACCTATGCATAAAAAGATTTACTTTCTTTTTTAATGGAGCATTACCATGATTTATAAAATGATAGCTTATGATATGAAAGATTTCAGTGATATAAAACTAGGAAAAGTAAAGTTTAGCTCTTAGATATGTAAATAAATAGGAATTGTGTGGTATGTATATAAATGGCCTTTTTGTACTAATGAAATTGAACTCTACTCTCATTTGATAAAAAATAAAAATAAAAAAAAAACACGAGCCTTTTTTTCTAATAAAAAAAAGTTTACAAAAGCTTATATGAATAAAGAAAATCAAAATAATTAATTTCGTGTCTTCTATAATACATATTCTTTAAGAGTTCTTAACTCGATTTATGGGGAATCAAAATAAATGTGAAATTATAAGCAAGTCCTTAACATTTTTCTAGTCGGTTGAACTCATTTAGTCTACCTTCTGTCAGGTATGCCACTCAGCTATGAGCGTCGATCGAGCTTTGCCTGATTAGCTCCTAAGTCGATTGATAATCCAAATTGATCATCTCACAAGTTGACCAACTCTTGGGCATATTATGGATCGGTCAACCAACTTATCCTCATTCGATTAGCTTCTTCTTATCTTGAATATGTTCGTTATGCTTGGATCTTTTGACATGCGTAAACCCTCTGGACCATCCCACATGGTCAGACTCATTTTTCTTGTAAATGTGTCTATATGTGTATATATATATTCGTATGTTTTCTTTCACTTATATTTTTCATCAACTAAAAACATGTAATGTCGAAAATCATTAACCAAAATACCTTCACATAGAAAAACATTATGAGTAAATGGAATTTAATTATATTCATCCTACAAAAAACTAATTTTTATAAAAACATCTTTTGTGCTAAACAAGACACTAAACCAATCCCTCTTATATACACTACCACTATTGCCATTCTTAAAAATATTCCTTGGCATCTTCACCTCCTTGCTTCCTCTGTTCCATCCTCTCTCAGCCATGTCTCCTCCCCCTCTCTTCATCTCCCAAATCAATTCCAATCTCCTCGCACCCCAACGCACACTCCAATCCACATTACATTACTTACAGCAAACAGTTTCCTCTCCTTGCTCTTCTTCTTCCTCTTCAAATATCTCAGTTAAAGAAGAAGAAGATGAGGAGGTGATAATGAAAATTTCTGATGGATATTGTACTCCGGCATCACCGGAGAGAAGGATTTTACCCCCAGACAATTGCCCGGCGGCACCGAAGAAGCCGAGGGTGTGCAGGAGAAGGGTGGTNTCCTCTTTAAATATCTCAGTTAAAGAAGAAGAAGAGGAGGAGGAGGTGATAATGAAAGTTTCTGATGGATATCATACTCCGACATCACCGGAGAGAAGGATTTTACCCCCAGACAATTGCCCGGCGGTACCGAAGAAGCCGAGGGTGTGCAGGACAAGGGTGGCGGCGAGGCTCTGTTGTTATAGGCGGCGGATTGAGTTTGTTCATGAGCTTGGCTTAGTTGTGTTTAATGAAACCAGACGTTTGAATAAGAGAAAGTAGACGGCAAGACGAAGGCTGGGCATTGCCAATTAGTGAAGTTGATAATCATGGCAACTGATGTAAGTTCTGGAAGAAAAGCTGTATTTCTGTTAGCTTTTGAAGAAATTGTTAGTTCATAGTCTGTAAAATAACCTTTTTCCCAGACTTTAATTAGTATCTGTAAGGGGTTTTGATCAGTATTTTGTTAACAATTATCAGCTGCTATAGATTATTTGAATGATTAACATTTATCTGCTCAGATTATGATCCATGAACTTTGTCTAGAATTGATGGATTTGTTGCTTGCATTCATTAATTAACTTGTATAGTTTTGATTCAGCATTCATCAAAATTAAATTCTGCCACATTTTTCTGAAATAACAGACTTTTATTCAGATATCAAACATTTAAATCCAACCTTAATGGTACACAACAGGAATCAAAATTTTAAAAGAAAAAACACAACACATAAGCTGCTACAACAACCCAAATGCCAGAGTTTATTTGCAGATGTAACTGGCTAAGCAAATACAGAAGCCAACATTAAAAACTCCAACTTTTTAATAAAATGGAGGAAGAAAGACCCATCTTTTAGGATATTTTGGCCTTCCATCTTTCCCATCAAACAACTGCATGCAGAAATAAGCCAGCATTTAGAATGGGGAACAATTTAATCGAGCTATTGTAATATCTGAATCAGAACAAAAAAGAAAATAAAAAACTCACCTTATTCAATCTCTGGTGCTTTCCCACAGCCCAATTATACATGAAGTAAGTCCCAACTGCAAGAAACAAATATCCAGCCAGCGTTTGCGTCGCAATATTAAATCCAAGCCACTGATAAATCTCTGTTGCATAGTTCGCGCAAGTCACAAAATTAAACAAAAATCCCTGAGGGATCTGATACCCTCCTACACCATCAGAACCTCTCAGCTGCTTCAGAATAATGTGACAGTATAAGTTTGAGAACTGGCAAATCAAACCAAAAGTAAAACCAATCTTCCATTGCAGCTCGCTGACAGGAGAGTAAAGCGGGTGATTCACATTGTAAGCAATGAATGCAGCAAAAGTCCAGTAGTATGAACAGTTTCTGTATACATTAGAGACTGGTGATGTAGCATGGCTGAATCTGTGAACAAAGAAAGTCTCCATGATGCGCTTCAGGTAGTGTAAGGTCCAGTAATAGAAGGCGTAGGTCTGAACAGGAAGCTTTTCATTCCTTTCCTCATAACCAAGGTACTTGTACACTGGCAAGAAGTAGAAGATTGGATATATGACTAATGGCCCGAAGTACTCCCAGAAGAAGAGAGTTCTGTATGAGACCTGAGCTCCCAAATCCTTGAACACTACAGTTATAAGTTTTTCATTTCCATCTGCATAATCTGAGAGTTTTTTTCTTGGATTGAGGGCAACTGGTTTCCCATCCACTCCAGCTCTTAAGGGGAGGGTGAGACGCTGTCTAGCAGGATAGAACTTTTTACCTGTGCCACGTAGAAGAATTAATCTCAATAAATTTGTAATTTTTCTTGAGAATTAGAGATTACAAATATATCACTTACTCTTCAAGTAAATTGCCTGCTGCAAATCGCTCACCATTGCCTGAAATGAAAGATACCACTTTTAAATCCAAATGCTTCAAGAACAAATAAAAAAGCTTAAAGATCACATTTTTCTGCTTGCAAAGAGGAAAATGAAAGAAGATGAAACTATCATACGGAATAATCAAGCTCCACGCCGCCATTGATGAGCTCATTCCCATTGCGTGTAACCACGCTGACCTTCATTTCGACGCCTCTAAGCTTCAGAGCAGAACCACAGCTTCTCTAAGAAGCAACACGTCGAACAGCTTCCGTTCACTCCACACTTCTTCCTTGACGGAGAAGAGAATGGAGAAAAGNGAATTAGAGATTACAAATATATCACTTACTCTTCAAGTAAATTGCCTGCTGCAAATCGCTCACCATTGCCTGTAATCAAAGATACCACTTTTAAATCCAGATGCTTCAAGAACAAATAAAAAAGCTTAAAGATCACATTTTTCTGCTTGCAAAGAAGAAAAGGAAAGAAGATGAAACTATCATACGGAATAATCGAGCTCCACGCCGCCATTGATGAGCTCCTTCCCATTGCGTGTAACGACGCTGACCTTCATTTCAACGTCTCTAAGCTTCAGAGCAGAACCACAACTTCCGTAAGAAGCAATACGTCGAACAGCTTCCGTTCACTGCACACTTCTTCCTTGACAGAGAAGAGAATGGAAAAAACTGGAATTAGAGCGCTTGCTTGCAGAGCACGAGGACTTCCTCCTCCTATTTGTAACCTCCATTTAGATGTTGACGTTTTTCTACAATGTGTTAGATCCATCTTACTCGTGCATGCGGCGGCCGTTGAAGAAGAATACTTTGGTTTTAACGGTAACTTTCTTCTTTAAATATTTCAAACGGCATATCTTAGAAAAGTGAAAATTTACATATATACCAAAATTATTTTAATTTTTTGAAAATGTAATATCTAAGATCTGGTGTTTAATTTATAAAATTATATAAAAAAATATTAATAATATTGATTTTCAAATTTAAAAAAAAAACTATTATGATTATTATCACACTAAAATATTGTTTAAGTATTATGATTTAGGGGTTAAATATATAAATGCTTTTGAATTATGTGGCATGTGTGCAAATTTCTCTATATAATACATCCTCATGATATATATATANGCTTTTGAATTATGTGGCATGTGTGCAAATTTCTCTATATAATACATCCTCATGATATATATATATTTTTTTTCATTGTGATTTATGCGTGTGTGTATTATATATAGCAATTCTCGAAAGATAATTGATAATATTAAAGCATGAAGGGTGTTAAAAGAAAATAGTTTTATATATTGACATATCTGACCCCCAAAAGTTCAATTTTTTCATATATGCTATCTCATCTATTATGCATAATTAGATGTATTTCACTCTTTAAAGTTAAAATTATATGTTTATTTTATATGATATGAAAGACTTGGGTGAAATAAATATAAAAAGTATGTATGTTAAAATGTTAGTCGTCCGTAGTTGTTCGCACGTAAAGTGTATAAACATAATATTTTCTTATGAGAGAGGAGAAATATTTGTGTCCGTAAGACGTACGCAGAGTTGTGTATNAAAATTATATGTTTATTTTATATGATATGAAAGACTTGGGTGAAATAAATATAAAAAGTATGTATGTTAAAACGTTAGTCGTTCGTAGTTGTTCGCACGTAAAGTGTATAAATATAATATTTTCTTATGAGAGAGGAGAAATATTTGTGTACGTAAGACATATGCAGAGTTGTGTACATATTAGACTATTCAGAGGGTATAAGTAGGTTACAAGAAGAATTACAATTGGTATAACATAAGTATAATCTACCTGTACTCTGCGAATAAACTAATATGCACGCAACTCTACTTAACTCTTACGTACGCAAATATTCTAGGTGAGACAGAGCTAGAAAGGGAAGACATAATTGTTAAGGTTATATCTGTAAAATTTGTGGTAGCCATGCACGTGATATCTAAAAGGGAAGCAATCAAAGAAGTCGTCAATCATCACGGAACGCCGTTTGAATTTCAACTCGATTCAATGTCTTGGAAGCTCCACTTCTGTTATTTTAATTGTTTTTATAGTTTTGCCCTCCGTTGAAANGTATATATTAGACTATTCAGAGGGTATAAGTAGGTTACAAGAAGAATTACAATTGGTATAACATAAGTATAACCTACATGTACTCTGCGAATAAACTAATATACACGCAACTCTACTTCTCTTACGTACTCAAATATTCTCGGTGAGACAGAGCTAGAAAGGGAAGACATAATTGTTAAGGTTATATCTGTAAAATTTGTGGTAGCCATGCACGTGATATCTAAAAGGGAAGCAATCAAAGAAGTCGTCAATCATCACGGAACGCCGTTTGAATTTCAACTCGATTCAATGTTTTGGAAGCTCCACTTCTATTATTTTAATTGTTTTTATAGTTTTGCCCTCCGTTGAATATCTTGATTTCATTTTAATTAATTTGGGAAAATAATTTAGAAGTAATATTTATCTTAATATATTTAGTGATAGAATAATTAAGAAAAATAATTGAAAGGTGTCAATCGTCATCCCCTAACTAGCTTTCGGTGTTCAAATTATTTTTATGAAATAATTTTACAAAATATTTTTAATAATTTGAATATTCCAAATAAAATTTTAAAATATATTTTTAATAAATTTTAATTTTTGTTTATATAATGTACAATTTTTGAACTTTTTTTAACAATATTATTGAAAAAAACTAAAATACTAATATGATCAGCATTACTAAAATACCGTTTCGGTATTAAAGTTTAGAAATGAAATATTTAAATGTATGAGAATTAGGTGGCCTGTATGTAAATTCCCTACTGTATAATACATCATTATTATGAGAATATTTTTCTTCAATATAAATGATGTGTGCTGNTATAATGTACAATTTTTGAACTTTTTTTAACAATATTATTGAAAAAAACTAAAATACTAATATGATCAGCATCACTAAAATACCGTTTCGGTATTAAAGTTTAGAAATGAAATATCTAAATGTATGAGAATTAGGTGGCCTGTATGTAAATTCCCTACTATATAATACATCATTATTATGAGAATATTTTTCTTCAATATAAATGATGTGTGCTAGAAGATTCGTGTCGGTAGAGTTGTAGATTATTGTCTTAGTGTAGCACCAAAATTCAGCACACATTCAGTTGAAAGAAAAACAATCAGGGGAGAAGCCAGGAGTTT
Source organism: Phalaenopsis hybrid cultivar (assembly GCA_002079205.1). Taxonomy (NCBI): domain Eukaryota; kingdom Viridiplantae; phylum Streptophyta; class Magnoliopsida; order Asparagales; family Orchidaceae; genus Phalaenopsis; species Phalaenopsis hybrid cultivar. Next base: position 136,315 of record JXCR01146736.1, on the reverse strand, counting down.
TTACATGAAAAACTCGTGAAGTGAAAAGCTGAGGGGATTGACCAGCAAAAGAGTTTCACTATAAAATGATGATTACATTTGTTACCACTTGTCCCACATGCAGAAAAGAATTACTAGGTTTCCTAAGTTGCAACTCTAACGTGCGTATGAATTTGTTGCAAGGAACGAGCGGTGACCGATAGCAATCGACGGCTGGTGGTAGGTGGTAGTCGATGGTGGTCGGTTGCAGTCGACGGTGGTCCACGACAGCAAGAATGATGCTGGAGCTGAGAGCAAGAATGATGCTGGACTTCAGCTCCTTCTCAAAGATTCAAACTCTTTCTAAAGCCACAAACTCTCTTCTCCTGAGAGAGCTGGGGCTCTATTTATAGAGTTTTAGGTGCAATTGATGAAGAAATATGAACCACTCTGATCGAATGACCCAGAAAGTTTCCCTTGATGAAGAATGTTTATTGGATATTTGAGTGTCTTAATGATGTCAAAATTGAGTAATCTTAGGTGAGTATTGTAGAAGGTAGTTGTAGCACCAGCTTGTTAGAGAATTCGTATCATGATATTATTTGGTCGGGTGCGTTGTAAATGGTTGCTCCAAGATCTTTTATTGTCCAAGGAATTCATAGTATGCAGTTACAAGAGTTATGGACCATGCAGGTCGCAGTTGATCACGTAGGTCATAGTGATGAGTAGTAGTGACGTCTGTGGACCAAGGGGGACGGAGTTGGGAGCTACATGAGTTGTGGATCACGTAGGTTGTAGTTGGTCAAGTAGGTCATAGTAGTGGATAGTAATGATGTGTATAGGCCGCAGAGGTCGGATTCTGGAGCTACACGAGTTGGGGACTACACAAGTCTTAGTTGGTCACGTAGATTGTAGTGACAAGTAATGATTTCGTCCATAGGCCACAAAGGCCAGAGTCGGGAGTTGTAGAAGCTAGGGACCATGTAGGTTTTAGTTGGTCACGTAGGTTGTAGTAGCGAGTAGTTATGATGTCGGTAGGCCTTAGGAGTAGGAGTCGATTGCTGCACAAGCTATGGTCCACGTAGAATTTAGTTGGTCATATAGATCGAGTGGCGAGTTATAGTGATGTCTGCAGACCGCAGGGGTCAGAGCTGGGGACCATGTAGGCCATTGCTGATCACATATGACGTAGTGGTGAGTTAAGATGATGATCGTAGGCCTCGGAGTTCAGAGTCGAGAGCTGCATGAGCGTATGTGGGGTGCCTCATTACACCATCTTCGAGATGCAATTTACACAGTTTTTGGGGTGACATCTCAGTTTTCAGGATTCACTGTTTTGCATGTTGTTTCTTGATTCTACGTTGTTGTCGCTTTGCACGGTGCTTCGTCATAAAAAGTAGACAACAATCGATGGTGATCGACGGCGGACTGTGAGAGGTCATCGACGATTGGCGATGACTGGTGGTCATTGTCAAACGGAGAATTGTGATCGGCGTCGAAGTGACATTAGACTTTAGCTCCTTCTTCGATCTTCAAGCTCTTCCCCAAGCTTCAAGCTCCCTCCTCGTCATGAGAGGGGTGGGACTCTATTTATAGTGCTCTGGGTGCAATTAATGCAGAATATAAACCACTTTGATCGGATGCCCCGAAGAGATCCCCTTGATGGAACGGTGNGGGGTGCCTCATTACACCATCTTCGAGATGCAATTTACACAGTTTTTGGGGTGACATCTCAGTTTTCAGGATGATTCACTGTTTTGCATGTTGTTTCTTGATTCTACGTTGTTGTCGCATTGCACGGTGCTTCGTCATAAAAAGTAGACAACAATCGATAGTGATCGACGGCGGTCTGTGAGAGGTCATCGACGATTGGCGACGACTGGTGGTCATCGTCAAACGGAGAGTTGTGATCGGCGTTGAAGTGACATTAGACTTTAGCTCCTTCTTCGATCTTCAAGCTCTTCCCCAAGCTTCAAGCTCCCTCCTCCTCATAAGAGGGGTGGGACTCTATTTATAGTGCTCTGGGTGCAATTAATGCAGAATATAAATCACTTTGATCGGATGCCCCGGAGAGATCCCCTTGATGGAATGGTTTTATTCAATATTTGAGTGACTTACCGACGTCGAAATTGAGCAATTTTGGGCTCGTTGGATTTGTCTTGTCGAAACACTTGATTCCACTAAACGCTCACCAAATTTGGCATTTGTTTGACCTTTCAAATATGCCTGAAAAGCTTCTAAAAGTGGTTTAATGACTTTGTCTAAAAGCCTCAAATTACATCGATTTTGGTAGCGTTGGGTTAAGTTTGACTGTAAGTTTGTTGAAATCAGAGCTCTGTATGACTCTTAATCAATTTTTGAAAATTTATTGCTCAAAATATTGCGTTGAAATTCTGGGTGATGCCTCATAATTTGTGTATAATGATGGAAATTTGTTGAAGACATATCAATAAATTTTCTTAGTTTGTGTGTGCATGTGGGTGCATGCATATCAACATGTACACACGGGCGCTATATTAGACAAAAAAAAAACATTTTCTTTCCTTCCATCTATTACTCATACAAAAATGAAGTTCACCATTGCATTGATCCTAAGCAGAGGGTGGCTATCTTTTGGAGAAGTGGCGNTATATATATATATATATATTCATTGTGATTTATGCGTGTATGTATTATATATAGCAATTCTCGAAGATAATTGATAATAATAAAGCATGAAGGGTGTTAAAAGAAAATAGTTTAAGAAAGGAAAATTTACATACAACCAACTTAATTTTTATATATTGACATACCTGACCTCTAAAGTTCAAATTTTTCATATATACTATCTCACCTATTATGCATAAAAAGATGTATTTCACTCTTTAAAGTTAACATTTTTATGTTTATTTTATATGATATGAAAGAATTGGGCAGTATAAATATAGAAAATATGTATGTTAAAATGTTAGTCGTTCGCACGTAAAAATATGTGAATGTAATATTTTCTCTTGCGAGAGAGCTAGAAAGGGAGGACAATTAATTGTTAAGGATATATCTGTAAAATTTGTGGTAGCCATGCACGTGATATCTAAAAGGGAAGCAATCAAAGAAGTCGTCAATCATCACGGAACGCCGTTTGAATTTAAATTCGATTCAATGTTTTGGAAGCTCCGCTTCTATTATTTTAATTGCTTTTATAGTTTTGCCCTCCGTTGAAAATTTTGATTTCATTTTAATTAATTTGGGAAAAAAATTTAGAAGTAATATTTATCTAAATATATTTAGTAATATAATAATTAAGAAAAATAATTAGAAGGTGTCAATCGTCATCCCCTAACTAGTTTTCCTTATTTTTCATTTAAATTTTTTAAAAATGTTTTAGTTATTTGGTGGTCAAATTATTTTTATGAAATAATTTTACAAAATATTTTTAATTATTTGAATATTCCAAATAAAATTTTAAAATATATTTTTAATAAGTTTTAATTTTTATTTATGTAATGTACAATTTTTGAACTTATTTTAACAATATTAATGAAAAAAACTAAAATACTAATATTGTTAGCATTACTAAAATACCTTTGCGGTATTAAAGTTTAGAAATGTAATATTTAAATGTGTGAGAATTAGGTGGCCTGTATGTAAATTCCCTACTATATAATACATCAATATTATGGGAATATTTTTCTTCAATATAAATGATGCGTGCTGGAAGATTCGTGTCGGTAGAGTTGTAGATTATTGTCTTAGTGTAACACCAAAATTCAGCATACATTCAGATGAAAGAAAAACAATCAGTGGAGACGTCAGAAGTTTTTACGTGAAAAACTCGTGAAGTGAAAAAGAGCTGGGATTGGCCAGCAAAAGAGTTCCACTATAGAATAATGATTACATTTGTTACCACTTGTCCCATAGGCGGGACAAAGTTACTAGGTTTCCTAAGTTACAACGTCTGCGTGTGTATGAACTTGTTGCAAGGAACGAACGGTGGCCGATAGCAATCGACGGCTGGTGGTAGGTGGTAGTCAATGGTGGTCGGGTGTAGTCGACGGTAGTCCACGACAACAAGAATGATGTTGGACTTCAGCTCTTTCTCAAAACTGCAAGCTCTTTCTCAAGCCACAAACTCTCTTCTCATGAGAGAGCCGAGACTCTATTTATAGAACTCTAGGTGCAATTGATGAAGAAATATGAACCACTATTATCGGATGACCCAAAAATTTTCCTTTGATGAAGAATGTGTTTATTGGATATTTGAGTGCCTTGACGATGTCAAAATTGATTGGTCTTGGGTGAGTGTTGTAGAAGGTAGTTGTAGCACCAGCTTGTCAGAGAATTCGTATCATGATATTATTTGGTCGGGTGGGTTGTAAATAGTTGCTCCAAGATCTTTGATTGTCCAGAGAAGTCGTAGTATGCAGTTACAAGAGTTATGGATCACGCAGGTCATAGTTGACACGTAGGCATAGTGATGAGTAGTAGTGATGTACGTGGACCATGGGGGACGGAGTTGGGAGCTATATGAGTTGTGGACAACGTAGGTCGTAGTTAGTCAAGTAGGTCATAATAGTAGGTATTAATGATGTATGTAGGCCGCTGAGGATGGATTCGGGAGCTACACGAGTTGGGGACTACACAAGTCTTAGTTGGTCACGTAGATTGTAGTGGCAAGTAATGATTTCGTCTATAGGCCGCAGAGGCCAGAGTCGGGAATTGTAAAAGCTAGGGACCATGTAGGTCTTAGTTGGTCACATAGGCTATAGTAGCGAGTAGTAATGATGTCAGTATGCCTCAGAAGCAGGAGTCGATATTTGCATGAGCTATGAACCACGTAGATTGTAGTTGGTCATATAGACCAAGTGACGAGTTATAATGATGTCTGTAGACCACAGTGGTCAGAGTTGGGGACCATGTAGGCCATTGACGGTCACATATGACGTAGTGGGGAGTTGTGATGATGACTGTAGGCCTCGGAGTTCAGAGTCGAGAGCTGCATGAGTGTATGCGAGATGCAACTTACACAATTTTTGGGTGACATCCAGTTTTCAGGATGATTAGTTGTTTTACATGTTTTTTTATTCCATTTTGTTATCGCATCGCACGGTGCTTCATCGTAAAAAGTTGACAACAATCAATGATGATCGACAGAAGTCAGTGAGAGATCGTCGATGATTGGCGGCGACTAGTGGTCAACGTCAAACCGTGAATTGTGATTGGCGGCAAAGTGACATTAGACTTTAGCTCTTTCTCTGATATTCAAGCTCTTCCCCAAGCTTCAAGCTCCCTCCTCCTCATGAGAGGGGTGAGACTCTATTTATAATGCTTTGGGTGCAATTAATGCAAGATATGAATCACTTTGCTCGGATGCCCCATAGAGATCCCCTTGATGAAACATTGTTTATTCAATATTTGAGTGATTTACCGACGTCGAAATTGAGCGATCTTGGGCTCGTTGGATTTGTCTTGTGAAAATGCTTGATTCCACCAAACACTCACCAAATTTGGCATTTGTTTGACCTTTCAAATATACATGTAAAGCTTCTAAAAGTAGTTTAATAACTTGATCAGAGTTTGATTTGCCTCAAATTACATCGATTTTGGTACCGTTGGGTTAAGTTTGACTGTAAGTTTGTTGAAATCAGAGCTCAGTATGACTCTTAATCAATTTTTGAAATTTATTCCTCAAAATATTGCCTTGAAATTCTGGGTGATGCCTCATAATTTGTGTCTAATGATGGAAATTTGTTGAAGGCATATCAGTAAATTTTCTTAGTTTGTGTGTGCACGCGGGTGCATGCATATCAACATGTACACACGCGCGCTATATTAGAAAAAAAAAAGACATTTTCTTTCCTTCCATCTATTACTCATAAAAAAAATGAAGTTCACCATTGCATTGATCTTAAGCAGAGGGTGGCTACCTTTCGGAGAAGTGGTGTTCAAATTTGTGAAGTGGACACACATATTCCACTTGTCGTTCGCCTTTTGCACTATCGTCTATGACTAGGAAAACTTTTGGCTTGGTCGGCTGAGCTTGGTAGGCTTCAGTTAGGTAAGGCTTACTCGACTGGTTATGCTGAGTTGGTGCAGTCGGTTGGTTGATCTTATCTGACTTTAGGTCGACCGAACTACTTTGGTCAGCCAGATGTTACTAGTCGGCTGAGATAGCCTGGCCATCGACCTTTGATCACTAGATCAAGAGTTCATGTCAACAAAACATGACAAGGCAATCGAGCAAAATGTGAATCATCGTAACCCAATAGATAACTCATTTCTTGACAGGACGGTCCTTTACGATGTTGAAAGGCTATGTTATTGTCAATTCCTAGCCCCGATGAGAAACCTCATGGGCGTCCATGAGAGTGCTAGTGATACTGAACTCTTTTCCTAAGTTGGGTTGCGACAATAGGTAGGTCAATGTTTTTGCTTGGCTCGATCAGCATTAGTCCTAGGTTTGGGTGATCTACACCTAGTCTGTCGACAACCTCAGTTCAAGGGATTGTATCAAATCTTTCACCAATAGGCCCTATGTTCTAATTCCTTTCTTTTAAGCCACTGGGTTCTCTTGGGATTTGTGTTGAAGCATTTCTGATGTACAGTGTGCTATTCTATTTTAGTGCAAGATGGGCAGTTGGCTATAACTTTTTTTTTGGAAGATTCACATGCATACCGCTTAATTGTCGTGCATTTACATATTTAACACGGTATCTGAACCTCAAATTTTATATGCATACTAATTTATCTCTGCATGAAAAGATGTACTTCGGTTTTCAACATTTAGGGGATGTTTGGTTGCAAGTAGAATTTAGTTTAGGTAGGTTTTAGTAAATCCTATAAATCCAAATTTATGAAATCTTGAAGCTCTCAAATCCATAAAACTGTCTGGTATGTTAATAAGCAAATCCTAATAAATCAAGGGAAATTGTTCGACAAATTTAATAGGATTTATTAAATCTCTCTCTTCCTCGATGTTTTAGCTTTTCTAAATCCTGTCCAATGGGATTTACTAAATCCCGAATTTAAGGCAAAATGGAGAAAAAAATAGATTTAAGAACATACAGGATTTATAAATGCCTTCTTTGCCATTTGACAGGATTTAGCATAAATCTTGTATAAAGCCAGCTTAGTATCGGCTAACAAACAGCTCTTTAAAGTAGTGGTCTTTTTTTATGTTATATGAAAGATTTGGGGGTATAAATATAAAAGGTATAGTTTAGTGTCAAAAATTGAACCAACATGCCAACTCGAGTTGACACAAAATTTTCAGTTTGGATTTGGTTTAAAGACCCTAACCCATTTAGTTATTCATGTCGGGTTCAAGTTGATCTGCTAACCAGAAATGACCCGTCAATCCTAAATTGACTTCAGGTCAACCCGCTATCCCGTAATCGACCCAAAATTCACCTGAAATTTGCGGTGAAATTGATCCAATTTTAACCCAAATTATTGCTATTCCTTTTAGGTTATACCTGTTGAGTTCGGTTTAGCAGTTCGAAGGTGGGTTGGGTTGGAACATTAGACCTGTACAATATCTGGGTCCGGTTCATGTCAGGCCTATTCAATCGGGTCAGTTTCAGGTCAGACTCGGACCCGACCCACTGACCCGAATTTACCCACGCCCTACCCCCAACCCAACAAAAACCGCAAATTTGCCATAAATAACTAAAACAAACTATTGTGCATCCTCATCCAANATCAGCAGTAGTCCTAGGTTCGGGTGATCTACACCTAGTCTATCGACAGCCTCAGTTCAAGGGATTGCATCAAATCTTTCATCAGTAGGCCCTATGTTCTAATTCCTTTCTTTTAGGCCGCTGGGTTCTCTTGGGATTTGTGCTGACGCATTTCTGATGTACAGTGTGTTATTCTATTTTAGTTCAGGATGGGTAGTTGGCTATAACTTTTTTTTTTGGAAGATTCACATGCATACGACTTAATTGTTGTGCATTTACATATTTAACACGGTACCTAAACCTCAAATTTTATATGCATACTAACTTATCTTTGCATGAAAAGATGTACTTCGGTTTTCAACATTTAGGGGATGTTCGGTTGCAAGTAGGATTTAGTTTAAATAGGTTTTAGTAAATCCTATAAATCCAAATATATGAAATCTTGAAGGTCTCAAATCCATAAAATTGTCTGGCATGTTAATAAGTAAATCCTAATAAATCTAGGGAAATTGTTTGACAAATTTAATAGGATTTATTAAATCTCTCTATTCCCCGATGTTTTAGCTTTTCTAAATCCTGTCCAACGGGATTTACTAAATCCCGAATTTAAGGCAAAATGGAGAGAAAGATAGATTTAAGAAGATATAGGATGTATAAATGCCTTGTTTGCCATTTGACAGGATTTAGCATAAATCTTGTATAAAGCCAGCTTAGTATCGGCTAACAAACAGCTCTTTAAAGTAGCGGTCTTTTTTATGTTATATGAAAGATTTGGGTGGTATAGATGTAAAAGGTAAAGTTTAGTGTCAAAAATTGAATCAACATGCCAACTCGACTTGAACCTGACTTGAAAAATTCGAGTTCCCTTTGACCCAAAATTTTCAGGTTGGATTTGGGTTAAAGACCCTAATCTAATTAGTTTTTCATGTCGGGTTCAAGTTGATCTGCTAACCAGAAATGACCCGTCAATCCTAAATTGACTTTAAATCAACCCGCCAACCCGTAATCGACCCAAAATTGACCAGAAATTTGCGGTGAAATTGATCCAATTTTAACCCAAATAATTGCTATTCCTTTTAGGTTATATCTGTTGAGTTCGGTTTAGCGGTTTGAAGGTGGGTTGGGTTGGAACATTCGACCTGTACAATATTTGGGTCCGGTTCAGGTCAGGCCTATTCAATTGGGTCAGTTTCGGGTCAGACTCGGACCCGACCCACGGACCCGAATTTACCCACGCAAAAACCGCAAATTTGCCATAAATAACTAAAACAAACCATTGTGCATCCTCATCCACTTTCTCAAGGGACAAGTTCTAGTCGTAATGCAATTTTAATACTGAAACCAGCTGCTTACTTTCTTTGCTGAATTTGACAATCAAGGAAGATATTCAACATATAAAAACACCAGACTTTCATTAACATTTCAGCTTAAAGATACATTGTAAGAAATAAAAACAGAAAAAAAAAAAAAGAGTAAAGCTGCTATATATTCAAGTTCCCAAAAGCTAGAACTTGTTCCCACATGAAACTGGCAAAGCAAACACAGTAGCCAACATTAAGAACTTTTAGATCACTTCAGTAAAATGGAGGAAGCAGCACCCATCGTCTTGTAAACTTTGGCCTTCCATCTTTTCCATCAAACAACTGCAGCATAATTTCACAAGTCAGAATCAGTAACATATTAATTTTTGCTAAAAAAATAAAAAAATTAAACTGACCTTANGGAAGCAGCACCCATCGTCTTGTAAACTTTGGCCTTCCATCTTTTCCATCAAACAACTGCAGCATAATTTCAGAAGCAGAATCAGTAACATATTAATTTTTGCTAAAAAAATAAAAAAATTAAACTGACCTTCNCAACAGATATAACCTAAAAGGAATAGCAATAATTTGGGTTAAAATTGGATCAATTTCACCGCAAATTTCAGGGTCAATTTTAGGTCGATTACGGGTTAACGGGTTGATCTGAAGTCAATTTAGGATTGACGGGTCATTTCTGGTTAGCAGATCAACTTGAACTCGGCATGAAAAACTAAATGGGTTAGTGTCTTTAACCCAAATCCAATCTGAAAATTTTGGGTCAAAGGGAACTCAAATTTTTCAAGTCAGGTTCAAGTCGAGTTGGCATGTTGATTCAATTTTTGACACTAAACTTTACCTTTTACATTTATACTAACAAAATCTTTCATATAACATAAAAAAGATCACTACTTTAAAGAGCTGTTTGTTAGCCGACAATAAGCTGGCTTTATACAAGATTTATGCTAAATCCTGTCAAATGGCAAACAAGGCACTTATACATCCTATATCTTCTTAAGTCTATCTTTCTCTCCATTTTGCCTTAAATTCGGGATTTAGTAAATCCCGTTGGACAGGATTTAGAAAAGCTAAAACATCGGGGAAGAGAGAGATTTAATAAATCCTATTAAATTTGTCAAACAGTTTCCCTAGATTTATTAGGATTTACTTATTAACATGCCAGACAATTTTATGTATTTGAGACCTTCAAGATTTCATATATTTGGATTTATAGGATTTACTAAAACCTATTTAAACTAAATCCTACTTGCAACCGAACATCCCCTAAATGTTGAAAACCGAAGTACATCTTTTCATGCAAAGATAAGTTAGTATGCATATAAAATTTGAGGTTTAGGTACCGTGTTAAATATGTAAATGCACAACAATTAAGTCGTATGCATGTGAATCTTCAAAAAAAAAAAAGTTATAGCCAACTACCCGTCTTGAACTAAAATAGAATAGCATACTGTACATCAGAAATGCGTCAGCACAAATCCCAAGAGAACCCAGTGGCCTAAAAGAAAGGAATTAGAACATAGGGCCTACTGATGAAAGATCTGATGCAATCCCTTGAACTGAGGCTGTCGATAGACTAGGTGTAGATCACCCGAACCTAGGACTACTGCTGATCGAGCCAAGCAAAAATATTGACCTACCTATCGTCGCAAACCAACTCAGGAAAAGAGTTCAGTATCACTAGCATTCTGATGGACGCCCATGAGGTTTCTCATCGGGGCTAGGAATTGACAATAACATAGCCTTTCAACATCCTAAAGGACCGTCCTGTCAAGTAAAGAGTTATCTATTGGGTTAAGGTGATTCACCTTTTGCTCGATTGCCTTGTCATGTTTTGTTGACATGAACTCTTGATCTAGGGATCAAAGGTCGATAGTCAGGCTATCTCAGCCGATTAGNTCAAGTAAAGAGTTATCTATTGGGTTAAGGTGATTCACCTTTTGCTCGATTGCCTTGTCATGTTTTGTTGACTTGAACTCTTGATCTAGGGATCAAAGGTCGATAGTCAGGCTATCTCAACCGATTAATAACATCTGGCTGACCAAAGTAGTCATGTCGACCTAAAGCCAGAAAAGATCAACCTACAGACTACACCAACTCAGCATAACCAGCCGAGTAAGCCTTACCTAACTGAAGCCTACCAAACTCAGTCGACCAAGCCAAAAGTTTGCCTAGTCATAGACAATAGTGCAAAAGGTGAACTACAAGTGGAAGATGTGTGTCCACTTCACAAATTTGAACGCCACTTCTGCAAAAGATAGCCACCCTCTGCTTAGGATCAATGCAATGGTGAACTTCATTTTTTTATGAGTAATAGATGGAAGGAAAGAAAATGTTTTTTTTTTGTCTAATATAGCGCCCGTGTGTACATGTTGATATGCATGCACCCACGTGCACACACAAACTAAGAAAATTTATTGATATGTCTTCAACAAATTTCCATCATTATACATAAATTATANACAACTGGTTTTCCATCTACTCCCGATTTAAATGGGAGGGTGAGGCGCTGCCGAGCAGGATAGAGCTTCTTGCCTGCAATCATGTGAAATGTTAAAGAATTAGCATTGATGTGGCAGAGTGAACTTTGGCTTCTTATTGATTCCCATTGAGTAAAGTGTCAAATTTAGTTTTTGACTATTTACATGGGTTTGTTTTAGTGAGAGAGTCCGCAAAAATGTTAGGGAAGTCGTAGATTCTTTAAATTGAGGCTGCAGTAGCTTTCACATGGGACTATTTCAGACATAGTGACAGAGTATGAGACTAAAATTGTCACTTTTACAAAATCTCAAACTAAAATGACATTTTCCAAAAGTCGGTGACTATTTTGACTATTTTGATTTACATTGACAAATGCAAAATTTACATGCATACCGCACAATTCTTATATATTTACATACTAGCACCTAAAGTTTGATATTTATATTTGTTGTGGTTAGGTGTCATTAGCCTATGAATAAAAAGGAGTATTTGTCACTTTTAAACAGTTAAGCAATAGATGTATTTTTAATGTAATATTTAATATTTGAATTTTAAGCATGTAAATATGAAGGTTTGGGTATTAGATATGTAAATAGACAAAATATGTGGGCATGTATGCTTTTACATGATTATGGAAAGCATGCTTAGCGAACGAGATAATTAATAAGGTGCCAAATCATACTCATTTAATCTTAAATTAATCAAAGGATGACTTTTTGTCGGATGGGAATGTTATTTATGCACATTTAGTCAACACAATTTTAACTTCATTCATTTTTTTTCTTCTGATTCAGACTCCCTGACACTACTCATGAATAAAAATATCACATATGAGTTGACTATATGAGTATATAGAACGACAAAGCACTGTTCGTTCATTGCTTAATTGAATAGCCAAAATATAATTTTTATCACTTACTCCGTGAGTAGATCGCCTGTTGCAGATCGCTCACCATTGCCTGCAACCAAAGATACCAATTTTAGCTTCAGATACTCTTAAAAGATCTCCAAATAAAACTAAAATTTGAAAAAGAAACTCTGCAATAGAAGTTTTACAGACTCATAACATACGCGCTGAGAACATGTTTTATAAAATATGATTGAGATCTCTTATTAATAATAAATATTCGATAGAGGCTTTAAAGATCAGGCCTTTTTTTTTTTTTTTGCGAAGAACATGTTTTATCAACTTTAAGGCACTGTTTGGCTGCATCACTGATTCACCTTAAATAGAATTTAGTAAATATGGATTTATCAAACTCATTTTGAGGGAGAAAAACCTTGCAGGGGAAGAATGAATCTAGTAAATCCGCACAAACTCGTTGGATCTAAAATTCAGTTTTTTATGTTTGGCTGGATTTAAGCTCTACATAACACTGCCTAGATCTTCTAGAATTTTATAATTCGTACCATGTCTTCAAATCAATCGCCATAGATAGTCTTACAACATTGACTTTCCACAGAAGGAAACAAACAACCGCAAAGAAAGGAAGAAAAAGTTTCCCAGTGCTGGTGGGTGAAGGTTTGACTTCTTCAAACAGTTAATATTTGTTTTATTTCAGGTACAGCAAATTAAAAGAGCTTTCCGCCATAATATTAGCAGAAAAATCTCCCTTTTGGAAGGTAGCAACTGCAACAAAAGCTTAATCTCATTACTAAGCCTTTGCCTTTCAAACCTTCCTAACAAAACTATAATCATTCCCTAATTCTGTATCAAAACATGATTAATCTTTTCATACATAAACATTAAAATCTAATAAATTATACATTTTTATTGAATTTATTAGAGCTCAATTAGAGGAAAATAAAATAAACAGCAGCAGCAACAACAGCATTCTTACCGAAGAATCCNGTATCAAAACATGATTAATCTTTTCATACATAAACATTAAAATCTAATAAATTATACATTTTTATTGAATTTGTTAGAGCTCAATTAGAGGAAAATAAAACAAACAGCAGCAGCACCAGCAACAGCATTCTTACCGAAGAATCGAGCTCCAACCCCTTCATAATCTCCTCGCCATTACGTGAAACAACATTGACCTTCATTTCTGCTTTCAAGATACGAAGCAGAACAAAGTTCTTTTGAGAAAAAGGTCGAACACCTTCCTCGCACAACACTCTTTTCCCTTAAAGTCGGAATCAGAGAGGAGTTTCTCAGTAGAAGGTGAGGACTCCTCTTCGTAATCCATCTCCTATTTATAGGGGTTTTGTCAGGCCAAAATGTAAATCTCCAAAAGCGGAAATTGAGATTTATTTTTTCTTTATTTTCGCTGACTTTAGAGCTACAAATGGACCATGTACTGACCATCTAAATTTTTATATTTATATCTATAATATAAATTTTAAATATTACCTCAAAAATATCATTATTATTTATTTATTTAAAATAAAAAATATATTTATGACATTAAAATATTACAAATATAAATATGTAAACACGTATAGATTTTAAGTAGTATTAATCAAAAACATATGTTAATGAAACACCAATAAATTCAAATATATTCACTTATAAAATAATTATTCAAATTAATATTCAATTGTGCTCTTTTTAAAATAAAATATATTTTTAATATTTTAAAATTTTTTATTTTTTGGTTTTAAATATAAGAAATTATTTGTTTTAATATATTTATGTGCATGTTCTATATTTTTAAAAATAAAATAACTTAATTTTTAAGAACAGTAAAAATAATTTTTAAACTATCGCCCGCCACAATTTGCCTACCAACTGCTGCTTGCNGGTAAACTTGAGCTTAACTTGTTAGCTCATCGAGCTCAGCATTGTATTTATGGCTTTTATATAATGAGTATATTATGATGATTTGTTTCTTTTTTGGGGTTTTCCTTGTATGACCTAATCCTCTTCTATATAAATGATATAAGGGTCATATGGGAGAGGTATGATGAGAAGTGTTTTGTTGTAACCCCAAACCTTTTTTTATTTCTCCTCATCCAGTGCTAATAGAATCTCCATCCTCGTAGACGTAGGCGAATCTATTTAACACCGAACCACTCAAGTCTTTGTGCTTCAATTGTGTGAATTTCTATGCATCTGTATTATTTTCTCATAACACTCAGTTCATGAGTCGAGCTCGAGTCAGCTCAGCAATCTGCTTGTTACCAACACCCCTAATTGCAACCCTTTTTTCATAATAGAGTTTTTATTTTGCACTATTTTCTTTGAACAAGCTCCCCACTTGAGTATACAAGTGGGAATATGCCAATGAGCAGCTAAAATTTTCTTTATGTGCCATATAAGGAGGACCGGTTTACCGAAAAGCAAAGCCGCACGAGAATTGTTAATGTTTCACGCACAAGCGTCGGATTCGCTAGCATGATCTTATTTCGAAAAGCCTATCGAAAGACGGAGAAAATGCAAATGGTGGGCATACCACAGCTCAATTTATATTGATAAATAATGATGCGTAAATTTCATATGGCAGAGTACACACCTCCATTGTCAAAGCTCTGTAAGAGATTCACATTTGTTTATTATATGTAGGAAAATAATATTCATTTAATTATTAGAATGCAAAAGCATATTTTCATTCCGCATCTGATAATTAATGTCTGCAATGCGGGCTTCGTTTTCTTCGGGGAATGAGGAAATTTTTGGTACAGTAGACTCCTCTCCTCTGTGGAAATAATGCTACGCGATGATGTCGACGTTTACCTACAACTAGTCCCGACGTGTCCTCATATATAGATATATATATAATTCATATTAAATTTTGACACGTTTTAATGAGTAATTGGAACCCGGGAAAAATATTACATCAGGACTCCTAATGTCGAGTTACATTCAGAGTTTACTGATATGCTGACAAGTGGCTTCAAGGAAACGCGCGTGTTTTCTTGTAATTCAGTCAGGTAACACAGGAGAATATTACTCATGTGTTATTCCGCATCATTCAGGTGTTATTGTAGTGGTATTGACGTGTTATTGTGTTATTATAACACTGGAACAGAACACAATAACACGTCAATATCACTACAATAACACCTGAATAACATAGAATAACACATGAGGAATATTCTCTTGTGTTACCGGGCCGGATAATAGGAAAGTGTGTGTGTTTCCTTGAAGTCACATGTCTGCATATCAATGAACTCTAAACACTCTACGTTAGAAGTCCTGATGTAATATTTTTCCCCAAAGAACGGGGGCAAAAAATTCTAGTTCTAAGAAACTAATTAAATGATATAATNTGAAGTCACATGTCTGCATATCAATGAACTCTAAACACTCTACGTTAGAAGTCCTGATGTAATATTTTTCCCAAAAGAACGGGGGCAAAAAATTCTAGTTCTAAGAAACTAATTAAATGATATAATTTTTCAAAAATTTGCGTGCATAATAACATAATTCTTATTCATTTACATAACACCTAACATTTGATATTTATATTTAGAACATTCTATAAATTCATCTTTTTTGATTCAAAAGAAGAGTCAATATGATTGTACTTACAATCACATAATGGATTATTTTGCTTAAGCTAGGCCGCATTTTTTCTCTTGCTAGATTTTTTCATGTAAAAATAACTCCTCATATTACTTTTCTTTTATATGTATTTGTGACAGATTTTTGTTTAACACTAAGAAGTTAAATTATTACTGTCATTGTGAATCTTCTGGCTTGTGATAATAGTATTTACATGTGAAGTCAAAGATTTGAGTGTTATACACCTAAATATAAAAGCTTGGGTGTTCAACATAAAAATATATAAGAATTATGTGCATGTAAATGCCCCAATTTTTGATATATATAAATAAATGGAAGGTGTTCTATAGTTATAATAATTGATAAGCCACTAACAAATCTTCATCATCCAACCCGAATCTCGACAAAGTATTTTGGGCAAGAAATATTTAAATCTTGATAAAAAGTCATTCATAGCTCTGATTTCAGCAAATTTATAATCAAACTGACCTACTCAATGAGACGGAGTTAATGATATCNCCTAAATATAAAAGCTTGGGTGTTCAACATAAAAATATATAAGAATTATGTGCATGTAAATGCCCCAATTTTCTATATATATAAATAAATGGAAGGTGTTCTATAGTTATAATAATTGATAAGCCACTAACAAATTTTCATCATCCAACCCGAATCTCGAGAAAGTATTTTGGGCAAAAAATATTTAAATCTTGATAAAAAGTCATTCATAGCTCTGATTTCAGCAAATTTATAATCAAACTGACCTACTTGATGAGACGGAGTTAATGATATCAAAGTTAGTCAAATCCGAGCAAACCAATCCCATATCAAGTTATTAAACAATTATTGGATGATTTTTGGACAGATTTGAAAGGTCAAACGAATGTTGAATTCAACGAGTTTATAGCCGAGTCGATTGTTTCGACAAGACGAATCCAACAAGCCCAAGATTGCTCAATTCCGACATTGTTAAGGCACACAAATGTCAATCAAACATCATCCGATCAAGAGAAGCTCGTCGGACCATCTGATCAAAATTGTTTATATTTCTGCATTAATTGCACCCAGAACACTATAAATAGAACCCCACCCATCACTTGAGGGAGGAGATTTGAGAGAGAACTTGAAGCTTTGAGAATGAGCTCGAGTCCAACATCATATCTGCCATCGTCGATCGTCGTTAACCATCACCGACCGTCGTCGACCACCGCCCACCTCCATCAACCACCACAGACATATGTCGACCACCGTCGATCACCGCTGACCTCCGTCAACCACTGTCGGTCGTCATTCGACTGTTGTCAACCACCGCGATCACCGCCGATCTCCGTTGGTCACCGCTGGCCAGACGATGTTAGTCGACGTTGTAACTTGAAAAATTTAATAATTATTTCTCTTCTATGGTAAAAGGAATCTCTGTAATCATCAACNCGTCGATCACCGCTGACCTCCGTCAACCACTGTCGGTCGTCATTCGACTGTTGTCAACCACCGCGATCACCGTCGATCTCCGTTGGTCACCGCTGGCCAGACGATGTTAGTCGACGTTGTAACTTGGAAAATTTAATAATTATTTCTCTTCTATGGTAAAAGGAATCTCTGTAATCATCAATCTATAATGAATTTTTATAACAGGATCAGGCCACGTGATTTTTTCCTTTTACGGGTTTTCCACATAAAAATTTGGAGTCATCACTGTTTTTTTTTCTCTTTCATTTGTGTGTGTGTTGAATTCTTGTACAACGCTAAGGCGATAATGCGTTACTCTACCACCATGGATTTTCTAGCATGCATCAGTTTGACNGGATCAGGCCACGTGATTTTTTCCTTTTACGGGTTTTCCACATAAAAATTTGGAGTCATCACTGTTTTTTTTCTCTTTCATTTGTGTGTGTGTTGAATTCTTGTACAACGCTAAGACGATAATGCGTTACTCTACCACCATGGATTTTCTAGCATGCATCAGTTTGACTCTGTTTGTGGGAAAAGTTTCAATCCCACAACTAAAGTACTTACGCGGTTTGCAACATGGCCACCAGACACAATATTTGTGATAACGAAGTATCCCGCTTCAACACTCATCGTTCAAGGAAGCAGTCTTGAAGCGAAAGGCGACATGCTTCTTCATCTTCCTGTCCTGGAAGATGTTATCACGCCAACGAGGCATTTCAGGTCTTTCTACAAAAGAACAAATGCGCAGAATGGGGGAGTCTCAACTAAAGATCCTAAAACTCATACGCGGGGATCAACAACTGCTGTCTACATCAATGAACGAAATTCATTTACCATTAAATCTACGACCTACGAGAAACATATTGCTGNTACAAAAGAACAAATGCGCAGAATGGGGGAGTCTCAACTAAAGATCCTAAAACTCATACGCGGGGATCAACAGTTGCTGCCTACATCAATGAACGAAATTCATTTAACATTAAATCTACGACCTACGAGAAACATATTGCTTGAAGGAACATGTATTGACCCCCCTCCCCAAGAGGGAACACCTCCCCTGCCAAGTCGTGATGCTAAACTCCTAGACACCATAAGTTTCACTAATTCATCTCACCTCGCACCGCCACGTCTTGTCGTCATTCCAGATGATGTCATTCGTAATGAACTACAACACCTTGTTCTAGAAGAGTTCCCTCTAGAGAAAAAATATCGCTTGCACACGCACCGTAACATCCATGAATCCTCTCCCTTAGCGGATGCAATCCTCCAACGCCCCATCCCAACAGGTTTGAAGCTTTTGAAAGTCGACACGTACGAAGAGATAACTGACCCCTACAAATATATTAATCATTATCGAACTATCATGCACATTTAACATGTCTTTGATGCACTTATGTGTCAGGTTTTCCAGGATACTCTTAAAGGACAAGCTCAAACCTAATTCAACTCTCTGTTACGGGCACAGTAAACACCTTTAACGAGCTTCCAAAACTATTAGTGNCAACGCCCCATCCCAACAGGTTTGAAGCTTTTGAAAGTCGACACGTACGAAGAGATAACTGACCCCTACAAACATATTAATCATTATCGAACTATCATGCACATTTAACATGTCTTTGATACACTTATGTGTCAGGTTTTCCAGGATACTCTTAAAGGACAAGCTCATACCTAATTCAACTCTCTGTTAGGGGCATAGTAAACACCTTTAACGAGCTTCCAAGACTATTAGTAGAACAGTTCGTAGCAAACCGACGAATCATCAATGATTCATCCCATCTCTCGGGAATTCATTAAAGCAAAGGATAATCATTGAATGACTACTTACGCAGGTTTTCTACTGAAGCCCGACAGATTTCGGGAGTAGGTCTGGATTTGCTAAGAGGAGTCTTCCTTGGGGAGCTTAGCCCAGGACCCTTCTACTCAGCATTGATGTGGGAGACGGTTCGTTCTTATGCTAAACTTGTTCACCATATTGAGGCACAAATCTCTGCAGATGAGGCCATCATTGCTCATAAGGAATAATTTGAGTGATTAGAGGCAAGCCAAGAATAACGTTAGGGATACCAATCAAATCTCACAGCGAAAAAAGTTTAGACCATAGGGGAATCGTGAGCAACGATCAGAGAATTAGTACACACCACTCAACACATCACTTGTTAACATCTTAATGACAATCTTGGAGGAAGAGAATGTCAAGTGGCCAAAGCCTTTAAGAAATCCAGATGGTGGAGACCAGTCTCAATATTGTCATTTTCAAAGTGCAAAAGGACATTCAACAGAAAGATGTTTTCAATTAAAGGAATAAATTGAACGTCTAATACACCAAGGTCACCTGGTCACTACTTATAAGAACAATGTGAGAGGAACCAAAATAAAATCGTTGGAGTTATCGAACGAGAAGTGTAACTCTAACTCATCTTATCTGAGTAAAAGACTGACTTATAAACCCTTAATTTTATTTTAGTAAAATTTTCATGCTGCTTTAAAATATCATTTCATCGAAATTTTCTTATTTTATCATGAAAGATTTTTGTGTAGAAAGCCTCCTTGAGGAAAAGAGGTACCAAAGAGTCGAGCCGAAGAGGCAAGACTCGACGGGAAGACACGGTACTCCTGAAAGCCAAGAACAAATGACAAGACTTGATGAGAAGCTATTATGCCCCTAAAAGTCGAGCCCAGAGGCAAGACTTGACGGANTTCTTATTTTATCATGAAAGATTTTTGTGTAGAAAGCCTCCTTGAGGAAAAGAGGTACCAAAGAGTCGAGCCCAAGAGGCAAGACTCGACGGGAAGATACGGTACTCCTGAAAGTCAAGAACAAATGACAAGACTTGATGAGAAACTATCATGCCCCTAAAAGTCGAGCCCAGAGGCAAGACTTGACGGGAAGATATGGTACTAAAGGTCAAGCCAAAGAGGCAAAACTCAATGAGAAGTTACCATGCCCCTGGATGACGAGCCTAAGAGGCAAGTCTCGATAGGAAGATAGTAGTGGACAAGGTCCTCACAAGAAAGACTTCATGAGAGAAAGTGGTTGGCAGAGTCTCCACTTNTGAGAAGTTACCATGCCCCTGGATGACGAGCCTAAGAGGCAAGTCTCGATAGGAAGATAGTAGTGGACAAGGACCTCACAAGAAAGACTTCATGAGAGAAAGTGGTTGGCAGAGTCTCCACTCAAAGACCTCAGAAGGCTACAAGCCTGAGAAGGTGCATGTACATCAAAGACCTCAGAAGGCTACAAGCCTTATAAGACACAGATACACTCAAAGACCTCAGAAAGCACAAATACATCAAAAACCTAGAAGTTTACAAGCCTCTGAAGACACAAGTGTATAAAATTCCTTGGAAGGCTACGAGTCTCAGAAGAATTTTGAACAATTAAAAAGTCATAAAAACCGTAGAAGCAACAAAGAAATACATTATTATCATCTATAATTGTCACATCAGATGATTAAAAATGCTACAAATATCAACATATACATGTACAAGGGCTACAACAAATCAGTTTATCTTCAATTAGAGTGTTTNTATATATATATATATATATATATGTAGCTTTATTTATATGTATATAAGAATAATTTATATCATTATTTTTTTTAGGAGCTTATCTGAGCTCTAAATTTGGATATTTTTGGATGACCATATGCCACTAATAAATTTTCATCATCTCGTACGAATCTCGATGCAATATTTTGGGCAAAAAATATTCAAATCTTAATATAAAGNTATATATATATATATATATATATGTAGCTTTATTTATATGTATATAAGAATAATTTATATCATTATTTTTTTAGGAGCTTATCTCAGCTCTAAATTTGGATATTTTTGGATGACCATACGCCACTAATAAATTTTCATCATCTCGTACGAATCTCGATGCAATATTTTGGGCAAGAAATATTCAAATCTTAATATAAATTCATACAGAGCTCTGATTTCAGTCAACTTATAATCAAACTGAACGACTCAATGAGACAGACTTAATGATTTCAAAGTTAGTCCAATCCGAGTAAAATCAAGCCCATACAAGTGATTAAACCATTCTTGAAAGATTTTCAGACGCATTTGAAATTTCAAACGAATGTCGAATTCATCGAGTTTATAGTCGAGTCGAGCGTCTCAACAAGACTAATCCAACAAGCCTGAGATTGATCAATTCCGACATTGTTAAGACACCCACATGTCCATCAAACACTATCTGATCGGGGAAAGCTCTCTGGATCGTCTGAACAAAAAAGTTCATATTCATGCATTAATTGCACCCAGAACACTATAAATAGAACCACACCACTCACATTAGGGAGGAGACTTAAGAGAGAACTTGAAACTTTGAAAAGGAGCTCAAGTCCAATATCATCCCCGCCATCATCGATCGTTGTCGACCACCAGCGTCGACCGCCGCCCACCTCTGTCGACCAGCGCAGGCCGCTGTCGACCACCGTCGATCACCGCTGACCTCCGTGAACCACCGTCGATCGTCATTCTACTGCCGTCAACCACCGCCGACCTTCGTCAACCACTGTTGACCATACGTTGTCATTTAACGTTGTAACTTGTAAAATCTAATAACAATTTCCTTTCTGTAGGACAAGGGGTCTCTGTAATCATCAATCAATAGTGAGTTTTTATAACTGGGTTAGGCCCGTGATTTATTCTTTTTTATGAATTTTTCACGTAAAAATTTCTGGAGTCGTCACTGTTTATTTCTCTTTCATTTGTGTGTGTGTGTTAAATTCTCGTACAGTGTTAAGACGATAATCCGTTACTCTACTGCCGCAGATTTTCTAGCGTGGGTCAATAATAATAATAATAGTAATAATAATAATAATAATAATAATAATAATAATAATAGTTATATTTATAATTATTATGAATGAGGTTTTGCCCTTAATGTTTCAAACAATTTTCTTATTTTTTTCTTATGCCTCATTTTGTTATGAAAAAAACTGTATGAGGGTGGGATTGCTTTTATGAAATGTTTCACATACTTACCCCCTCAATACACTGAAATTATTGTATAATATAATTAAATTATTAGATAAATAGAATTAAATCATTAGATAGTATAACTAATACATTAGACATTCACAAATATATAAACATAACATTAAAAATATAGTAAATTCCTACATCTCCAGCAAATCTCCATCGTCGGACATGCATCTTGAGAAACGGCTTAGATCTCGATGTGATTTTTAAAGCAAAAAACATTCAAACCTCCATAAAAATTCACCTAGAATTCTGATTTCAACAAACTTACAATCAAATTGACCGGCTCAACNACAAATATATAAACATAACATTAAAAATATAGTAAATTCCTACATCTCCAGCAAATCTCCATCGTCGGACATACATCTCGAGAAACGGCTTAGATCTCGATGTGATTTTTAAAGCAAAAAACATTCAAACATCCATAAAAACTCACCCAGAACTCTGATTTTAACAAACTTACAATCAAATTGACCGGCTCAATAAGAAGAACTCAATGTTACCAAAACTAGTCTAATCTAAGTTAAATCAAGCTCAGATTAAGTCATTAAATCATTCTTGAAAATTTTTCGGCAAATATTTAGAAAGTTAAATGAATGTCGAATCTAAAAAACTTATAATCGAATTAAGCTTATCAGCAAGAAGAATCCAACAAGCCCAAGATTGTTCAATTCTGACATCGTTTAGACAATTAAATGTTCATTAAACGCCAAGTGATCAAAAGAAGCCCTTCGGGTTGTCTGATCAAAGTAATTTATATTCATACATTCATTGCACCTAGAATATTATAAATAGAATCTCACATCTCTCATGAGAGGAGGATGGAGCCTTGAGAGAGAATTTAAAGCTTTGAGAATGAGCTAAAGTCCAACACCACTTCTGTCACCATCGATCGTCGTTGGTAGCCATCGACCACCGTCGACACACACTGACAGCCGTCGGAGTCCGTTGATCACCGTCGACTATTGCTAACTGTTATCGATAACCACCGACCACTGTCGAGCACAACTTTTGTCGTCAACCACCACTAATCGTCATCGACCGCTGACCACTGTTGACCACCTTCAATCACCATCTACCATCACAGATCGGATGACGCCAGTCGACGTTATAATTTAGAAAACTCAGTAACCCAATCTTATTTGTGGGATAATGGATCTCTCTAATCATCAACATGTGGTATATCTATACATTTGGATCAGACTCCATAATTTTTTTCCTTTACGGGTTTACCACATAAAAATTTCTAGNCTTCAATCACCATCTACCATCACAGATCGGATGACGCCAGTCGACGTTATAATTTAGAAAACTCAGTAACCCCATCTTATTTGTGGGATAATGGATCTCTCTAATCATCAACATGTGGTATATCCATACATCTGGGTCAGACTCCGTAATTTTTTCCCTTTACGGGTTTACCACGTAAAAATTTCTAATATCATTACTGATTATTTTCTTTCACTTACATGAGTATTTATAAAAAGATTTCTATTATAAATGGCTATCACTTCATCATGTGTATTATTTTCCATCATGTGCCGAGTCGAGAAAAAAGGTTCATCCTTAGCAAAACGAGTGCCGACAATTTCTCAATGCTTCTAATAATATTTGATACGATATCAACAAATTTTCATCATCAGCACGAATCTCGAGGTAATATTTTGAGTAATAAACATTCAAACTTCGATTACGAGTCATCTGGAACTTTGATTTCAGCAAAATTATAGTCAAACTGATCGGCTCGATGAAACGGACCTAATGATATAAAAGTTAGTCCAATCTGAGTCAAATCAAGCCTGGATCAAGTCATTGAACTACTACTGGAGGATTTCCAGAGGCATTTGAAAGGTCAAAAGGATGTCGAATCTAGCGAGTTTACAGTCAAATCGAGCGTCTTGAAAATACGAATCCAACANTGTTCACTTCTGACATCGTTTAGACAATTAAATGTTCATTAAACGCCAAGTGATCAAAAGAAGCCCTTCGGGCTGTCTGATCAAAGTAATTTATATTCATACATTCATTGCACCTAAAACATTATAAATAGAGTCTCACATCTCTCATGAGAGGAGACTGGAGGCTTGAGAGAAAATTTAAAGCTTTCAGAATGAGCTAAAGTCCAACACCACTTCTGTCACCATCGATCGCCGTTGGTAGTCATCGACCACTATCGACACACACTGACAGCCGTCGGTGTCCGTTGATCACCGTCGACTATTGCTAACTGTTATCGATAACCACCGACCACTGTCGAGCACAACTTTTGTCGTCAACCACCACTAATCGTCATCGACCGCTGACCACTGTTGACCACCTTCAATCACCATCTACCATCACAGATCGGATGACGCCAGTCGACGTTATAATTTAGAAAACTCAGTAACCCAATCTTATTTGTGGGATAATGGATCTCTCTAATCATCAACATGTGGTATATC
>JXCR01146736.1:64035-99295 GCA_002079205.1 Phalaenopsis hybrid cultivar | reverse complement strand
ATTTGATCCAGGTTCGAATCTCACACTTTACATCTATTTTTCTCAATTTTAGTTAACGAGCCACTTTCGAGCCGAACACGAACACGAATATTAAATCGAGCCGAACACGAACACACTGTTCACGAGCCGATTTCGAACATGAGCTGATTTCGAACACGAGCTATTTCGAATGAGCCGAACACGAGCCAAGCCTGAGCTCNGAGCTATTTCGAACGAGCCGAACACGAGCCAAGCCTGAGCTCGCTCAAGCTCGGCTCGTTTACAACCCTAATTGACTTGTTATTGTGTTATTATAACACCGGAATATTTTCAGAACACAATAATACATCAATATCACCACAATAACACATGAATTACGTAGAATAACACAGGAGAAATATTCTCTTGTGCGCGCTCGTTTCCTTGAAGCCACATGTCTGCATATCAGTGGACTCCAAATACTCTACGTTAGAAGTCCTGATGTAATATTTTTCCCCAAAGAACGAGGGCAAAAAATTTGAGTTCTAAGAAACTAATTAAATGATATAATTTTTCAAAAATTTGTGTACATAATAACATAATTCTTATTCATTTACATAACACCTAACATTTGAAATTTATATTTAGAACATTCCATAATTTCATCTTTTTTTTATTCAAAAGAAGAGTCAATATGATGTACTTGCAATCACATAGCACATTATTTTGCTCAAGTAGGCTGCATTTTTTCTCTTGCTAGATTTTTTGATGTAAAAATTATGATATCTCCTCATATTATTTTTCTTTTATATGTGTTTGTGACACATCTTCGTATAACACTAAGAAATTAAATTATTACTGTCATTGTGAATCTTCTGGCTAGTGATAAGAGTATTTACATATGAAGTCAAAGATTTGAGTGCTATGGTGTAAAAGCTTAGGTCTTCAACATATAAATATATAAGAATTATGTGCATGTAAATGCCCCAATTTTTTATATATCTAAATAAATGGCAGGTGTTCTATAATAATAATAATTGATATGCCACTAACAAATTTTTATCATCCGACATGAATCTCGAGCAAGTATTTTGGGCAAAAAATATTCAAATCTTGATAGAAAGTCATGCAGAACTCCGATTTCAACAAATTTATAATCAAACTAACCGAGTCGATGAGACAGACCTAATGATATCAAAGTTAGTCCAATCCGAGAAAATCAATCCC
Organism: Phalaenopsis hybrid cultivar; assembly: GCA_002079205.1. Lineage (NCBI taxonomy): Eukaryota > Viridiplantae > Streptophyta > Magnoliopsida > Asparagales > Orchidaceae > Phalaenopsis > Phalaenopsis hybrid cultivar. Next base: position 98,110 of record JXCR01146736.1, on the reverse strand, counting down.
ATATCAAGTTATTAAACAATTTTTGGAAGATTTTCGGACACATTTGAAATGTCAAACGAATGTCGAATTCAGCTAGTTTATGGTCGATTCGATCTTCTCGACAAGACGAATCCAACAAGCCCAAGATTGCTCAATTTCAACATTGTTAAGGCATTCAAAATGTCTATCAAACGTCATCCAATAGAGAGAAGCTCTCCGGACCACCTAATCAAAATGATTTATATTGCATTAATTGCACTCAGAACACTATAAATAGAACCCTCCCCATCACACGAGGAAGGAGGCTTGAGAGAGAACTTGAAGCTTTGAGAAGGAGCTCGTCCAACATCATCCCTGCCATCATCGATCGTCGTCGACCATCACCGACCGTCGTCAACCGCCGCCCACCTCCGTCGACCACTGCAGGCCGCTGTCAACCACCGTCGATCACCACTGACCTCCGTCAACTACCTCTGGCTATACGCCGTCAGTCAACGTTGTAACTTGTAAAATCTAGTAACTATTTACTTTTTATGGAACAAGGGGTCTCTCTAATCATCAATCAATAGTGGGTTTTTATAACTGGATCAGACCCCGTGATTTATTCTTTTACGGGTTTTTCACGTAAAAATTTATGGAGTTGTCATTGTTTATTTCTCTTTCATCTGTGTGTGTATTGAATTCTCGTATAATATTAAGACAATAATTTGTTACTCTATTGCCGCGGATTTCCTAGCACGCATCAATAATAATAATAATAATAATAATAATAGTTATAATTATAATTAATATGAATGAGGTTTTGCCCTTAATGTTTCAAACAATTTTCTTAATTTTTTCTTACGCTTGATTATGTTCTGAAAAAAACTGTTTGAGGGTGGATTACTTTTATGATATGTTTCACATACTTACCCCATCAATACACTGAAATTATTGTATAATATAATTAAATTATTAGATAAATAGAATTAAATCATTAGATAGTATAACTAATACATTAGACATTCACAAATATATAATCATAACATTAAAAATACAGTAAATTCCAACATCTCCAGCAAATCTCCATCGTCGGACAAGTATCTTGAGAAACGACATAGATCTCGATGCGATTTTTAAAGTAAAAAACATTCAAACCTCCATAAAAACTCATCCAGAACTCTGATTTTAATAAACTTACAGTCAAATTGACCGGCTCAACAAGAAGAATACAATGTTACCAAAACTAGTATAATCTAAGTTAAATCAAGTTCATATCAAGTCATTAAATCACTCTTGAAAATTTCTCAGCAAATATTTAGAAAGTTAAATGAATGTCGAATCTAAAAAACTTATAATCGAATCTAGCGTCTCGACAAGAAGAAACCAACGAGCCTAAGATTGCTCAATTCTGACATCGTTTAGGCAATCAAATGTTCATTGAACGCCATGTGATTAAAAGAAGTTCTTCGGACTGTCCGATGAAAGTAATTTATATTCATACATTCATTGCACCTAGAACACTATAAATAGAATCTCACCTCTCTCATGAGAGGAGACTGGAGGCTTGAGAGAGAACTGAAAACTTTGAGAATGAGCTAAAGTTCAATACCACTTCTGCCACCATCGATTGCCGTTGGTAGTCATCGACCACCGTCGACACACACTGACAGTCGTCGAAAGCCGTTGATCACCGTTGACTATTATCGACAGCCATCGAACACCGTCGAGCACTACTTTCGCCGTCAACCACCGCTAACCATCATGGACCGCTGATCACCATCGACCACTTTCACTCACTGTCTACCATCGCCAATCAGATGACGCCAATCGACGTTATAATTTAGAAAACTTAGTAACCCCATCTTATTTGTGGGACAATGGATCTCTCTAATCATCAACATTTAGTAAATCTATACATCTGGGCCAAACCCCATAGTTTTTTCTCTTTACGGGTTTATCATATAAAAATTTCTAGTGTCATTACTGATTGTTTTTTTTCACCTGAATATATACTGAATTCTATACAACATTAAGACAAAATCATTACTCAACAATTACGAATTTTCCAGCACCATGAGTATTTATAAAAAGATTTCTATTATAAATGGCTATCACTTCATCATGTGTATTATTTTCCATCACGTGCCGGGTCGAGAAAAAGGTTCATTCTTGCAGCAAAACGAGTGCCGACAATTTCTTAATGCTTCTAAAAAACATTATTATACTTTTTTTTGGAATAAAATTTTATTATTCTGTCGAGCCTTTTTTGAAAAACGCTTTTTTGTTTTATTTTATTGTGGTACGTGTCAAAATTCCGCCCATTTTGACATAAAATTCACATGGTAAATAAAATTTTAATATATATATATATATATATATATATATATTTGACTCTTCAGGACAGATGTAATGACTTATCTGGATTAATGAATTCCTTTTCAAAGCTTCTAAGGAAATATATACATTAATAATTTTTAAAATAAAATAAGAAATTTTCTAAGATTTTTATTTTTTAATAACATTTTTTTGGCTGTTGAATTATAATTTTTTTTTATATAGATTAGAGTTTATGCAAGGTAATCTTAATTTTATTTTTTTGGGAGTTTATATATATATATATATATATATATATATATTTGACTCTTCAGGACAGATGTANGGAGTTTATATATATATATATATATATATATATATATATCATTCAAAATATTAAATATAATATATTAAATGCACCTAATATTTAAGAATTCTTTTTTTTTCAAGTAAAAGTTAATTAGTTTTTGAAATTTTGAAAGTGAATCATATTGAGCCAATTGTTTTCTTCGTCCAAGTTGAATTAGTAATAAATATAAAATATATTTTTATTTAGGTATAACTCATATACCATATAAGGGACAGATGCTGGAACGTAACAGAGCGGAGCGGAAGAATCTATCAAATCAGTGAAATTTTGTTATGTGGGTTGGAGATACATGGGCAACGCTCCGCGGTACGGCATAATATGTAATTACAAAATTACTCATTTATCGTTCCGCGGAGCGTTGCCCTCCGCTTCGCTCTACTTCGTTCCAGCATTTGCTTATATATATATATATNTATATATATATATATATATATATATATATATATATATATATTGTGTGTGTGTATACATATATACATGTGTGTGTGTGTGAACTTATTAAAATGCACATTTGTGTGTGTACATATATACATGTGTGTGTGTGAACTTATTAAAATGCACATTTAACTGAGATGAAATTAGCCATGGTTAATTTTAATTTTAATTTGATTAGGAATATAAAAAGTTATCAAATAAATTTGGATTAATGAAACTTATTATCAACCATAATTAGTGCTGACAGATGTTGACTTTTTTCTTTTGGGAATAAGATGCTGACTTTATGCATCTTAAATTATCATTCAAAAGAGTTTAATTTATATGGACGCATTTATTTGCAATGAATCAAGTGGGAAACTGGGACTCCTAAATTGTCTTAACGTAGAATAAAGTTAGACAAGTTGAGCAAATTGTTTACACAAAAGACCAACTGTGCCTTCGGCCTACTTCAAATTGTATCAAACGTGCCAAAACTATTTTGCACAAATTATTAAGATTATTTGCAAACAAACCATACAATTCCTAAGTATTTATATATTTAACACCTAAATTTCAATTTTCTTACACTTATAACAGTGAATTCTTTCATATTCATATACTAACATTATAGGTAGAGTGGTATAAATGTAAAAGTTAAGCTTTAGATGGTAGATATGTAAATATACAGAAATTGTGCAGTACCCACGTAAATCTTCTAAATTATTATTAAGATGTGACCAAAATAAATAAATAAATAAATAATCTACGTCAAGACATTCTAATATAAATCGTATTAAAATAGGATGAAAGTTGTACAATTTATTTCTAAGATTAGTGATATATAGTTAATGATCCTTCAAGGCACAAATCTCAAAGCAACTTGTGTCGCAATTTTTTTCACAAATTAAATTGACAAATATTTTAAATAAAATAAACAATGCAAAAAAGAATCATTTTGGCGGCGTTTATTTAAAGTCATTTTTAAAAAAATACTGCTAAAAATATTTAAAAAATACATTAAAATATTTAAAATCGTTCTTAAAAATTTTTTGTATCTAACACTCCCTAAACTCTTATTAATAAATTAAAAAGCTATTTACATACATATGTCTTTATTTTTATTAATTTTTATATCAAACACGCCCTAAACATTAATATTAGAAACACTCCACCCAATTTTCTCGACTATAGCATCTATCACTCTTCTTACCTTCTTGGTGGTTGCTGCCCTTCTGCCGAATTTCTTGCGAGTTCTCGAGGTAGTCATGAGATGGTGATGTACAGTAAACTTTAAAACTCTCATCTTTTCTATGTTACCTTTGTTTTGCCTTGAATCCCATTTTTCTCCCATCATTATTCTATGTGCGCTCCGTTCTTACTAGAAACTATTGAGGAAGGTAACCTCATCACTTTTCACCCTCCTCCCACTGATGGCAGTCTAAATAGATCATTGTTCATGAACAGTTCTTTCTCGATTCGGTAAGTTGTTAAATATATGAAACATGTGACTTACCTACCTCACCTATCGTGCCTCACTTATCGCGTCTCACCTACCTCTCTCTCGTTTTCTTTAAATAGCCTCTTTTAGCATGTCATAAGTGCTAAGTCAAGCTCTCTTAACCCCTTCGCTGCTTACTAGAGGATGTAAATAGATGACTACCTCTATGGGAAGAAACTTCATATTCCGTTATTGGGAAAGAGTCGAAAAAGATGGAAGAGGCGGAATGGAATATGTAGGATCGATAGGTTTTGGAGGTTATACAACTAACTCTATCAAGATCCATTGTCAATAACATTATTAAGGAGATGACTACTGCAGATCTCAAGACGGCTTTATTATGTATGTATGAAAAGCCATCGACAAATAACAAGATGCACATGATGAAAAAGTTATTCAACTTAAAAATGGTGGAATGTGTGTATTGCTCAACACCTGAATGATTTCAATATCATTACAAATCAATTGTCGTGTGTTGAAATTGATTTTAATGATAAGATATGTGCGCTGATATTGTTGGATTCATTGTCAAATAGTTGGGAAGCTATGAGGATGGCATTTAGCAATTTTGTAGGTAAATCTAAACTGAAATATGATGATATTTGTGATTTGATTTTGGCTGAGGATATGCGCAGGAAATATTATGACGAGACATTGGGTTCAAGCTCGGCACTGAATGTTGATTTCAAAAGGAGATCACGGGACAGAACCTCAAACAGAGAAAGATCAAAATCAAAGTCTAGTTAACAGACAAACTGTTGGAATTGTGGTAAGGTTGGCCATAAAAAAGGAATAGTAGGAATCCTAAGAAGAATGATAATATTAACGCTAATGATAACTGAAGATGTGTTATTGTTGGTAGTTTACAGTTCTGTTGATAACTGGATACTAGTTTCAGGGGCTTCCTTAAATACATCTTTCCACCGGGAGTTAATGCGGAATTATATTGCGGGTGACCTTGGGAAGGTATATCTGGCTAATGGAACGGCTCTGAACGCGGTGGGGACGTAAGATATTGATATTGCACTCCCTAACAAGAGCAAATGGACTTTGCAAAAGGTCAGACACGTTTTTGAGTTGAAGAAAAACCTCATCTTTGTTAGACAACTCAATGAGTGTGGTTATTTAATAGTGTTCTCAGAAAGCACCTAGAAGGTTACCAAAGGAGCATTAATACTAGCTCAGGGTAAGAAAACTGACACACTAGATATGACTTCAGGTTTACTCTAACATTGTTGCTATTTGCAGAGAGCACGACAGATGTGCGACATTGCATGCTTGGTCACATGAGTCAGAGCTATAAAGAAATCTTGCAAAATGAAAATTTAAGCAAGCGAGAGTTGTACATGAAGGATAAGACGAATTCCTTGTCTGAGAATCATACTTGGGAGCTGACAAAACTTTCACCATAGAAGAAAATATTACAGAATAAGTAGGTGTACTGGTTGAAGACTACGCTTGATGACAGTAAGACATACAAGGCTGGACTTGTTGAAAAGGGCTTTCAACTGAGGCAGGATATTACCCATACAGTGAGATTTGTAAGCAGATGCAGGAGTAACCTAGAAAAAAGCTTGGAGTTACAAGGCTATGTCGACACTGATATGTCGACTAAGAGTGTTACTCTTGAGAAACTAAAGTTATGCTCGACTTCAGTTGGTTTTGCAATGTGAAGACATGAGCCATAAGTTGCAAAGCTGGAGGAAAGTGGAAGAAAATAGAAGAAAAAAATCAGCACAGCGAGCAGATGTGTAGCATGTAGGTGGTGCAGTCAGTGTCTCAGCCTCAAAGTGGGAGAATTGTTAAATATATGGAGCACGTGACTTAGCTACCTCACCTACCGTGTCTCACCTACCGCGCCCCGCCTACCTCTCTCCACCAACCCCTCTCTTGTTTTCTTTAAATAGCCTATTTTGGCCTATCATAAGTGCTAAGCCATGCTCTCTTAACCGCTCTGCTGCTTAATCCCTCTGCTTCTTAAGCTTGGCTGGACAAATCTTACAAGAAAAGCTTACGGTGGAGAGCTAAGATAAAGAAATGAAGAGAGAAAGGGAAAGATAAATAAATGAAGTTTTCTTGTAAACGTAGAGACGCTCGACGGTGTAATTTTTTGAAGTAATAAAATCCTCTGCAGCTCCATGAACATAGGCAAATTAGTCGAACCACATAAATCTGTGTGTTATTTTCCGGTTTGCAACTTTTGGATACGGTTTTTTAAATTTATTATCGTAGTTTTTCGCAACAGAAGTAACATGTGCTCAAATCATTCCTTAACTAAAAGAGCCGAAGACGAACAATACTTTGCTCGATCTTATTTGGCTCATTTTAACTTCAAAAATAAAAGAATTATATATACTAATCATGTAATAAGATATTATATATATTATTCGTTTAACAATATATTATATATATTTATACATAAACGTAAATCATAACAACTTGTGCGTCCAAACTAAATCTATTTTTTCTAATTAATTTTAACCCGGAAATTTCTAGCCAAACATAAGCCGAACAAGAGTGGTACATGCGATAAGTGGAAAGAATTAGGTGATATATACGTAATATTAATAAAGTTTAGGGTATGAGATAGATAATAAAAATAAAAATAATAATAATAATAAGAAGGTGGTTTATATATAAATCCCCTTAAATTAAAATAAGCATGATGGAAGGGTAAAAATGAAGCATTAACTGCCATGGTGTCACGCGTCATGTCAAATTACTTTAAATTATGGATTATAATTAAAAAAACTAATGTGTCAATAAATTAATCTAATTGAAAAAAAGAGATTAATATTTTTTTTTAATTATTAATTTCTTAGCGTTAGCTGACCTACAAAAATATATATTTATATATATACTTTTATTTTATAATTACCAAGCAGTAGATATGACACTTCTGACATAGCTTTGGAGTAAAATATATATAATATATAACGTCACGTTTCCTTTCTTGTATATTATTAACCTACTCGTAAATAAAAAAATAAGTAAATTTGACAAAATTTCTGGCCGGCAATATAAATAATTGAATTGTGAGGGTGACATTTGTAAACTTTGTCATGCACGTGACATCCAATGGAACCGAATTGTCCGTAGCGGTTCAGGGATTGGTGGGCTTTGATTTTTCAGTAAAGTTGTGTTGACTTCACGCAAGTTGAAAAAGGGGTACAGGTGGCTAACGTTAAATTACTAAAATATGAGAAAAGAGCAGCATAGACACGGAAAAATTGCATAAATGTATAGACACGTGACATACAGTGTCTGATCTTCACTATTCATTATTGTAAAGATGTATTTCGATAGGTCTTATTTTTATTTTTTTATAAAAAAAATTGATGAATGGTAGAAATCGGACATCATATGCATGCATTTCTGTATACGGTGTCTGTATGAAATAATATTTCAAACAATAGAGGAATAGATAATTACATAAAGATTGCACGAAATTTTGATATTTACAAATCAATCACGATGTATCTAGAAGTGTCATAATCAAATTATTGAGAATTTGGTAAAAAAAAATTTGAAAAATATGGGCATGTGGTTTTATCATAATTTTTTTTTTTATTTGAGTAAGAATTTGAAAAGTGGGTGAAAGAGGATGGGGTTGATATGTAAAAAAGCAAGTTTCAGGTGGTCTATATTTAATTACCCTATACAAGTAATAATATGTGAGAGTGAAGTTTGGTAGAACAATTCATGAAGTAGTTGGTGAGAGTCAATGAGATGAGTGTCAAATCATATGACATGAAAATTGAATTCAAATTTGATATGAACTTTTCTTATAAAACCCTACATGTTTAGACTTTGAATGGAGTAATTATTAGTGATATATTATAAAATCAATATTGTTTTTTAATTAAACAAATATTTTGGTGAGAAACAAATGTACTTCACAATATATCAAATTATATATTTTCTTAAATAATGATATTTTATAATATCAATATAATTTTCTTAATATTCTTAAATAGTGATTGGGTCATGTACATCCCTTAGAAATTCTATCTTTCAAAATTGAAATGTCATGCTGAGACAAACCAAAAGACATTAAAAGAAACTTGATCTGAGTTCAAGTGAGCCTAAATAATGCACTTAAAGCATAATAGCAAGCTTTGGGGCATATTTTCAAGGATCAAATCATCTTAAAAAATAACAAACTTATCGCTACGAGACAAATCTAACGAGCCCAAGATTTCTCAATTCTGAAATCATCAATTCACTTAAATAGTTGTAAAATATTATAAGATAAAGGGAATCTCTTAGTTCAATGGAGTGGCCCAGGTTTGCAGTTCAAGGGTCTGCAAAGCCTTATAACACATCTGAATAGTTGAATCATTTTAACTAGACTAAACCCCATGTTTTTTTCCCATTAAAGCTTTTTACATAGAAACTTTAGGTGCTCCCTCCATCGGCTTTTTTCTATCTGTGTGTGAGTGTGTGTTAGATTATCCGATAATGTTGAGATGTTAATATATCACCCTACTATCATGAAGTCTCTGACATGCAATAGGGTCTATTGTCATTGAACAATTTTGTTCAAAATTTTCAACAATTATAATGCTTTATCATGGTTGAACTTTAACTAATCTTATTGACTATTAAAAAATTTATGAGAATATAGTAAGAAATTAACATCTTAGTTCTAAGACTTATAAGAGAATATACCTTGAGTGATACTATAATAGTGGGTTATGGTGGCATGTGTCCCCACTAGCTCAACTCAAAACCATGTTTTTATCATATAATGTAAGAACATGCCCACATCTTCCAAAAAGCTTCTTTAAATATAGTCTAAAGTACATAACCATATAGTAACACAGCTCTCATGCTTCTCAATACTATAGTCATATTTTTAACACTTCTATAAAACACTAAGACTAAACTAAAAATGCTCATGTAAACAGTCAGAAACTATACTGGCGAAAAAAATTTGCAAGGAAAAAAAAATTGTTAAGGATTTATGGTCTGAAACTAAAGTAAAATATATTTTCTTCAAAATTATATATACAGGACATATTCGTTCAGAAAAGAAAAAAAATAAATGGAATAGATAATTATGATGCCATAAAATTGCCAAATCGGTTTTTTTTTTAGTATTACAATGAAATATTGTTTGTATTCTCATATTTATATTGTAGGGAAATTTACATACATATCAGACAATTCTTATAGATTTACAAATACATTATCTAAAGTTTGATATTTACATTCATAGAATTTTGTTGTTATAAACTAAAAAATATTTACTTCACCTCTAAAAAAAATTAGTCATAATAAAGATGTAAACCACATGCATGCAAACATTAAAATTTATGTGTTAGATATATTAATATGATGAAATTGTGTGGTTGCAAGTAAATACGCCATTATTATATTGGTGCACTACTACATAGTTCTAGAATGTGCTGAGAATCAATAAAATATAATGTTCAAAAATCAAAGTACTAGGAGTTGAATGTAGACTGAATGAGGTGTAATATTGCTTCATAATTTGAACTATGAACATGTTCAACGGTCAACTCAGAAATTGCACTGGATTTGGTTGTTGAAATAGTTTGATGGGAAGGTCAACTAACTGATATTGTCAATGAGATGGCATGGGCTTGATGACTCCCTCAGCGATCTTCACTTGAACAAAAATTATGTGTTTTAAGTTTTGCATATTTGCATTTCAAGAAATCAAAGAGTCAAAAATGCAAATATGCAAGAGTAATTTGTAGAGTTTTGGGTGGCATAATGCCATCCGTAAGTAGCCTAAGAAAATTTATATTTTTAATTTGAAGGAAGTTGTGGAGTAAATTGAACTATAACCAAATATGAAGCAAAACTTTGAGGAGAGACTCACAAAACAAGATAACACGTGAAAAAATCATAAAGTCATGCCACATCGTGAAATCTTCTATGAGAAAAATGAGGAGGACCGTATAAATTATACGGCACTCAAACCACTCTGCACCTTTGGATGCACAATGACACTCACAATCAACTAATTGCACGTCATCGACAAAACAAAAATTTTAAGTGAAAATGGCCCAAAGTCAGTTACAGGCGTCGAGGCACCGTGATATTTGCACTGAGGCACTCCAAAGGCTCCAAAAGGGCATTGTGGTGCTACATTCGAGTTTTGTAGTGTCTGCTATCTTTCTGGCGTTGGGGTTATTCTAACTCTATGTTACGTTGTTGCCCCCAAAAGTGACGGCCATGCTTTTAGTCATTAATTCACTAAAGATATTATGATACAAAATTATCTTTTAGGTTGTGCAATGCTGTAAATCTGTAATCTTTGGCAAGCAAAGTGTTCAGCTACTTCTCTGCCAAAACTACCTAAAAGATTTACATACTATTGACTGAAAACAACAAGGAAGATTTACATACACACCACTCAACTCCCATGTATTTGCATATCTAACCCCTAAACTTCAATTTTTACATGCATGCCATCTTATCCATGCATGAAATGATGTTGATGGTGCTATCGATGTGATATGAGAGATTTTGGTGTGGTATAAATCTAAAAAGTAAAGTTTACGTTTTAGATATATAAATACACAGGAATTAAGGAAGAGTTAATCACAGGATTCGCTCACATTTCTCCTATTCTGATATAAGTTACGTTCTGCTATTTTCCTCTCTAACCTTATTGTTGTGTCTTCTTGGAACACAAGGCCAGCAATGCTAACCAGATTTCTCTTCTGCAAGAAATTGAAGGGTTTCAAGGAGTTAGATTAGAGAAAAACTGAGATTATGATTTAACTATTTATAATTTTAAAACTGTGTTAGCTTTAGATTGGTTGGATTTGAAAAGAAATTTTCAGCAAGTGTAAGAATTTTATTTTTTCTTACTTCAAAAGAAATGCCTGAGAAAATGCTCTTCTTGTTGATATTAATTATAAATATATTACCATTATAAACATTCAAAATCTTATTTTTTAAAGATAAAAGTTAATTTTTTTACAAAAATTAATATTTCATTATGAAGTATTTTTTAAGGGAATATGATCATAATTTTTCTTATAAGTGAATATTCAGAAAATTCCAATTATTTCTATTTTTGATATTATAAAAATATTAATAAAAATATTTAAAATAAGTGAAAATTTTATAACCGAAATGTTGACTTCTTCTATCATACAAAATAACAAAAAATATATATATATATATATATACGTGCAGATATGTGTACCAAAGGCGTACTTAAAATGTACTCGAGATGTACACCCCTAATCTCCACATTCCAATGACCACATTAAATATTTTCTCCTAGATAACACCTAACCATTCTCTCTCTCTCTCTCTCTCTTTATGTGGGCCTATTATTATGTGGGCCTATTCTTAGTAAATTTATGTAAAATGTACTTTGTGAAAAGCGGGCCTATGCTTACAGTATTCTTGGGTTGGGTAGCTCCACTATAGTTACAAGCAGTCATAAATTCGTGTGCTCATTCAATTGAATATCATTGTAGCATTATTTAATTTATTCTCTATTATTGAAGAAAATATTGCATCAGTGCTCCGTACGTAGAGTTACGTACGGAGTCCAATAAAATCAAACAAATGTGGTGGTGACAGAAAAACATAAAATAAAATCTGTCTGGTAACACGGACAAATATTCTTCTCGTGTTATTCAGGTGTTATTGTGTGTTATTCATGTGTTATTGTTTGTTATTCATATGTTATTGTGTTATTATAATACCGAAAATATTTTCATAACACAATAACACATGAATAACATACAATAACATCTGAATAACATAAAATAACACGTGGGAATATTCCCCCGTGTTATCGGGCCGAATTTTTTTTTCTGTCACCTCCACGTGGCATGATTTCATTTGACTCTGCACGTAACTCTACGTGTGGAGTCTTGATGCAATACTTTTTCACATATAATGTTTTAAAAATTATTATTGGATTTGAATTACGGGTGCAACTTATTTCAAAGGGGCATTTTACATACATTCCATACAATTCTTATGTATTTACACTTCAAACATCAAAATTTTAATATTTACATTCATAACACTCAAATTTTTAATATCATCTATCTAAAATAAAACTTTACTAACTCTTAAAAACCAAATGAAGTGAAAAACATCTTTTTAATGTAGAGGATTAATGTGTTATAAATATAGATATCAAACTTTAGGTGTTCGATATGTAAATGTATAAAAATTGTGTGGTGAGATGTAAATTTCCCTATTTTTATAAAGATAAAATAAAGAATTTAATGATTGAATAAGCTAAAAATTGCCAATTAGCCCAAAACACTGAAGTTTAAGTTGAACAATTCAGACTAACAATAAACAAAGTCTACAAATAATTGTTTTAAGTTCGGGGCATTACATGCATACCACCCAATTCTTATGCGTTTACTTGTCACTAGATCCGTACAAGTGCTATCAACCTGAGCGGCCCATTTTAGACAAAAAAGAAGAGCCGTCGAAGCTTGTCATCACGATAATCACGATGAAGTCAATAAGAGGGAGATGCTAGACCTTAGTGAAGTGTAACAGTGATTTATCCTGCCTGTTGGCCTAGCTTCACCCTATCAATTAGGGGTGTCGATTCAGATCAACGGATAGGGTTAAAAACTAAGACCCGAACCTGACCCTAACCCTATCTGAATAATAAATAGGTCGACTTTTTTTACCGGAACCCGATTCAAAAAATATTCAGGTCAACCCTAACCTGGATTTTTTCAAGTCGTGTTGACGTGTCGGGTCAATTTTTGACACTAATATTATCAATAGAAAGTTCCTTGGTGGAGATCAAGGGTTCGACGACTACTTATCGGCAAAATTCAGTCGATCAAATCATTCCTATCAACTCTCAACCAACGAGCTGACCTGCAGCACAAATCTATCCAACCGACTATACAATCAGATCCAACGGGCCTAACCATGGAACAATAAAGCCCTAGACCCATAAGGGTGGAAAAGTTAGAATAACTTGTACAATCCCTACTCAAACAGGGGCATAAATATAATTTCACATATTATACCTCATTTGTATATAAATAGAGGATCATTTCACGAAAAAAATGTCAAAATACTTTTTTTCTTCAACTACTCAGTCCTTCGATAAAAATTATAAGAAATTAATTTTTCAATATTTAACATAAAAAGGGTTCTTGTTTGTTAATTTGCAAGAGCTGTCTGCCATTCAAAAAACCTGAGCATAAATTTCACTGCAAATTGAAATAAAGCCCTCATTCTTTCATATACATATATAATTTTGCTTTAATTATATAGGAAGATTTGCATACATACCAACTCAATTCCTATATATTTACATATATGCCACTTTACTTATACTTAAACAAAGTGCATTTCACATTTTAAAAGTCAAATTAATGATATTTTTTATGCGATATAAAACTTTTTTGGGTGGTATAAATGTAAAAAATAAACTTTAAAATTCTGACATGTAAATACATAAGAATTAGGCGGTATGCATGTAAAAGCCCCAAAATAAATTTCTTGTAATAATATTTAAATTGCTAATTAGTTTTTATAAGAATTAAAAAAAAACTATAAATTAAATTAGATAGCATATACGGCAGCTAATCACTTGCTCAACAAAATTGTCCAAGTACTAATTTTGACATGATGACCATCAATCAATCAATTAATTAATTAATTAACTAATTAATTAATACGGCCTATTTTCCAATTTCCATCTAATTAATGTGGAATGAAATTTAATAAATTATATTTTTTTTCCAATTTTCTTCTCTGGAAATAGAAAGGTTACGACCTACTAATAGTACCAAACCCTCTACCTATTTGCATGAAAATAAAACCTATTTAGCTCTCCAAAGTAGTTTGCTTGTACTTTCAGTATTTACATTGGGCACCTGTATATCGTTCTATTGCAAAAAATAAATAAAGCCTGATAAATTCATTAAAATATAGCAAATTTACATACACATCACACAATTCTCTTGTATTTACATATCAAACCTTTAATCATTTATATTTATATACATAACACTCATGTTCTAAATTTAAGATGGTAGATGTGTAAATACATAAGAATTGTGTCATGTGTGTCAATTTCCCTAAAATTTACTACTTTTCATGCATGGTTTTCATAAATGATGCCGTGAAGGTCTTGGCTGCTAAAAAAAAATTACGAAAATGATTAGTTATGTATTAAATATGCAAAAAAGTAAGCGGATGGATTTTGTGCGCCATGCAAATTTCAAATTTGCATTTATATTTTTAATAAAATAAATTATAATGTAGTATAAGAAATTATGTCAAAATAAAATTCAGTGTAGCTTTGTAATTAATTATTTGCGCAAAGATACGTCTGAGCTGCACTGCTTAATTCTGTTGAGAAATTAGGGCGGAGAAAAATAAAAATCGAGATAAATCTAGAAAAATACACAGATTTATGAGATTCGGTAAAGATGTCTACAAGAGAAAAATAAAAATCGAGATAAATCCAGAAAAACACACAGAGATTTATGAGGTTCAATAGAGATGCCTACATCATCGGGAGTAGATCGGCGACTTTCTTTTAATATGTAAAAAAGAATACAGAATACAAGATTCAAAATCTCAGAGACTCGGAGACTTCCCTAGGGTTACAAATCTGGTATATATATATCCATATAGTACAATATGTAATTACTTAAATTACACTTATAGCAAACTGCGGGGTGTTGCCCACGCACCCCCAACCCACATAATGAAACCCCTCTGATTGGACAAATTCTTCCGCTCCACTGTTCTCGTGGGCTCCGCTCCGCTCTAGCATCTGTCTCATTTATGGTATATGAGTCATACCTAACGAATCTCCATCTTGGCGAATATCCAGCCTCTTTAGGAGAAATACATATATCCAATAAATCTTTACCTTGGCGAATATTCAGCCTTTTAGGAGAAATATATAATGGAGTTTCTTATGCACCAATGTGGGTTGGGCCATCACGCTTCCGCTGACCCTCGTTGATCCCCCAACCCACTAAATTCCAAAAAACACAACTCTTCAATTCCAATAGACATCTCTTCATTCCAAAAAACTTCAAATTCTAGTATTATGATTCATACCTAATAAATTCTAATGAATAAAATTTGTCTTCTTGCTGATTTATTTATTTTTTGTTTTGGAAGAAAATTTTGCTTAAGTACCAGTCAATTTTTATTGTATTTGCATGTATAAAACCTAAATTTTAATATATATGTCACCTCATGTATACATAAATAATTGTATTTTATTTTTTAAAAAGTTAAGATAGAAATTTGGGTCAAAAAATATAAAAAATAAAATTGAGGTGTTGGATGTTGAAATATATGAGAAATGGATGGTCCCTATGCAAATGCCCCTTTTATTTTCTTAAGCACTTGTTAATCATATTTTTGGCAAGTTCAACATTCAAATCGAGTGTTTTGAGACGCTCTACTTTATTTTCAAGCAATATGCTACACATTCAAGTTATTATTGATTATATTGATGTATAATTTTGGCTGTGTTTTGTATATTAAAAATGTGTCAGCTCTTATTCTGATGAGATATAGTTGTATAGAAGGAAGAAAGTACGACAATTGATGACCCATCAACAAAAGATCGGGAGACCCACTTATACAATTAAATTATGAGCCAAAGCGAATAGCCGACTGGGTTTGTAGAAGAGCAAAAGGATAATCGATTGATCCAAATCCAAACCTATCAGACTAGAACAAGACACATAAGAACTTAAACTAACCACTAAAAAAACCGACCGCAGCAACTTAACTTTCGGTAGATGCAACCTGAGGAAAGACCCAATGCCTCAATAACACTTGTTGTCTCACAGACCGCTCGAGCCCCCATAAGGGACAAAATTGAAAATAAATTAGTATTATTGTCATCTCACATGTTTTCTTTGTTGAAAACGAGTTGTTTATCAAGTTAAGGTAATCCCCATCTGTCTAATAGTCTAGTCTCACTCAGCTGACAGAAACTCCTCTTCCAAGGATCGAGCGAATCAGTCCTGTCAACTTGGGCTGAAGCCAATCAAGCTCAGCCGATTGTCAACATCTGCTCAACCCAGTTGACCTAATCAACCTTACTAATTCGAGACTAAACAAACCTAGGTGACCGAGCTAGCAACAGTAGAGCGATGAACTCATATATATATAATATTTAGAATATCTTTTACAAATTTCATTAAGAGCATGAGCAAAAATATAATATTACTATATTGTATCTTCTCTATAAATAGAAAGATCATTTTAAGTGATAATAAGAAAGTGATAAACAAAACGTATTCATGTTCATTATTGTTCGCTCTTCTCTCTCTCATTTCCTATGCTCCATTCCTCAGGATGTGATTCACGAACAAATCAGGATTCAACATGTTTGTTGAACTCAGATTGGCACGTGAATCGCGTCCAGGGAGTGGAGAGGGGGAGGGATATATTTTTTTATCTACTCTTCTTGGTTCCTTTACGTTTAACATTCCAATATTTATGTATGAGACTAAAGTTATTGTGAAATGACAATTACACCCATACTACTTTTTAATCGGCTGACCCCTTGTCGGGTTGTCTCTCTATTACGCTCTCCATCGTTATCTAGGTTTCACTCACTCTTCGGCTAACTTTTTTCCAGAATAATACCCGAGTCGATCAACTCATAAAAATTCTCTTAATACATCCAAAAATTGCAAAAATTTACATAATAATCAAATTTTAAATTTTTTTAGATTCTAATCAAACCATTTTCTGAATTTACAAAGGATCAAATAACAGGGATTTTGAAGAAATCAAATATTATTTGCCGTAAAAAATGATATGAAATATAATTTGAACCGAGGCAATGTAGCTCGGAAGATAAAGGGCTCATACAAAGACTGAAAGGATCACCATTAATGCTTCTTCGTATAATTGCAGCTTCCCCATCCAATTTCATAAAAACACATACAATTGCCAGATTTGCATCACCTTCAATCTAGTCATGGCTGAATTTTGTTATCAAAGTTGCAAAGTATATTATATTGTTGTGAGGAACTAGAGTCATATTAACAAAAGGAGGTGGAAAAATCCTACTCGAGTGGAGATAGTCGAGCCAGATACCATGAATCTGTTTTTCTAAACTATTATGACCCTGAGTTTACATAATTGAAAATGTAGTCAAGCCAACTTGACTTGATACTTCATGTCAACAATCCATGAATTGTGTATGTTTTTCATTTAATTTTTTTTTTATTTTTAAAGGATTTGTCAGTTTGCTATCGTCGTATACTTTTATTTTTTTGAATAAGTCTCTTTTCTAGATCATATAAATGATCGGGAGAAGGGAGGAACTGGAAAAGCAGAACATACGGCAAAGGCGGACAAAAAAGAGAAACAACGTGGAGAACTTCATTGTCGCAAACCTCACTAGGATAGGTCAAGCATATACTTCTGAACAAGATCAGATAAAAAAAAAACTTTTATTGAATATCTGTGAAAGAATGTCTACGAAAGATAACAACAATAAGAGAATTAGATCTATTTTACTGTTTTGAGGTCCAGAGTGCTCTCAAGAGAACACATCACACTTTGTTAATTACATCTTAGCGGTTGCACAAGAATACTCTTGATCCATGGAGTTTTGCTTACATTTAAAGTGAAAATTAGCACTGAGCCATCAAAAGATTGTCATTTCCTCGCTGCCATCAAAGCTCTCGTTAGGACATGGCGCGAATAGTGAGTATCTTACGATCGCACATGGGTAATGGACTCATCGGCATACAGAGCCTACGAAAACAACCGAATCATCCTGACAGGGAACCTAAATATGTCAAAACACATTGGGTCATAAGAGCAGAGGATAAATCGTTGTATCCCAAACAGACGACAACTCACCAGTAATCAGGTCATCAAGGTGATATCAACGACAGCAAGAGAAGCGGCAAGGCTCAAAGTGGGCAGTTAAATGGAAGGAGGAGTAATCCCTAACAGGTAAAGGTAGCCAGATCGGGGAACCACGAAACCAAAATCCCAAGCCACTGGGACCTTAAGTCTATCTAGTTGAGAAGGTAGTCCACCCAACACGTCCAGTGATCCCCGGTCAGCAATTTGCGAATTAAAGCGTCCACGAGGATTTTATTATCCCAAGATCAAAGGAACAAAATTCTATCATATGACTACCAAGTATAACACAAAGTGGCAGGACTTATACATGTCAAAGTGTTAAGGTTGCCACCAGAAAGGAAGAGAAATGGGAGGTTCAGGTACAAAGATGGAAACACTAGCAATAATAGAACTTACTCCTTGTCTGGGTCAGGGAAGTCACTAACGCCCTAAACACACTGGATAATCACTTAAGTAGAAAGCTATGTTGGGTCAGTCGGATTGAAGAAGCATTAGGACATCTCCTCGGGACATGTAGAATGATGCAGTTATTTATTCTTAAGCATGGATGCTCTATTAATTATGACTTGGGATATAGTCTTGCATAACCCATTTTAAAACCGACTGAAGGCCATGTAAGAAAGTAAAATCAGGTTTTAAAAGTTTTGAATATTTTAATTTTGAAATTTTGATTATATCAATCTCTTATTACTAGGATTTTGAGTAGAAAATTTATAATTGTAAGGTCTTAACGAACCTAAATTTCATTTCTCTTAGTATCTCAGATAAACCAGAAAGAAACAAGAAAAACAATACGGGCATGCAAAAATGCTTAGAAAGTAAAAGCATGCCAAATTATATAAAAGATGACAATGTCGCTAGGTCGACGACATATCCAAGAAAGAGAAAGCATGTACATACAACATGCAAGAAACCTGATACTTTGTGATTGTTTGATCGAGGTACGAACAATCACAATAAAGGCCAAAAAGGTGGATCACACATCATCAATTGTGAATGCAAGAATGCCACATGCACATCGCCTGGGAACTTACCCAGGTTTCATGCAACAAGCAAACAAGTACCATGAATGAGTTTACATAATGTATAGGATGCTTATAAAAGGAATTACTCCTTGTCCGAGAGGCACTCAAACGAGCACATGCAAACATAGAAGCAATGTAAATGATGCCTAAAGCAAATGACAATCATATAAAATATGCTAAGTGCCAAATATAGTAGGTAATATGATTTGTGTCAAATGAGAATCACATTCTTATATGGACATGCATTGTGTCTGCATGAGTTCAGTGGCTAGGAATTATGACTCGTATTAGGCACAATGTGAGATACATACGATACTCCTAGACGGTGTCGCGGGAGGTAAAGTAGCACAACCTTTAGTAAAGAGAATCATACAATAAGTGATTTTATATGTGAGCCACCTCCTCACGGAGTGTGCAAACATCTATCCACGTGCATATGATGGCGTGTGTGGGAGAGAAACTTGTAGTTGTAGGTGCTTAAAGAAACACCGCAAAGTGAGGGTGCTCAAAGACACCTAAAGATGTCAAATGCTAGAAAGCATGCAAGACATAAAATTTTACGTGCAATGAAATATAATATAGACATAAGGCCAAAAATGGATTTTTATACACGTGAAAAATGCATGCGAAAAGCAGGCACAACAAGCAATGTGATACAAAAAAAATTTATACATGTATGCAATGGTCAAACAATGTTGGCCAAAGAGGGCCGACCGAACCAGAATGATGGTTGATTAGGTTGGGACAACTGACTAAACCGAAGTGAACGATTGATAAGGTAGAAAGCCGATCAGACCCAAGTGATTGGTTGACTGGGTCGAGGTGACCGATCATACCCAAGTGATTGGTCAATCGGGTTGAGACGACCAACCAGACCCAAGTGATTGATCGATAGGGTCGAGACGGCCGATCAGAGCAAGTGATCAGTTGATCGAGCCGGGGTGGTCGACTGGACCCAGGCGATCGATCAATCGGGTCTGGACGATCGATCGAACAAAAGCGATCAATTTATTTGATCGGTCGATTGGTTCGACCATACCAATGAAATCAAAGTGATCACATGATCAAGAATAACACATGCATAATGCCACGTGCAAACTGTGATGAAAGGCATGTAAGTAATAAAATCGAGTGCATTCGGCTGCGAATTGAATTTGTCTTATTAACCTCACATAGAATCTAGGGTTAGTGATGAAGTCGTTGCTACAATCCATTACACGATGTAACGGAGGACCTACCTTTAATTGTTCAACAAAAAAGTAAATGAGCTTTTCCACGAAAAGAAAACCTTAAAAAAATGAAGGTTTTTCCTCATAGACATAGCCTTCAAGATTTAGGAAACGATGATCAAAGGAATTTCACATTCTCTAAATCCATGTGGCTTCAACCCATTCATCATGGGATGAAGTCGCCGAACAATCATGGGGTTACTATGTTCCCAGCCGATTAAGTCAATGTGCTAGGATTATGGAGGAGAAAACTAAAGCATTCGTAGGAGAAAAAAAAAACAGCTCCTTAACCTAGTGGTTTCCTCTAACACATAGTCCTAAATCTAGTTCTTTAACATCATACCCAAAGGCTTGCTAGGAATGAAATTTTGTGAATCAAGGAAGCTTTCTCACCTACGTTATGGTTGGAGACGCGTTCACTTTTATTGTTTCTTGCTCTGACTTTGCTAGGATGGAGCTCTTCTTCTTCCTTATGAGAGATGAAGCTCTCATTCCTCCTCAATGTAGCTCCTCCAAGAAACTTTCTCACACACTCAGAGAGATGGTGGAGGAAGAAGAAGAGGAATGTGAAGAAGAAAGTTAATGAAACAAAAAGAAGAAGATGAAGTTGGGGTTGAAGATGAGAAGGAAGAAGAAGCCTTTTCTCACCTTCGTCCATAGCTCTCCACCACCAAACCCTACAAGAAAAACCCAAAAAGCTAGAACCAACCTTCTTACTCTCCTTTTTGTTGAAAATGATTGTTTCCCTCTTTCTCCAAATCCTTCTAAGTATCCAAAATGGTATCAGCCTGTCCACGTTTTGCCTCCCCCATGCACATCTTCCCTTTGCCCAAGGGAATCTGCATTTTTGGTTATTTGGGGGCTTGGATCTGCATCGATTCAGCCAAAATCCTAAAAGAAATCAAGATCTAAAAGCAGGTTGGCACCTAGGGGCCGGTCAGGGCACCAGGCACTGGAGTCTGGCGTCTATGTGCCTGGACTGGATGCCTAGTTGTCAGGCTCTCGGTTTGGTGGCCTCTAGGGTTGTTCTGGGCCCCTAGGCGCCCGAAATTGGTGTCTAGGCGATTGTCTGGCATAGTAAACCCCAACCTTCACAAAAAGCATTTGGCAAAGGGTTTTATTGATCTGAAAGATTTGAGAGAATATGTATGATTGAAACATGGTCTTATACCTTCAACATAAGCATTTTTATAGGTTTTATATCAAAGAATTTAGTGTCAATGAGCACTCTGAACCACTATGGGGGTGTATCGCCCCAAACTCTAACTTTTCCTGAAATGTGTGTGGGAGAGTTCTATGAATTTCTCGAGCTACTTGAAGCTACGTATGAGCATTATGTGATCCTATATCACTAAAAAGGGTTTTCAAAGTGTATGACATCAAAAATTAATGCCAACACTTATGTGCCACCTTACTTAAGTATGAAATGTATATTTTAATTTTTAAAGGTTAAACTAGTATTGCTTTAAATGTGATATGAAAGATTCGGGTGATATATACGAAAGAAAAACAAAATTTAGGTGTTGGATATCTAACATGTTTTCTTCAAGAAATAAATATTAGCCTTTCGAAGTAAATAATTCAGATTTACAAGAGTTTTTAATTTAATCTCATATTGAATATTTGAAAACAGAAAACATATCAATGTAGAAATAATCAGTCATCAACCTTCAATTATAGACTCATATTTCACATTAAAAAAATTTTATTCACCTAAATATAAAACCTAGCTTCAACTTTTCCTTGATTTATGACCCCTAAGAACAATTAGGTACATATCTTCTTTACTATTTGCAAATATAATTCATAAGAAAAACAGCACCAAATTGCTCAAAGTTTGCGAAGCATATCACTGCTTTTTGAACCATGCGGAAGAAAAGGAAGCTGCTGCTTCCTCGCTTCCTTCATTCAAGCTTTATGATTGCCTTCCCCTAATTTCTCTATATCCTCCTTAGTCTTTGAATTTGCCACCACCAACCAAGCAATATCACTTCGACAGAAAGGGCAGGCCGGTGCAGGATGGCATTGGCTATCGGTCTTGGGCTTGCTATGACAACACAAGGACACGGTGCAGTGCGCGCACATCTGATGCCCGCAGTTTTGCACCTCTATTGTACAGGCCTGCTCGAAGCAAATGCTGCAGAGTTCCATGCTGTTACACTGCAATAACATGTTTTGAGTTGAGAAAGCTTCGGTTTGTGAGAGTGTGAAATGAATTATGAACTAAAAGGATGAAATTTATGAGAGTTCGTGCTGAATCTTTGCAGCTATGAGCATTTTTAACTTTCAGAGATGACTATGTTTCAGATTTATGTACAGGTTGTAGTTTGAATCCTGCTAATATCATCATTTGGATAGGAGAGAAAAGTTAGATTTTGAATTCTTTCTAAATTTCATCTTATGCGTTTAAACTTATATGACATTATGTGAACATGAAATTGTTAAGGTTATGAGCTAAAGAAAGGTTTCATGGTTAAGAGATTATACTTTATGGCTCTATGAGACAATTATTGTTCAATGTTACTTGAGTAATAGTATTATCTAGGTGACAATGTTAGTTAACAACTTCATCCATCATAATGCAATATACTTGATTCAAAGTTTTATGGTATGAATCATATACCATGTAGGGACAGATGCTAGAACAAAGCGGAGTGGAGCAGAGCGAAGCGGAAGAATCTGTCCAAATCAGGAAGTTACGTTATGTGGGCTGGGGGTGTTGGGTCAACGCCCCGCTATACGGTACATGGGTAATTTGGTAATTACATATTGTACTATATGGTTTACTCTAGGATTATAAATAGACATGTTTGTAATTCTAGGTCTTGGAGAGAGTTGAATATTGTATTATGTATTATTTTCTGAATATTGAAAAGAAGGTCGTCGCTCTGCTCCCGAGGATGTAGGCATCTTTGCAGAACCTTGTTAAATCTCTGTGTTTATTTTGGATTTGTGTCGATTCTTATTTTTTTTCGCCCTAATTTCTCAACAAGTTGTATCAGAGCCAGATTCGAGTGGAAGAAAATTTTCAGCGGCGCAGGAAGAAAGAAGATTTGAAGAAAATTTGGCAGCTAGATTTCAAGAATTTCAGGTGTTCGGTGAATTGCGGCTTGCGAGAAGATCGGGAGGCGCGGAAGATTGTTTGCCTCCTTTCCGGTCGACGAACAACCTGATTGCGTGGGTTCGCGAACAGAAGGATCACGACAGAGAGCTTCGTGGTGTGAAAGGCTTCAGTGTGGAAGGCATCGGTGCAGAAGGCTGCTGGAGAGTTGTCCGACGCGGGAAGGAGCGGAGGATCGCTGCTATAGGGCTGAGTTCGCAGACGCACTGTTCCCGCAGGAGGCGGAAGGAAGAGTTCGCGTCGTGGGAGGGACGTTCGTGCTTTTTGACCAAATAAAAATATGTTGAGATTTTCATACATATTTTACACTGATTTTGATGATATTGCACTTTAAAGAAATGGTATTTTTTATGTTTTATTGCAGTTATGATGAATTATGGTCATTGGGGGAAAAAGAAATAAAAAAGGTGCAATTTAGAGCAAAAACGAGCAAGAAATGAAATTTTGCCCCGTCACCATTCGATAAGTCTTTCGATGCTTAATCTCTTTTACACTTCTTGCATATTTTTGAATAAGATTACATTTTAAAGAAATGTTATTTTTATGTTTATTTTGTAGGACTATCTGTTAGGAATACAACACAACT
This sequence comes from Phalaenopsis hybrid cultivar, assembly GCA_002079205.1. Taxonomy (NCBI): domain Eukaryota; kingdom Viridiplantae; phylum Streptophyta; class Magnoliopsida; order Asparagales; family Orchidaceae; genus Phalaenopsis; species Phalaenopsis hybrid cultivar. The sequence continues at coordinate 73,736 of JXCR01146736.1, read as the reverse complement.
GAAATGGGGCGAAACGGAGCTAAAATGGAGCCAAACGGTAGAGCTGTGCAGTCTGCTCGCCGATGGCGCCAAAACGGCGCCGACGACGAGATTTACCTGAGAAGACCGAAAAACGACAGAAAAGCTCGCCGACAGCGCCCTCGAGCCCGCCGACGGTGCCCGAGACGACTATGAACCGACTTTTGGCGGTTATGGGCCGAGATTCAACGTATTTGGACGCTTTTTGAAAGGATTATTGTGGCAACTCTTCAAACTTCGTCCCTACACTTTAAAAGAATGAATTTAGGTTAGAAAAAGGGGATTTGTATGAGAGGAATGTTAGGAAAAGTATGGAGAAAGTTTAGGGTTTTTAGAATAGGAGTAGAAATTTAGATTTCTAACATTTTGGAGAGAGGAGATTTTGAGAGAATTTGTAAGGAGATGTTCTAGCATTGCATGGATCGGCGGGAGACTTTATGGTAGAGATTTTCGTGAGAGGAATGTTAGGAAAGGTGTGGAGAAAGTTTAGGGTTTTTAGAATAGGAGTAGAAATTTAGATTTCTACCCTTTTGGAGAGATTGGAGAGGAATTTTGAGAGAATTTGTAAGGAGATGTTCTAGCATTGCATAGATCGGCGGGAGACTTTGTGGAAGAGATATTCGTCTTTCTTTCAAAGAGAAAAAACTAAGTATTGTGTTCTTCATTATCTTTTTATCTTATCTAGTGGATTTGCTTTGGTTAAATGAAGTTTTCATTGTGTTTTCTTCGTGCTTTGTGTAAGCTTCTCTTATTCTCTCTTCTTGTTTGGAAATAATGACATAAGAAGATTATGTCGTTGTTTGTGATGGGCTTCCCTTACTCTCTCTTCTTGTTTGGAAATAATGGTATGAGAAGATTATATTATTGTTTTCATTTTTAATTTTCTTTTGTAATGAGTAGAATTCAGGTTTAGATTTTGTGATGTTGTTTTCATTTTACTTTTCTTTTGTAATGAGTAGAATTCATGTTTAGGATTTTGTGATGCGAAGAAGCAGATTTAATTATCAATGTGATGGTTTTTACTTGCACTTTATTTACATTACAATAAATGGAAGTGGATTTAATTATAAATGTGATGGTTTTTACTTGCACTTTATTTACATTACAATAAAGATCTTACTTTTCTTTTGTAATGAGTAGAATTCATGTTTAGGATTTTGTGATACATGTTAGAAGCATACTTTTCTTTTGTAATGAGTAGAATTCATGTTTAGGAATTTGTGATGCATGTTAGAAGCGGTTTTAATTATCAATGTGATGATTTTTACTTGCACTTTATTTACATTACAATAAAGGTCTGTTGTGATGTTAAAATTCGTTGTAATTGCATTAAGACCCAAGAGGACTGTGTAATTCTCAACAAAGTAGAACCACATTCAGATTTCATGGATGGTTAAGTTCATGGGAGTTAAATACAAATAAATAGGAAAATATACTTTGATGGGCGTAGAATTGAAGATTTTAGGGTGACGGAATAAAATCCTCCATTCGGTTCTATTGTTTGAGTACTGAAGCGGAGATGCTAGCCCTCAGGCGAGGGGAACATGGGAGCTCCGAAGTGAGAGCCGGTATCCTCCCAGCCTAGTCAGCCCTCAGGCAAGGGGAACGTGGGAGCTCCGAAGTGAGAGCCGGTATCCTCCCAGCCTAGCTACGAGCCCTCAGGTGAGGGGAACGTGGGAGCTCCGAAGTGAGAGCCGGTATCCTCCCAGCCTAGCCTCAGTGACAGACTAAAATCCCCAATTCAGTCCTATCGTTTGGGTACTGATGTGTAGATGTTAGCACTCAGGTGAGGGGAACGTGGGAGCTCCGAAGTGAGAGCCGGTATCCTCCCAGCCTAGCCACAAATTCAGTAAACAGGTGAGGGGAACGTGGGAGCTCCGAAGTGAGAGCCGGTATCCTCCCAGCCTAGCCACAGAATCGTGAGGGGAACGTGGGAGCTCCGAAGTGAGAGCCGGTATCCTCCCAGCCTAGCCACGAATTCAATAAATAAGCATAAGATTAGTCAATGTTCTTTATGTCTGGACCAAAGGATAAATAATAAGATTGCTTCTATTTGGCATATAAAATAGCTCTCATTCCTTTACATTATCCAATTCATTACATAAGAATATTATTTTTTAATATCTCAAAATTCTTATTCCTTTACATTATCTAATTCATTACATAAGAATAGTAGTTTGTAATATCTCAAAATTCTCTAAACCTTTACATTATCCAATTCATTACATAAGAATAGTAGTTTTTCATATCTCAAAATTCTCCAAATCAATTCATCCAAAAAGAATTATCTTTAGAATTAATATTTGCATTTAGTTACAATTACTATCTTTACATTTAACACTTGCATTTATGAGTAGTTGCTAAATAAAACATCATTTTAATTGACATTCCAAACTAATGACTAATTGTAGTAGACTAGGATTTGACTAAGGACCTCTTTTACCTCGCTTCCCTGTGGGATCGATAAACGGGATTCCACTAGAGCTTTGTATTACTTGAAGCGATACGTATACTTGGTTTGAAATTGTGACTTTACAAAATTATTAATAAATATATAAATCTGGGTTCATAAATTCTTGCATATTAAAAGTTGCATCAAGTTTTTGGCGTCATTGCCGAGGGTTTAAATCTTCTAATAGTGGTGTCAAATTCTTATATTTTTAGGTATATAAAAGTCGTTGTCACTTCTGTTTCGGCGATAGAAAGGAATCGCGGATCAGGACTGTGCGAGTTCGAGTGGAAGAAGGAATTGGAGGCGTGATCGAGACGGAAGCGGAGAAATTTCTTTCGCGATTTCCATTCTTGTTCGTTTACTGGAGAAGAAGAATCAATTTCCATTGCTGTCTGTTTGTTGTGGAGGCAATTCCGAATTAGGAGAAATTTGAAGGAAATATTTCATTCCTTTGCGGGTTGAGCGGAGGAAGGGTTGCAAAGAAGAAAATTCGAAAGGATTTTCGAATTTTTCTTTGGTTGGTGCTAAATTTCCTTTGCAAGAGGCGGAGCAGAAATAGAAAGAATTTTTTATTTCTTTCACTGGAGAGAGTGGACAAAACTGCAGAGAAGTAAATTTGGAAGATTTTTCAGATTTTGCGGTGCAGCGGAGCTATTCCAGGATGCCGAAAAGGAAAGTTCAAAGGAAATTTTGGAAGGAAAGCGAAGTGAAGTAATTGGAATGTGATTTTCTTTCCTTTATTGGAGCTGCGAAATATTTTCTTTTGGTGGATTTCCTCTGCTGGATCTGTGGATGTGAGATTTCTTTTGCTAAAGGCTCAAGAAAGGAAAGGATTTGAAATCCAGTTAATTAAATGAAATATTTAATTAAGCGAATATTTCAATTCGCTTTTTTTGAAAGATTTTGCGCTTCTCTGGGAAGCTTAATTAAGCAAAATCTTTTTTTCTTGGAAACTTAAATAAAGAATCTTAATTAAGAGATTATTTAAAAGGATTTGTGGCAGAATCAAAGTATAATTTCTGGCTCAACAAGGAATCTTGCGGAGAAAAAAATTTAAAAGTATTTTCTGAATTTCCTTTGGAAAAAGAAAATCTTGGTTACGGCACAGAAAAATATAAAATTTTGTGGATTGTTCGCAAGGCAGATGGGCTGGCGGGAACGAACAGATGCGAAGCAGTTCAGATAAATGATTGCGGCAGTTCGGCGAGTTATGCTTCGGGGAGTTCGCGATAGAGGCTGCGTCGTGATTTCGAGGCGCGACAGTTTATGAGCATTCGCGGCATTAGGCGAGGTGGAGTTAGCAAACAGGAGTTCGTGTGCAGTTACCGCGAACAAGAGCGTTTGTGAACAGAGGAGTTTGGTGATGTTCGACCAGCAGAGTTTGCAAGTTCGTCGCATGAGGAGTTGCAACAGGTGGTGTTTTGTAATGTGCTAGCGAGCGAGCAGACGGGATTATTCGCAAACAGCGGTTTCGCGGAGGTATTTCGCGAAGGGTTTCGCTCACGGGATAGCAGTTTAGCCGAGGCGCTGGCGCGAACAGGAAAAGTGCTTCAACTCACATTTGTGCATAAGAAACTCCATGATATTTTTCTCCTAAGGGGTTGAATATTCGCAAGGTGGAGATTTTTTCCTAAGGGGCAGGATGTTCGCAAGGTGGAGATATTTCTCCTAAGTGGTTGGATATTCGCAAGGTGGAGATTTTCTCATAAAGGGCAAAATATTCGCAAGATAGAGATTTTTTCTCCTAAGGGATTGAATATTCGCTAAGTGGAGATTTTCTCCTAAAGGGTTTGATATTCGCAAAGATGGAGAATTGTTAGATATGACTCATAATACCAGAATTTGGAGTCCCTTGGAATGAAGAGATGTCTCTTGGAATTGAAGATATGTGTCTCTTGAAATTTAGTGGGTTGAGATCAGTGTAGGCGCAACAGAAGCAAGGTGGCCCAACCCACATTGGTGCAGGTGTAACTCTTAGGTATCTTTTCTCCTAATGGGTTAGATATTTGCCAAGGTGGAGATTTGTTATGGTATGTCTCATATATCATGTTATGGTATGTCTCATATGTCTCATATATCATGTAGGGACAGATGCGGAAGAATCTGTCTAAATCGGGAAGTTACCTTATGTGGGTTGGGGGTGTTGGGTCAACGCTCCGCTATACGGTACATAGGTAATTTGGTAATTATATATTGTACTGTAGGGTTTACTCTAAGATTATAAATAGACCTGTTTTTAATTCTAGGTCTTGGAGAGAGCTGGATATTGTATTTTGTATTCTTTTCTGAATATTGAAAAGAAGATCGCCGCTCTGCTCCCGAGGATGTAGACATCTTTGTCGAACCTCGTTAAATCTTTGTGTTCTTCTGGATTTGTGTCGTTCTTGTTTTTCTTCGCCCTAATTTCTCAACACAAAGTTCTCTTAAAAAAAAGCAACGCTAGCTTCTGCTTCACTTGTAAGAATTGAAGTTAAAAGCAGGAAGGAAAGACTACCTCAAGTTTATCATCATCCACACTTTCTGACCGTGCAGGAGATGGCAACGAGAAAACCGTTCCTTTCATGATCTTCTTCTCTCTTTTCCTGTTGGCGTCCACGAGAGCTTTCTCCAATAGAAGCTTCACGTCTGGGTTAAGTTCACTGAGGAACTTTAATGGAGAAGGCCATACTAATGGTTCTGCAGAAGATGGATTCAGCAGAGCAGCGCATAAAGGATGCCTCCTCGATGCAATAACATATGCTGTCCTCCTGAAAAAACAAACACGATGATTAACAGTGAAAACATCAACAAGCAATGCAAGGATGGGTTTTTCTTTTTTTTTAATAAAAATCCAATCTTTATAGCTTACCCAGCTGAGTCCATTTGAAGGCGATCAGCTCCCCAAGCAAGCAACTCACGTACACATTCCAGGGAACCTTCACGTGCTGCCAAGTGAAGAGGCGTGCTTCCTAGAAAACTACACGAAAAAGTTTATTTTTAATCCTACAAGCTCTGAATGAAACAGAGTTGATGAAGTAATGAGCAATGGAATGTTAGGGAATGCATAGTAATAGGATCAAAGTTGGGTTGATGCAACCACTTTGTATTTTTTCACCAAAGTATTTGTATTTTTCATCATTAAGCTCAATGTGCTAATGTGTTAACAATCTATTAACCTCCATAATCGAATATCACCCTTCTTCAATGAGATTCTTAAATGGCATAATTACATGAACTACTCGACCTCATCAAACAGTTTGCTCTTATATTAGTATTCAAATTTGTTTCAATCCAAAATTTAAACTTTGTGGGTAAAGATCAATTATGAGACTAAACTCAATACTCACACAATTTAATGTGCCATTGCGTTAACAATCTATTACCCTCTTTAATCGAAATCTTACACTTCTTCAACGAGATTCATAAGCCATATAATTACATAAACTGCTCGACCTCATCAAAATTTAGCTCTTATATTAGTGTTCACATTTGTTTTAGTCCAAAATTTAAAATTTGTGAATAAATATCTGTTAGGTATGGCTCATATGTCAGATAAGGAACAGGTGCTGGAGCGGACTGGAAACATCTATCAAATTGGGGGAGTTTTGCTAAGCGGTTGGGGGTGCCGGGACAACGCCCTCGGGGTACGGTACAGGATAATTTTATAATTATATGTTCTACATTAGGGTTATATATATATATATATATTTCAAGAAATCAAAAGGCAGGCGCCGCTCATTACTCCCGAGGACGTAAGCATATTGTCGAACCCGTTAAATCCTTGTATTCATTCTTGATCATTCGGTTCTTAATTCTGGTGTTTCTTTGTCCTAATTTCTCAACATGAACAATTATGAGACTAAACTCAATACTCTCACTGCTACCACTTGGATCAGTGGTTCGATAATTTGTCACAAATCATAAAATCTTGAGTTCAAGGCTGTGAGTTTATAAATTAAATAAAAGTTAAAGAAAAAAAAAGCTAACTCTCACTGTTTAACATATAAGTATCCACAAAAGTTACCCGCTATAACCAGATGAAGCGGAGACAAGAGCTCCTTTTCCCAACAGCATCCGGACACAGTCCAATTGGTTTTGCTTGGCAGCAAGATGCAATGGCGTTTCCCCTTTTGCATCTCTGACATTTACAAAACGAGAAAATCCCCTGAGATTTAAGAACAAGAGAAAACAAACCTTGAGATTCAAAGCAATCTGAATCAATCAAAGGTGAAACCTTTAAAACTCACCATGAGTCAGAAATCTGGCTTGAGTGCGCAGTCTGTAGAATCGCTTGCAAGCAATCTGAATGACCATAGTAGGCTGCATAGTGCAAGCAAGTTCTTCGATGGACTGAATCAAACAGCAATATCTGAGCACAGGTAAATCAAACCTAAGTATAATCGCTAAACTACCAATGGATAAAATCTAAACGCAACAGATAACTTCAAAAATTCAAACACTCTTAACGGTTGCTTCCGCTCTAAGGAGTTTCTCAATGCAAGCTAACTTCCCACGCATTGCAGCCAGCATAAGGGGAGTCTTCAGATCAAAGTCACAAAAAAAAAAGTTCAGTATAGCAAAAAAAAAAAAAAAACAACTTTTTTTTATGAAAAAGATCGAATTTTTCACGATCTCGTTACCCGTTTTTGCCGGCTGAGAGCATTGGGGTGAGCCCCGCGATCCAGAAGCATGGAAAGCACCTGAAAGCATCAAGGAAGATCTGAGAAAGAAAGATGAAGCTTATTAGAGAAGGCAGAGGGGAAAACCTCGAGATGACCATTGGCAGCGGCTATGTGTAGAACAGAGAGGTCGCTGTGGAGAGTTCTTCGCCGGAGAATTCCAGGATGAAGCTGAAGGATGGATTCCACCACCTTGAGCTCGCCGGACTGCACGGCGGCATATAAATCTTGCTCGATGCCTGGTACACGGCAGCTCAGAGTTTGACCCATCTATGCCACTGAAGCTCTGTTCGTTCTGTTGCAAATAATCATAAGAGAGTATTTATAATGAATTCTTCTGTACTGAAAACACATTGTCGTATGATGTTAGTTGCCAATCCGATAATTTTTATGTATTTATGTGTCTAATGCTTGTCATTTAATATTTTGGTAAGAAAATATGTCTCATTAAAAATGAAGAAGACAGATATTTTTGTAAGAATGGTATTTTTTTATTTTTGATGTGATATTAAAATTTTAAGAGAGATTGAGAGAGATATGTAAATAAAAAAATTTAAATGATAAATATGCAAATGCATATACATATATTTAGTATATATTAAAGGCCACAAAATAGAAATGTTATTGTTAATTATGTTAAATATAGTTTTGTATTTCTCTTTCTCTATCATTTATGGGTAGTTTTNATATATATATATATATATATATATAAGTTCTTCTTTTGGGATCTTGGTGAAGGTAATGTTTCTTTCTGGCGTGAACAATGAGGATTGAGAGATCAACTACTCTTTTCTTCTCACAATGGTGATCATGACATGTTAGTCTCTGATATTTGGCTTGATAGTGTTAAATATAGTTTTGTATTTCTATTTCTCTATCATTTATGGGTAGTTTTGTATTTTCCTGTTTGTACATATATATATATATACTCTTGTAATGAGTTTTGGTGNATATATATATATATATATATACTCTTGTAATGAGTTTTGGGGATCATTGACAAAAACCCTAGCCACCTTTTTTTGTCTCTCTTGTTTTCTAACATGGTATCAGAGCAATTTTGATCGACCGATTGTCGTTCGCAAGTTCTCGCGACTCCTGGTTTCGCTGGAAACATTGCCTTCCGTCTCCTTGCGCTCAAAACCCGCCGGTTTTCCCTCTTCCTTGGAGAGACGAACTCGTTTGTCGGATCGCGACTCCCGTTCGCCATCTCCGTTGGATCGCCTCTCCTTCTCTGCACCGAACTCGCTCTCAGCATCGCAAGGCCGTCGGATCGCCTCTCCTTCCCTAAAGCCGTCGAATCGCCTCTCCTTCAAGGCGAGAGCGCGACTCCTGGTTTCGCTGGAAACATTGCCTTCCGTCTCCTTGCGCTCAAAACCCGCCGGTTTTTCCCTCTTCCTTGGAGAGACGAACTCCTCTGTTAGATCCCGTTCGCGATCAAGCTCGAGACATCTCCGTCAGATCGCCACTCCTCCCGATCTGTTTAGCGGATTTAGTGGTATTTTTACTCTTTGTTTATTTTTCTTTTGTATCATTGCAATGACGGGTGAAAAGGACGATTCCCTTCAGTCTATTAGTGTCCAATTAAATGGACAAAATTACTCANTGCGCTCAAAACCCGCCGTTTTTTTTTTCCCTCTTCCTTGGAGAGACGAACTCGTCTGTCAGATCCCGTTCGCGATCAAGCTCGAGACATCTCCGTCGGATCGCCACTCCTCCCGATCTGTTCAGCGGATTTAGTGGTATTTTTACTCTTTGTTTATTTTTCTTTTGTATCTTTGCAATGACGGGTGAAAATNACTGTTTAACATATAAGTATCCACAAAAGTTACCCGCTATAACCAGATGAAGCGGAGACAAGAGCTCCTTTTTCCAACAGCGTTCGGACGCAGTCCAATCGGTTTTGCTTGGCAGCAAGATGCAATGGCGTTTCCCCCNGAAGAATTTTTTGAAAGGAAAAAGAATGTGGAGTTATGTTTCCGGAACATCTGTGAAGCCTATAAATGAAAAAGATGAAAAATATGAAGAAATGTTGGAGGCATGGGAGGCAAATAATTCAAAAATAATCACTTGGATCAATAACTCGGTTTCACAATCAATCGGTGTTCAATTAGCAAAATATGAAACCGCCAAAGAAGTTTGGAATCATTTGGAAAGATTATATGTGCAGTCAAATTTTGCAAAACAGTATCAATTAGAGATAGACATTCGTGCTCTTCAACAAAACAACATGAGCATTCAAGAATTTTATTCTGCTATGACCAATCTTTGGGATCAATTATCTCTTACTGAATCTGCAGAATTACGAGCTTTTAAACCATACACTGATCGTAGAGAAGAACAACGTTTTGTTCAGTTTTTGATGGCTCTTCGAAATGACTTTGAAGGGCTTCGTGGAACTATTTTACACCGCAATCCTCTTCCAACGGTTGACTCCGTAGTTAATGAGTTATTAGCTGAAGAGATTCGTCTCAAGTCTCAATCTGAGAAAGGGAATGTTGAGAAAGGGATTCTCCCCACTCCTAATCCATCTGTTTTTGCTGCTACTCATAATAAAAGTAAATCTCATGGAA
>JXCR01146736.1:40573-56858 GCA_002079205.1 Phalaenopsis hybrid cultivar | reverse complement strand
GGTGGTGGCGACAAGAGCTGTTGGAGGCAGTGAAGTTGGGAAGAGGTGACGACAATGGCCGATGGTCATGGAGCCTGAAGGCGGCGACGATGACGACAGAAGGAAACAGTGGCGACTGCCGGAGCCGGCAACGACAGGAGCTGGCCGTAGGCAACGACGGCGAGAGAAGATAACGATGGCTGGAGGAGGCGACGACCAAAGTTGGTTGGATGTGATGACGAAGAACAAGGGCGGGGGGACGAAACAGCTTGAGGCGGGAGGCGGGAGGCCGACGATAGTGGCTGGATTTGTGGTGCAGGATGTTGGGCTACAACTCCCACTTCTACAGCCTCTGGTCTTCCTCTTGCCCAAGATCTAGCTTCCATTCTCATGAGGAGGATAAGACTCTATTTATATAATTTGAATTGTAAATAAATAAGGAATCTTGATAACTCTTAATCGAACGACTCAAAGAGTTTCTCTTGATTGGATGATATTCAGTGATGGTTTAGTGTCTTAATGTGTAATTGAGCGATTTTGAACTCGTTGAATTCATCTTGTTGAGATGCTCAATTTGAATATACACGTATATTTGAAATTTATTTGACTTTCCAGTTATGCCCAAAAAGCTTACAAAAGTTGTTTAAGTGCTTGATCTGAGTTTGATTTGACTCAGATTGGATAAATTTTAATACTGTTGGTTCTGTCATGTCGAGTCACTATGTAAATTTACTGAAATAAAAGCCCTGGATGAGTTTTAATAAAACTTTGCATGTTTTTTGCTANTTAAGTGCTTGATCTGAGTTTGATTTGACTCAGATTGGATAAATTTTAATACTGTTGGTTCTGTCATGTCGATGGCTCGCGATTCATGCCCAATGATGAAAATTTGTTAAATTTTTATCAATTGCTTTCTATTTTCGGGCTAGATTGACTCTTTGATCCAAAAATATCAAAATCTGCAGCACTTTATTTTTATGATAATATTATTCGTACATGTGTGTGTATTTTTCTTTCTAAATTTCACACACACACACACACACACACATGCCGCGTACTCAGATCAATTGGTCGGGCATCTGCTTGTCAATTGTAAGTCCCCTCTGGTCTGGGGTTTGATTCCCCCTCGAGCGTAGGGTGTGGTACTTGAATTCTTAGGCGCACGAGGGATGACTAGGGCTCGTATAATTACCTTTGACCATTCTTAGGCGCGTGCGTGTTTGCACACATATATTTATATATATGATAAACCTTTATAACGTTAGGAACCGTGCATAACTCAGTTGATAATGTGGGATTTNTGGGGTTTGATTCCCCCTCGAGCGTAGGGTGTGGTACTTGAATTCTTAGGCGCACGAGGGATGACTAGGGCTTAATTACCTTTGACCATTCTTAGGCGCGTGCGTGTTTGCACACATATATTTATATATATGATAAACCTTTATAACGTTAGGAACCGTGCATAACTCAGTTGATAATGTGGGATTTATCCGTTGTTAGAGTGAGATTTCCTCATATATATTAAATTTTACTTTTTGGTTTATATAAGATTATAATAAGTCGAGATAATATAAGTAATCGCGTGTAGCTTAGTTTGTGAAGAAAGTAGTCATAATAGTATTTTTTTGCTATCTTCTTTTGCATCTCTGTGAAGAAGCAAAATGTTACCTCGAAAGTTATCTCTAACTCTGCCTATCAAGACATCCAAGAGCTTTTTCACAATCTTTTTTTGTGCTGTTGTGAAGAAGAAAATTATCCTCGACCCTGCTCATCACAACATTTGAGATTCTCTTTTCGTTTTGAAGAAGTAAAAAGTCATCCCAATAGTTGTCCCCAACCATGTGCAACATGACATTTAAGAACATCTTTTGCGATATTCTTTCGCGTTGCTATATAAAAGAAAGTTATACCCAACTTTGTCTAGTAAAACATTCGAGATCCTCTTTCTTTTTGTTGCGATGACGACATCTGAGAAACCTAGCCTTGTCGAAAACCATATGAAATATCATAACCCCAAAGAGACAGTGCCAGGGCGATTTGATTCTATTTTTGAGGAAGTGCTACTTCCTAAATGTTATAGTGGCGAAGCTGTCAATCCCAATTGATCGAGCATATTCTCCCCCTTCCGGATACGCCTTTATTGACTAGGTGATCTTGCGAGTTGACATTTGATTCCCGTCAGTACTTGAGTTGATGGACAATTTTAAGGCGACCGAAATTTGCATTACGCAATTTTCTTGCTTGGGAGCGATGATCATCATCAGGTTAATCGTTTGTTTAAAAAAGTGGGTCAAAGTTGACCCTAGAGATTTTTGCTCGTCCGTGAGGATTTGTTAGCAATGTATAGGACCGCGTGTTTCTTTGAAACAAGGCGCTGAATTTTTGCCCTATGATTCTTCTTTGCTTCGAATGACTGCAGTTTCAGTAAGGGACGAAGGAAGTTACAATAGCTGTCTGTCTCTCTCCATACCACCAAGGAAGTAATATTGTAGGTGTTAGGATTTTAGGACTTTAAGGAGATGCAATTCGAGGTGGAGCACATCTAGGAACTTGTGAGCGAGAAATCTCTATTCTAAGTCAAGCTTCCTTCCACCATGAGCAATCTTCGGTTGTGGCCTTGAAGAAGTTCAATAGGAGGCTCCATGAGTCAGCTTCTGCGACACCCTTGAAGCGTTCTTTACCGAGCAACGACTGTGAGGTACTTTCTCAGAAATAGCGTAGGAGCGAAGAGTCGAAAAAGTCTTCACCCAACCCTTCAAGGATTCATATCTCGAAGAATGTGTTAACTCCTACATGCATCGAGTTGCAGAAAATCAAGGATTTTGTGAGTTCTTTTACTCTTTTTTATTATTACTACATAATTATTTCATTCGACTAATGCTAAACTATATTACAACTGAATAATATTACGGAATTTCGATGGAGCTTGAGCTTGTTTTAAGAGATTGAAACTTTGAGTTTGTCAAGATCAATTTCTTCTGTGAAGGTAGAGTCAAGTTCCTTCGGGGCGAGTACAAGTGCCAATATTATTTAATAGCTGAAGAAGTTGCGATCTTGGAGTCTCAACTGACAAAGTGTAGGACATAGCCGTCCATGATGGCGATTTCAATCTCGCTGCATGTTCAGAATATGAAGAAGACACAAGAGGTGTTAGTAAATGCGCGAGCCGACCTCAATCAGGGTAGTAAGGTCAAATCGTTGCTAGGCCTCCTTTAGGGCCAACACTCTCAACCACGAAATCTTCAATCTCTTATTTCTCTGATTGAGGCTAACCTGCGCCTCTATCAACTCCTCTCAAGTCTTCTCTAGGTCCCGATGATGCAACAAAAGAGAGATCTCCATCATAGATAGCTTTGTCAGATACTCTATCGGTTGAGACTTCAAGGCTGCAATATCACCTTAAGCATCATATCCGCACTTCTACTCGCTTTGGAGGAACTTGATATTGAAAAACTCAGAGTTCCAGTCTCTCAAAGCAAGCCCAAGCCCCATTTGGAGTTCCGTCATTTTGTTCAATCGGGAAGATGCGCAATCGGGAAGACGGTTTGGCACAGTTATATAAAATAATTATGCAGTAATAATAAAAAAAGAAAGGGGAGAATAACTTACATAGTCCTCGGCCTTCTGCAACTCAATGCACACATGAGTCAACACGTTTTCCAAATATGAATCCTTGAAGAATTGGGCAAAGTTTTTGTCGCCTCTTCACTTCTCCTACGCTGCTTCTGAAGAAATACCTCACAGTCGCTGCTTGGTAAAGAACGCCGCGGGGGTTCCGCTGGATCGAACTCTGGGGCCTCTTGATAGACTTCTTAAATTACACGGCCAAAGATCGCTCATAATGGAATGAAAGCTGTTGCACCTCAAACTACATCTTCTTAAGGTTCCGAAATCCTAACATCCAAAACATTACTTCCTTGGTGGTATGGAGAGAGACGATCAACTGCTGTAACTTCCCTCGTCTATTGCTGAACCTTCGGTTATTCCTAGCAAAGAAGAATCTTACGAACCACAACCTCATTGGATGGATACTTTCAGTGAAAATCCAACGCATTGTTTCTGAAAAACATATTGTCATGTGCGTTGCTAACAAGTTCACACAACTAGGCCAAAATCTCTAGCGTCAATGTCGACTCATGTTTTCGAAAAAATGATTAATCCGGTGTTGATCATTGCCACTAGGAAAGAACAAAATGCAATGCAAAGCTTAGTCGCCTTCAAGATGTCCATTAACTTAGGCGCCGACGGGAATTACATGCTGACTCGCAAGATTAATCACTTAGTGAATGACGTCTCATATCTAGTAGGGGGAGTTCATGCTAGGTTAGTTGGGGTTGAAAACTTCACCATTATAACATTCAGGAAGTTGTACTTCTTCCGAAACATAATCAAATCGCACTACGTCGGCTTCAACACCGCCTTTTTGGGGTTCTGACACTTCCTCTGGTTTTCAGCAAGGCGAGATTCCTCAGATGTCTTCATTGCAATGACAAAAAAGAGGATTCTGAATGTCCTGTTAAGCATAGTCAGAGATAATTTTCTTCTTCACAGATGCATGAAAGAAGATTACAAAAGTAAATCCCAAATGTCTTGCTTGGTAGGGTCGAGGACAACTTTCAGGATGACTTTCTGCTTCTTCATAACTACAAGAAAGATAATTCTTTTAACCTTCTACTTCATAGCAACGCGAAGGAAGATCACAAAAGAAGATCCTGGATGTTCTGTTGGGCAGGTCAGAGAAATCTTTCAGGATGACTTATTGCTTTTTTACAGCGGTATGAAAGAAGATCTTGGATGTCCATGGGCAGTGTTGGGGACAGTTTTTGGGACGACTTTCTTCTCTATCTCCTCTTTCTCCTCTCTTGGGCCTCCTCCCTTATTCTCTGCCTTGTTCCTTTTGGGCTGATTTTGCTCCTTCCTCTCTTAGGCTCCTCTATTTGGCCTCCTCCCTTCTACACAGATTTTTTCTCCTCTTGGGCCTCCTCACTTGGATCTCTCTCTTCCTCTTTCTTCTCATCCCTCTTCCTCTCTCTTTGGTGTTGTTTTCCCCTCTTCTTGGTCCCTTTTTATAGACCCAAGGGAACCAAATCTTTGCTTTGCCTCTTTTGGACCCAATCTAGCCTAATTTCAGATTAATCATAGCCCTTGGATTCATCTCCTTATCCAACCACCTGATCTGGTCTTTTGGATGCCCACTTTAGATCCCCACCGCTTTATCCTGCGCTCAGATCTACCACCTAGGTTAATCACCTAAATCTCAGTTGCTCATTATAATTCCCACAAATTGCTGACGTGGTGCGGGCATGCTCTGTTGGGCTAGTCCTAGGGTCGCTCTGACTTGATATTAGCCCGCTGACCCGTCCCTCAGAGCAAACCCGCTCGGCTTGCCCATACCCGTCGCTCGAACCGTCTAGGCCCGACCCATCTACCCGCTTCTCAGGGCCAAACTGCTCACGACATAAGTACAAATAAGCGATTTGAACTTGTTTGCACAGTAAGGGAGGAACCCATGCTACAACTAAGCTGTGCACATTACTTATATTATATAGGCTTATTATAATCTTATATGAATCGAAAAGTATAATATAAAATGGTAGAAGATAAAATTCCCCGCTACCAATCAATTAATGTGACGCTATCAACTAAGCTATGCCTAATTAATCGACACTATCAACTGAGCTATGCCTAGTTTCCGACATCATACATGTTTACTATATATATATATATATATATCTTCAGATTTTGATATTTTTAAACGAAGAAGCTGGCCTTGCTCGAAAATAGAGGAGCAACTGATACAACTTCAACAAATTTCCATCTATCATCAAACATGATCTCGAGATATGTTGCAAATATCGAGATAGGTTTTGAACAAGAAATGTTTAAATTTTGACTAAATTCATCCACATTTTTGTACATCATAAAAAGTAGATAAACTTATCATTTGTATTGAAATTTAAATTTTGCGAAGTAACACCTTTCTCAGGTGGGTGATACTGAAAAAATGTCTTATGAATTGTAATAATATTTGTAAGGAAAATTTCATTTATTTTCAAAGATTGTATATCCTAACTTGTATGCTGCTCAAAATGATCATATGCCTTGTACACACATTTTTAGAACAATGGAATATAATAATTATGAAAAATAGCATATCTACATGGGTGTGACAACCCGTAAAATACTAGTAAACATTTTTGGTACACCATTGGATTTCAATTATATTTTTTGATACTTTTTTTTATATGCACAACTATTTGTTTACTAAAAATAGTGTACATGCCTACACTTTTATGTAAAAAATTACTTTTGTCATGTGCTAATGCTTTTCCAAACCTCATTATATGTATTTATATAAATAATTTAATTATTTCAAGCCAAAATGAGTTGACACGAACAGACAAATCTTTGTTCGTGTTTGACTCGTTTATATGCCAAGCGCACAAAAATTGTTTGTGTTTNAAATAGTGTACATGCCTACACTTTTATGTAAAAAATTACTTTTGTCATGTGCTAATGCTTTTCCAAACCTCAAAGAAAATATATGAAAGACTCGATAGATATATTATATAAGGTGGCACTTGTGTCTATGAATCACGTTGATGTTATGTAGGGGTGTAAATGAGCCGAGCTTGAGCGAGCCCACATTCGGCTCTTGATCTGCTTGTTAAAAAATATCATTGTTCGTGTTTGGCTCGTTTATATGTCGAGCTCAAAACATTTGTTTGCTTTGGGCTCGTTTGCTACGAACAATGAGCCATTTTGACAACCTTAGTCATACAACCATAGATGTTAAGGGTAGGACAAGATTTAAATCTTATTTTTTTATATTAAAATATTCATCTCAATAAAATTTAATATATTTTTATTCTATTTTTTATCAGTAATTTTAATTAATTATGAATCTTTATAGCCTTGTAGTCTATTAAATTGTTTAAAAATAATACTCATTATATGTATTTATATTAATAATTTAATTATTTCAAGCCAAAATGAGTTGACACGAACAGACAAATCTTTGTTCTTGTTTGACTCGTTTATATGCCAAGCGCACAAAAATTGTTTGTGTTCGGCTCAGTTGCTTAGTGAACGAGCCGAACACGAGCTACTTAACGACCCGAACATGAGCTGCTCACAAACAACGAGCCGTTTTGACAACCCTAATGTTTTGTAGTTTGAAGATTAGAGCAGAAGCCCTAAAAAAATTAGGGATTGATAAATTGATTCCATGAACAAAAAACAATGGTAGTTTGTGAAGAATTGTCTTTTGGATGAATTCTTTAATCNTAGTTTGAAGATTAGAGCAGAAGCCCTAAAAAAATTAGGGATTGATAAATTGATTCCATGAACAAAAAACAACGGTAGTTTATGAAGAATTGTCTTTTGGATGAATTCTTTAATTAGGGAAACCTTATATTAGATTTGGGAAATTGCAAATTGTAAAATGAATTGTAGCAACGATGCTATAGTTTGATGGAGAGTTAAGTGTCATCAATCGAATTATCAACTATCGAATGCAAGTCTATCTATCCTCATCAAATGGGCTTTCTTGCAAAATTAGGTACGAAGCTTTTGCTTAGCTAAAAATCTTACCTTTGTTGATAATTCATCTTGTGTGATCTCTTTTTGAACTTAGGCCAATGTTAGTCTTTGTGATATTGGCTCCGAACATAAGAGGAAGGTGCGGTGCCTGCCCTTAGGGTTGTCAATAAACCAAGTCGAACTAAGTATTGATTTTCTTAGACTTTTCATTTAATTTTTTTATTAAGTTCGATCCAAGTTTGAACATGACACAAGTTTTAAAATCTTGTTCAAATCTATCTATTAATTTTATTATCAAGTTTGAGCCATAATCAAATTTTAATTAAGCCTTACTATATAAATACTAGTTAACAATTTAAACATATTTACTAATTATAGTTTGATTCACTAATTTAATGAAAATTGGCATAATTTATTTTTTATTATTTACCTTATTCGGTAAAATTTACATATTAATAAAAGAAAAAATTAAACCTACCAATCTGTCTATTTGTTTGAATTTTTCATCATATTTGTAATTGTAATAATATTGAATTTTTTTGAAGTGTATAAGATGTTAAATGGTTAATGTGAGAGGATAATCTAAGTCATTTAATAAGTAATTAAGTCATCATTAAATGAGCATTTATCTAGTATTTAGATAGCTACTTATTAAGCAATAAATGAGCTGGTTTACAAGCATATTTTAACAACAGTCAGTGTTCAACCTTGTTCAGTTTTTAAAATTTTGTCCAAACGTGTTCAAGTATACAAATAATCAACCATAAAAAAAAGTTTATATAACTGTTCATCTAGTGTGCTTAATTACTCTCATCCTTATCTGCAGCTAATAATTTCTCCAAACTTCTATTTGAGATATCAGCGAGCGCCATTGGCTACAAATTGCTCCTTAGCATAACTTCTGAAGAATATTCTTAAAATCAGCCCCAAGTAATGAAATTTTTTTATTTTCTGTTTTTCTTAGACGAAATGTTTTCAGCTTTTGAACATCAGGACCTAGAATACATATAGATACTGGGACTTTAAAATATATAGTGGATCCTGGAAGCTTGTATTCTTGCTTTACATTTTTCAATCGAGTCGATGAATTTACCTATTTCTCTTTTAGGTGTGTACTGTGTAATAACATGATTTTCTTTTTTATCCAGCGTTAATAATGAAAATATAAACAATTTTAATGAAAATCTTCAAATCATTCCCGCCTTTCTTAATTTTTTTTTGCAATTGTTAGTCATTCATGTCTGTTGAAGTTTTTATATGATATGCTTTATGTATGCGGGCTTATTTGTTGATATGAAATTTCAGAAAACTAGCAAGAGGGTTCATTTTGTAAGGAACTTAATCAGGGAAGTTGCTGGGTTTGCTCCTTATGAGAAGAGGATCACCGAGCTTCTGAAAGTTGGCAAGGACAAGCGTGCACTAAAGGTGGCAAAGCGAAAGTTGGGTACACACAAAAGAGCCAAGAAGAAGAGAGAGGAGATGGCTAATGTTCTAAGGAAGATGAGGTCAGTTTTGTTTTGCAGTTGACACTTTTTTTAATGGGGAATGTAGTTGCATTGCACACAATTCTTATGAATTTACATATCTCACACCTAAACTTTCGTATTTACACAGATAGCACTCGGATCTTTAATATCACTTAAAAAAATAGCACTATTACAACTTTTAAAGAGTGAAATACACCTTTTCATGCATAGGTGTAAAGCACTAAAGTGATATGTATTTATGCATGTATGAAAGCTTAGGTGTGGGATACCATGCATGCAATTTTCCCTTGTGTTATTTGTTTACTTCGGTAATGTTGCATAAAAATCAAGCCTTTACTCTTTACTGCTCTTATATTTGATTGCTTATGAAGTTAGATTTTGAGCTGTTTCCAACAATTGGAGAGCCATCGAAATTATATTTTGATTTAGGAACCTGCAAATTCTTGAGATTATCAAACATGGCAAGGCTATAAATGGTAGATTTTGAGCTGTTTCCAACAATTGGAGAGCTAACAAAACTATATTTTGATTTAGGAA
The DNA here is from genome assembly GCA_002079205.1 of Phalaenopsis hybrid cultivar. Classification (NCBI taxonomy): domain Eukaryota; kingdom Viridiplantae; phylum Streptophyta; class Magnoliopsida; order Asparagales; family Orchidaceae; genus Phalaenopsis; species Phalaenopsis hybrid cultivar. The sequence goes on along the minus strand of JXCR01146736.1, from coordinate 47,313 downwards.
CCTACAAATTCTTGAGAGTATCAAACATTGCAAGACTATAAATGATAATAGATTTCTATAAAACACTTTGGCATGATTTTTGAAAAACTTAATTTAAAATTCTTGAAATAAAGTATAACTTCTGATTTCTCATTTCCTTTTTCCATCCTTATCTTGGCTCTAGGGTCTATAGTTCTTAGCATCATTTGTTTGTCGCCTTATATTTTGCTATTTATGGGTGAATATTTTTATTTGTCATTTTGTCTGAACATGATCAGATCAAATATCACCTGCTAAATCATTTTTTTAGTTTGAACACTTTTTTTTTTAAATTTTTGCCGTTTATATTTGTGTTGGTTTTATGTTTTTTTGACATTTATAATCAATCAATTTTAGAAATGCACCAAAACAGTGAGGATACAGCCATCATGATGGATATTGCTGTGGTTAGAAGCATAGAGTGAGAAATAATTGAATTATATAATGCGGAAGTTTAATATATTGAAAAGAATCGGAATCAATGAGGAGAGTAATGTGATTTAAATTTTCTCAAAACGGTATGTGCAAAATGTAGTATAATGTTAATGCATCACATGTTGCACTGAGTGGAAATGAATAGATATGAGCATCTATAATATTTATCTGAAGGAAGATTTACCTACATACCACGTAGCTCCTACGTATTTACATATCTAACTCTAAACTTCAATTTTAATATATATGCCACCTTATCTATGGAAGACTTCCGGCTTCTGGTGAAAAACAAACAGCAAAAAAGTATAGCAGAGAAGGTAAAGTGGAAAGAAGAAATAGGATTGATTTGATTACATTACAACAGTAAACAGCTACCGTCATATATATAGAAAGATGGCAAGATGCAGAACACAATAACTAACGTATCCTATGTAGTAAATGCTAACATCCCCCTCAAACTAAATAATTTGGTGAAGAGATGTTTAGTTTGGTGCGGATTTCCTTAAGTCTATTATTGGAAAGAGGTTTGGTAAAGATGTAGGCAAGCTGAGCAGTAGTAGTAATATGATGAACCATAATCTGATTTTTCTGAATGCATTTTTTGATGTAGTAGCAGTCATTTTTTATGTGCTTGGATTTGGAATGAAATAATAGATTGCTGGCGAGAGCAATTGCGGAGGTGTTATCACAATGCGGAGTAATAGTAGGAGTATTCTGAATGTTAAAATCTTGTAGCAGACATCGTAGCCAAATAATATCGGTAACGGCTGTGGCAATGGCGCAGTAATTATTCCAACTACCATCTGTTTTGAACTTCAGAACACCTCTATTAGTTTTCTTCCACATAACCAAGTTAGTAACAGGTTTACAATTAGCAGAATAGAGATATTGAATTTATTAAAAATCTGCAACATAACACTTCCAATAGGTTTATTAAACTTGCCATACGTAAACATCTTAAAAATAAAAGTACTCAGCTTCAGTGGAGTAGCGAGCTACATTTTGTTGCTTTTTAATAGACAAATAAGATTAGCACCAAGAACAATACAATAACCTGTAGTGGACCCAATAGTCAACATATGCCCTTAACTATTTGAAAGAGTGTTGGATATGTTGGTGCATAGTTTGACTAATTTGGTTGACAACATAGGAAAGATCGGGTTGAGTGATTGTGAGATACTTTAATGATCCAACAAGTTTGTGGTAGGAGGGATCATGATAAGGAGTGAGATCAGGAGCCGATGTTTTTTGACGCGAGATGGAAGAATTTTGAACAGATTTAGCATTAGTCATATCGGAGGTATGCAAGAGCTTATTGGCATAGGTAGTTTGATAAAGAGGAAGACTAGAAGATATGAAAAGAGTTGTGAAACATAAGAAGGTTGTAATGGTGCCCAAATTTTTTATCTTAAATTATTGTTGAAGCTGGTGAAGAATAATGTTGATCGTGTCTTGATGATTCCCAGTGAAAATAATATCATTAACATAAATAAGAAAATAAATGTGAATGGTCTTCTGATGATAGCAAAATAATGAGGAGTCGACATTATTAGGATTGAAATTCAGATGTTTAAGATAATTAGTGAAAGTGGCGAACCTGGCCTGGGAGCCTGTATGAGACCATACAAAGCTTTCTTAAGATGACATACATAACAATGATTGATATGATTAGTGAAACCTATGGGTTGCTCCATCTAAATAGTATCAGTAGGTGACATTGAAGGAAAGCATTTTGGACATCCAATTGAAGAAAACGCCAGTTAAGAGAACTCAAATAGTAGACATTTTTTTGACAGGATTGAAGGTATCAGTGTAATCAAGACCATAGTGCTATTTGAATTCTTGAGCAAAAAATCTTAGCTTTGTAACGTGCAGTAGAACCACCCACATGACGTTTGGTTTTGTGGGTCCATTTACAACTTTGAAGATTTTAGACATCCAACTGAAGAATATGCCAGTTAGGAGCACCTGAATAACATGCATTTTAGTAACAAGTTCGAAGGTGTCATTGTAATCAAGATCGTAGTGTTGTTTGAATTCTTGAGCAACAAGTTTAGCTTTGTAACGTGCAACAAAACCATCCACAAGACATTTGGTTTTGTAGGTCCATTTACAACCTTGAAGATTTTGATTATAGGGAGGAGGAACTAAGACCCAAGTATCTTGAGCTTGTAAAACTTGAAATTCTTCAGACATAGCTTGTCGCCAGTGATGATGTTTGATGGCTGCGACCTAGCAAGTTGGATCAAAATGTTGTAATTGATGAGTAAGATTCATAATTTGTTTAGGTTTGAGATGACCAGTTTTAAAGCGAGTAATCATATGATGATTAGGAATATGAGACGAAGGTTGAGAGGAAAGATTTGAAGCGGTAGCCGGACCCGAGTGAGAAGAGAGGGAGGAGACTTTCGGTCGATTAGGTTCGTTGGAGGGAGGGGAGGTTAGGGGAGCAGAGGGAGTGAGAGGAATGGAATTTTTACTGGTCCTAGTCAAAGAAACCGGTAGCAAAGAAGTGAGAACTAACAAGAGTGGAGGTAATTGAGATGGAATCGAGGATGTGAGAGTGGTATGAGATGAGATTTGTTGGTAGGGAAATATGGTTTCGTCAAAGATGACATGTGACATGATATGTAAATTTTGTGAGTGTGAGGATCAAGACATTTATAGCTTTTTCGAGTAGCGGCATATCCTATGGAAAGACATTGTTTAGAANTGATTAGCAAACTCTCGATGATTCTCCTCGATGCATCGTGAGTTTGAGGGGAGATGTTAAATATAGTTTTGTATTTCTCTTTCTCTATCATTTATGGGTAGTTTTGTCTTTTCCTGTTTGTATATATATATATATACTCTTGTAATGAGTTTTAGGGATCATTGACAAAAACCCTAGCCTTTTTTTGTCTCTCTTGTTTTCTAACAAATTACATTTAAATTTAAAGTATTTCAAAGCCTCCACAATTTAGTTTATCTATTTTTAACCTTTCTCTTAATTTTGACTTTGGACCTTTCATTGAAATTTTGGTTTTGGTGATTAGTGGTGAAATCATTTCCTTCTTCTTCTTCTTCTTCTTCTTTTTGTTTTGTTCTTATTTGACTACTCATTTCTTTATAACGATTTAAATATTTTACATTATTTCTTCACATATACATTTTTTTTTATTTGAAATGAATATGTATATTTCTTTCTAGACTGGTGTTATAGTTTGTTCACTTTCTTATTGTTCTTAAAAAATGTGCCAACAATGATATGGGGGAGATCTAATTGTGGTAAAGAGAGTATAACGACAGAGGACCCATCAAAAGAAGAATGTCAGGGTTATTTATTGGACCGAGAGGAGTCGTACTAGCTAATACCAGCAAAGTCAAATTCAACTGGGCCACAAAATATGATCGAATGATCTAAGTCAAAATTGATCAGTCATAAACAAAATAAAAAGACATTCAACTAAACTGCCAGTAAGAAGCCCGATAGAAGTCTAAATCTCTTAGCATCTCCAATCATACTGGGAACATTTGGAAGTCTCCCCACCAATTATCAAGAGTCAACAACCAGGTAAGTTCAACCGACTAAGCTTAGCCGAACACACCGATCCTGCTGACTTGAAGTCAATCAAGCTTCTCCATTCGAGCCAGCAATCAAACGAGCAATAGGAATACCTTATACAACTCCCTTAAAATAAGGGAAGAAATGTAACATCATAATTCTACTCTCCCCTATAAAAAGGTATATCATTTTATGAATAATTAGACACAATAGACATGATGTATTATTGTTCATTACTCTCTCCCTCTCTCCTCTACTCGCTCTCTCGTGACTTATGATATATTTCTCAAGTGAGATTCAACGAGTCAAATGAAGACCCAACACCCATCATGTCACTTTCGATTTTTTCTTAATTTGATTTATTGCATCGTTATGATAATGTATTTCATTTTCTTACATTCCTTTGTAACTTTTATACTTGAAGAAATTTTAAAAATTTAGAACATTGAAATACTTCTCTTCTTTTTTTTTTGTCTGCATTTTGCAGCTGCTCAAATCCAGTAATTACCAAAGTTTACACTCCGCAAACTTAGCCACTCATTGTCACCATTTGTAGAAATCCACCGTTTGCCTTGTCTGCTGGCCCTTCTTGTTGTCACCCATTGCTGTTGTTACTTCATACTTGGCCTTAGCATCAAAACATCAATTCCGCCAACATAATTACAACTCAAAATCAACAAATACTGTCAAAAATAAACTATTCATCCAATTTCAGAACCGGTCTCTGCTGAAATCCAACCCAAATAAAAAAAATATCATTAGGAAATGACCCAAATATTTTCAAATACAAACACGTATACTGATTCAATTAAAATGATGACACCGAGCATTCTTCATGTCGTTTCTTTTAAACCCAAGTGGAAGAAAAGCATAATTGCAAGACCATCTTGACAGTGTCGCCCATTTGGAACTTCTTTGGACCAATATGTAAATTTCAACATTTGTAGGTATTCATTAAGACATGAAATATACAAAGAATATTAAATATGCCATCATTTTAATTAAGAAAACAGTTGACTGCGATTTTTTTTTTTAAACTATTATATAAAATTAAATAATTAGATATAATTTTTATTTATGTAAAAATCAATGTTTGATTTTTTTTAAGTATGATTTAAAATAAAATAATGATGATGTAATTACATAAATTAAGAGAAATGGATTGTGAAAGAAAAATGACATCGAAAATATCATTTCTAAACCAGCAGAGTTGAATAGTTTGTTAGGAGAATTGATTAATGCATGATATACAGCTGGTTAAGAAGGTAGATCAAGCATTAATATTATATAGGTACTTTTGTGTTGTAAATTAAAATATATGTATGTTTAAATTTTCAATTTAAGATTATAATTTAAATGTATATAAAATATAAATAAGTTTATAACATGTTTATGAGTTTCTAAATGTACCCAACCCACCTCCCAGAACCCAATTCTTCGTTACTTGGTTCATTTAGAATTGGCTTGGTTTGATGTGAAGAGAAGGTGTAAAAGTGACAGGTTGTCGTTAAATACTTTGGAGTTATCTGATTTATTTATTTATTTGGTTGAAGAAAAATAAAATCTAAGTAAAATATGCTCGATAATGAAAACAATGCCCGGTGACGGACTACAGGCGACTGTTACGACGGTGAGCAACAATTGCATGGCAAGCAGGAGGTGACCAACATTGGCAGTCAATAATTAGGGGCAACGATGTATGACGATGAGAGAATGTAGGTGGCTGACGATTGGTTGTCGATTCCAAGTGGTGGCTGGTACGAGATGGTGGCAGTTGGTAGCTATAGAAAGGGAAAGAATATAGCTCATTCATTGGGGGTCCTTATGTAATTTCGTCCTTATCTCTTTATTCTCCTTTTTTCTCCCATGCCTCTCCTCTCTCATTTTTGGTGCCTTTATAGGATTTCCATGAAGGTGGATTCATCCTTCTGCTACAGTGGAAATGGCAAAAGTTTGTCCTGTTGTGTCCCGTGTGTACGATCCTGCTGAGGCTTTTCATTCTTTTGCGTGTAGTATGTGCCTTCCCTATGGGGACCAATGGCAGTGGGCTTTGTATACCATCTCTTGAACTGAGGATCTAGTCGTTGGATTGTTAGTCCGTTGGTAAGAATGCAGTGTCATGACACAAAGAGAGATTTGGTGAGAATGTCTGAGAGTTTGTCTTGAGACATGGTGTGCTGGAGTTGAACCTCTTTGCTTTTGATGTGATTATGAATGAAATTGTAATCTACTTCGATATATTTTGTTCTGGCATGAAAAATGAGATTGTGGGCAAGTGCGATGGCTGAGGTGATATCACTGTAGAGATTCGTTTGTGGTCGAGGGATTTGAAGGAGTACTTGTAGTAGGGGTCGAAGCCAGAGTATATCAGTGGTGATCGAAGCTAGTGTCATGCACTCTACTTCTATCTAGAATCTGGCTACTGTTGGTTGTTTTTTGGCTCACCAGTAAATCAAGTTTGGTCTAAGAAAAACACAGAAGTCTGTCATCGAGGTTGGAAGCCTTGTAAGCGTCAGTGAATGCCATGAGTTGAAGGTCCCCCGAGTCAATTAGTAAACCATAGTTCTTTATGTCGTTCAAGTATCTCAATAGTCATTTTAGAAGTTGTGTGTGGTAAGTGAGAGGCTTTGCATGTGTTGTCTCAGAAAGTTGATGTTGATAGTGATGTCGTGGTGAGTAACCGTGAGGTATTGAGAGAGCAAAATACTTATCTTAATGTGGTGGGGTCTGAGTTCGTGGTGGG
>JXCR01146736.1:17921-40522 GCA_002079205.1 Phalaenopsis hybrid cultivar | reverse complement strand
GGGGGGGGGGGGGGGGGGTTGTTAATTGATGAGATAAGTGTTATGATGAGTTTTGAGTGCAACATGTTAGTGTGTTGGAGTATATCAAGGAGATAGACCGATTGTTTAATGAAGTAGCAAGTTGGGGTGTGGTAAACATGAAGCCCGAGGAATTGGGATATGGTATCTAGTTGCTTGATAATAAATTGAGTGGCTAGTTTGGCAAGAAATGTTGTGATGAAAGTGGAAGACTTTTTTGTGATGAAGATATCGTCTACATAAATAAGTAAAAAAGTTGTGATATGCACCTTTGTGTAGATAAGTAGGGAATGCTCAGCTGTGCTTAGTTTGAAATATTGACTGAAGAGATATTGGCAGGAGGTGGAATGTCATTGACAAGGGGTCTGTTTTAACCCACATACTACCTTATGAAGTATGCAAACATGTTTTGGATGTTGAGAGTCTTTGAAACCAAGTGGTAGAGACATATAAACAATGTCATTTAACATGTCATGTAGGAATGCATTTGATACATCATTTTGATGAATTTGTCAGCTTTTAGTTGAAACAATTGAAAGAAGCATTTGAATGGTAAGAAGTTTTGCCACCGGGTTAAATGTTTGATGGTAGTCGATGCCATATTGTTGAGCACAATCGAGAGCTACCAAGCAGGCTTTGTACATGGTAATGGAGTTGTTGGAGTGATATTTGGTTTTGTGTGTCCATTTGCAACCAATAATAGTTTGATCTTTGGGGGTGGAATGAATGTCCAGGTACCCTATTATTGGAGAGCCAGAAATTTGAAGGACATTGCTTGCATCTAATGGGGGAATTTGATGGTCTGTGAGTATGAGTTGGGTTTGGTAGTTGAGGTAGTGTGGATGAAGTTAAGAAGTTGATTTGATTTGAGGGAGCTAGTGTGTTGAGCGATGATCATGGGATGCATTTTGATTGCGTTGGGATGTGACTGGGTAGTTGGTGTTGGAGAGTTTAACTGACGATCGGGGGAAAGGTGTTGGTTGCACTGGATGTGTTCATGTTGGGTTGGCTAGAAGTTAATATGAGATGGCAAGTCTTGATGGGTGTGTGAGTTGGATAAGGTTGATGAAGGTATGGAAGTGATGGTGGGGGATTGAGTAGGCTGAATTGTGATGGTGAGATTGGGTCGGTAGATTTGTATGGAATGGTGTTTTCTAGGAAGCTCACATGGTGGGAGATGATGAGTTTGTGTGTGTGGGTGTTCCAACATTTGTTGCATTTATGATGTGTGTTGTAGCATAGGAAAATGCATAAAGGAGCCTTTGGTTGCAATATTTTTTCCCCATTTGGGTCTGCTGCCAAGGAAAGTAAGCACAACCAAAAGTTTTTAGATGATCATATTTTGATTTTTAATATTTGAGAATTTCATATTGGGATTTATATTTGTTGTGACTTGAGGAAAATAAGTTTAAAAGGTAAATTGTAGTAAGGATGCCTTCCATTTAGAATTGCTGTGGGAAGTTAGCAGTGTGAAGGAGTGTGCATGTTATTTCTATGATTTACACGTAATTGCATTCGAAGTATAGGTGCAAGACATTTAATGGGTGATGCCACAATGTTTTAGATGGAATTTAAGGTGATATGATGTATATTCACCGCCACCATCAAATCTAAGGAATTTGAATTGGTGGTGAAGTGGTTCAGAAGAAACTTATGCAAGTAAATAAAATGTTAGCTTGTTTTTAAGTGCTGATGCATTCGAAACAACTAATAGTAGTGGTTCTGCACATCGATAAAAGAAACATAATAGTGATTTCCATTGATAGAAGGAATTGGTAACGGACCCCATACATTAGAATGTAGTGCTTCCAATACATTGTTTTTAGTATGATTAGTGGTAAAAACAATTTTATGACTTTTTGTTTGATAACAAGTTGCACAGAAAATTTTGGATATATGAATTCAAATGAGTGAATTGGCTCTGGAGATTTGGGAAACAAACTGTTGGTTAGGATGTCCCAGTCGAAGGTGTCAATTGGGGGTTGAGGTATTGGAATGTAGTGCTGAAATTGTATTGAGACCGTGCTTAGAAGGTTTTGTGTAGATTGTCTTCTGTGTCTGTCGCTATTTGATGCAGTAACCATTATCATCAAAATAAATGTTGCAATTGTTGACTTGGGTTAATTTTTAACTGAAACGAGACTGTGATAAAGTTGAGGAACTCAACATAGGGATGAGAGTTTGAGCTTACTAGTTAATGTCAAAATATGCTTGAAATTTGTGTGGGAAATGGTGGTGGTCTGTTCATTACCTATCATGACTTATTCTTGGCCTTGATTAGGAGTATATATTTGAGGATTGTTAAGATGAGGTGTGAGGTGAGCAATGGTGCCGATGTTTAGAACCCAATCTTGGTTATGGGTGTTGTTGGTTGTGGTTAGTTAAGTGATTTGAGAGGTAGAGTTAGGTTTGTATTGAAGGTTGCTTTTGCGCCAGCATTGAGCTGTTGTGTGTCTAATTTTATGGCACATCTGGGATGTAAGTTTGGGTTTATTTGTGGTATTTTGGGGTTCTTTATTGTGATTAGTGGTTTTGGAAGGATGTTTGTAGGTAGATTGTTGGGTTTTTGTTTTGTTTGTGTATAAGGAAGCGGTAGGTTGATGTTTCATGATTTCTATGCTACGTTTCATTCCTTAATGTGAAGGAGAGAATATAGTTTCTCCACCTTTATTGGGTTTAATAGTGTGCGTATTCCAGTTTTGAATCCTTGGTATTGAGGTGGCAGTCCATTCAACACGTGCATGATTATATCCTCTGTATCTATCACAAAACATGTATTAGCAAAATTGTCAACAATGGCTTCGATGTTGGCCAGATATTGAGACATTGTGAAATCTCCCATACTAATGTTATGGAGCTCATTTTGTAATTATATCGCTCTTGATCTATTTATTGACTAGAGTTGACACTCTAGTGTTGACCATATTGTTGTTGTGCTTGATAAATTGATAACATATGGTAGAATTGGAGTTAAGATGGCGGAGAGAAGTGCGCTTGAAGATTTTTGATTTATCAAAATTCAGAGGTGGAAATTTGAGTTTTCTTCTGAGTTCCCTGATTCAGCTTTAATGACTTTTGAAGGAATCATTGAATGCTCATATGCAAATTTTTTGAATTCATTTGTTGTGAATAATTTGAGGATTTATGTTCTCCATACCTGATAATTCCCGTGTTGCAGTGGAGACATGGTTATAATCTTGATGTTATACACGAGGAATTTCAAATGAGCAGATATGTTAGTTTTCTTCATCCTTTTCAGTAACTTTATTGGATACTGAACTGATCCTGTAAGAGCTGAAGATGTAGATGAATCCATGGATCAATGTTCGTGGCGCAAAAGATCAGACAACATATAGAAAAGGGAAAGAATACAACTCATCCACTATGGTCCTCGAGTAATTCCCTCCTTTTCTCTTTACTCTCATTTTTCTTTCATACTGCTCCTCTCTCATTTTCGGATGCCTTTATAGGATTTCCACGAGGGTGGATTCGTCCTTCTACTACAGTGGAAATGACAGGAGTTTGCCCTGTTGTAGCCTGCCGCCGTTGCTTTCTATCCTGCTGAGGGGATGTGAGGTGCTTTATTCTTATATGTGTGGTATGTGTCTTACTTGTGGGGAATAGTAACAATCATGACTACAATTTATAAGACATTTAGAAAATCAGACAAATTTTCCATTACACTTATGTTGAACTATAAAGTTAATTCAAAATTCATCAAAATTTTATACTACATTACATTATTGTCTAATGTTTAAATTGAGGAAAATTACAAAACTAGGACCAATTGATTATTCATCTAATTGAGATACAATTCATGGTGATGGCTAAGATATGTTAAAGTATAAATTCTTATAATGATAATTAAATGACACATTATATTTGACTGATTTTTTATCTTAACAAGCCTTAATTTTAAATAATATGTAACAAAATGATCTTTGTTTTTTTTTATTTTTTATTTTGTGGCATTTACAACACTCTACTCACTTCTTATGTATTTACACATACAACATTTCAATTTTACATTTTACATCATGCCATTCAATTTTTTTATTTTATATTATAAATATCTTAACTTTAACTTTTNTCTCTTATATATATATATATATATATATATATATATATATATATATATATATATATATAAATTAAACTTTAAGGGTTGGCTATGTAAATTGGTAAAAATTGAATGATATGTGTGTAAATGTTCCTTGTATTTTTTTGGCTGCCCTTAAAAGAAAGGTAAATATCCCTATTTTTGTCATTGGAACGAGGTCACCTCAACGACGCTCTTATTAGGGTTAGGGTTTGGAATCAGAGACTCCATTCGTACCGAGGCTGTTGTGCTTCTGAGACGACAAAGTTGAGGTTTGTTTTCCTCCTGACCACTTTCTCTTCACGAAACTGCTCGTAAGGCATAAAAACCTAAGCTTTCGTTGTTAAATCAAGCCGAAAGTTCTTGATGATATCATTGCGTATTTGTTCGTTGTTCGATCGTTGAATTGCGTGTATGCAAATATCTTGGTTAGATTTATAGTCGATCTGCTATGAATTTTTTAAAATTTTATTTTCTTGAAGCTGTGGGAATTGATGGCTCCTGCACAGCCAAAGACAGGCCTTTTTGTTGGGCTCAACAAGGGGCATATCGTCACCAAGCGGGAACTGCCGCCTCGTCCGTCAAGCAGGAAAGGGGTAAATGATAACAACTCAATTTATGGTTCATGCTTGTTGTTCTTATTGTTTCTTAAGATTTTATAGGGAAATGCTGATTTATTTTACTTGCTATTGATGACATATCTGTTAAAATCTTTTGAATAGTTTGAAATAATGTGTTTGTGTACTAGTTTTGATGCATGTTTGAAAATTCGTGGCGGTAAAGTAACGAATTACTTTCTTAGTGTTGTGCGAGAATCAAACACATACTTAGATGAAAGAAGACGATCAATAGGAACATCATAATTTTTTACTTGGAAAACTTGGAAAAAAAATCATGGGGTCTTGCTTAATTCAAATATTTTAATATGAGTTGGTGATCACAGGTTCATCCTTTTATCCCATAGTTTGGAAAAGATTGCAGAACTTCTCATATTACAACATTTGTGCGAAATGACTTGTTGCCTCTCGGTAGGAGCTGGCGATTGCCAATATTGGTCGATGGTGGCCAGTAGTTGGCAGTTGGAGTTTGATAAATGTGGCAGCTGCCGGAGACGGTGGCCAGTAGTTGGCAATCGGAGTCTGATAAATGTGGCAGCTGCCATAGATGGTGGTGGCGACAAGAGCTGTTGGAGGCGGTGAAGTTGGGAAGAGGTGACGACAATGGCCGATGGTCATGGAGCCTGAAGGCGGCGACGATGACGACAGAAGGAAACAATGGCGACTGCCGGAGCCGGCAACGACAGGAGCTGGCCGCAGGCAACGACGGCGAGAGAAGATAACGATGGCTGGAGGAGGCGACGACCAAATTTGGTTGGATGTGATGACGAAGAACAAGGGCGGGGGGACGAAACAGCTTGAGGCGGGAGGCGGGAGGCCGACGATAGTGGCTGGATTTGTGGTGCAGGATGTTGGGCTACAACTCCCACTTCTACAGCCTCTGGTCTTCCTCTTGCCCAAGATCTAGCTTCCATTCTCATGAGGAGGATAAGACTCTATTTATATATTCTGAATTGTAAATAAATAAGGAATCTTGACAACTCTTAATTGGACAACTCAAAGAGATTCTCTTGATTGGGAGATATTCAGTGAATGGTTTAGTGCCTTAATGTGTAATTGAGCGATTTTGGACTCGTTGAATTCATCTTGTCAAGATGCTTGATTTGAATATACACGTATATTTGAAATTTGTTCGACTTTCTAGTTATGCATAGAAAGCTTACAAAAGTGGTTTAAGTGCTTGATCTGAGTTTAATTTGACTCAGATTGGATAAATTTTAATACTGTTGGTTCTGTCACGTCGAGTCAGTATGTAAATTTACTGAAATAAAAGCCCTGGATGAGTTTTAATCAAACTTTGCATGTTTTTTGCTCAAAAATTGCTTTTAGATTTATGTTATGGCTCGCGATTCATGCCCAATGATGAAAATTTGTTAAATTTTTATCAGTTGCTTTCTATTTTCGGGCTAGACTGACTCTTTGATCCAAAAATATCAAAATCTGCAGCACTTCTATTTTCATGATAATATTATTCGTACATGTGTGTATTTTTCTTTCTAAATTTCACACACACACACACACACACACACACACACACACACACTCAAATGACGCGTACTTAGATCAGTTGTTCGGGCATCTGCTTGTCGATTCCCCCTCGAGCGTAGGGTGTGGTACTTGAATTCTTAGGCGCACGAGGGATGACCGGGGCTCGTATAATAGCCTTTGACCATTCTTAGTCGCGCGCCCGTTTGCACACACATTTATATATATGATAAACCTTTATAATGTTAGGAACTAGGCATAACTCAGTTGATAATGTGGGATTAATCCGTTGTTAGAGTGAGATTTCCTCATATATATTAAATTTTACTTTTTGGTTTATATAAGATTATAATAAGTTGAGATAATATAAGTAATCGCTTGTAGCTTAGTTGGTGAAGAAAGTAGTCTCAATAGTCTTTTTTTGCGATCTTCTTTTGCATCGCTGTGAAGAAGCAAAATGTTACCTCGAAAGTTATCTCTGACTCTGCCTGGCAAGACATCCAAGAGCTTTTTCACGATCTTTTTTTTGTGCTGTTGTGAAGAAGAAAATTATCCTCAACCCTGCTCATCACAACATTTGAGATTCTCTTTTCGTTTTGAAGAAGTAAAATGTCATCCCAATAGTTGTCCCCGACCATGCAACATGACATTTAAGAACATCTTTTGTGATATTCTTTCTTTTTGTTGCGATGACGACATGTGGGAAACCTAGCCTTGTCGAAAACCAGATGAAATATCATAACCCCAAAGAGGCAGTGCTAGAACTGACAGAGGGCAATTTGATTCTATTTTGGACGAAGTGCTACTTCCTAAATGTTATAGTGGAGAAGCTGTCTACCCCAATTGACCGAGCATATTCTCCCCCTTTCGGCTACGTCTTTATTGACTAGGCGATCTTGCGAGTTGACATTTGATTCCCGTCGGTACCTGAGTTAATGAACATTTTTAAGGCGACCAAAATTTGCATTACGCAATTTTCTTGCTTGGTGGCGATGATCATCATCGTGTAAATCGTTTGTTCAAAAAAAGTGGGTCAAAGTTGAACCTAGAGATTTTTGCTCGTCTGTGAGGACTTGTTAGCAATGTATAGGACCGCATGTTTCTTTGAAACAAGACGCTGAACTTTTGCCCAAATAATCCTATGAGGCAATGGTTTGTATGATTCTCTTTGCTTCGAATGACTGCAACTTCAGTAAGGGACGAAGGAAGTTACAATAGCTGTTTGACTCTCTCCATATCACCAAGGAAGTAATATTGTAGGTGTTAGGATTTTAGGACCTTAAGGAGATGCAATTCGAGGTGGAGCACATCTAGGAACTTGTGAGCGAGGAATCTCTATTCTAAGTCAAGCTTTCCTTCCACCATGAGCAATCTTCGGTTGTGGCCTTGCAGAAGTTCAATAAGAGGCTCCATGAGTCAGCTTTTGCGACACCCTTGAAGCGTTATTTACCGAGCAACGACAGTGAGGTACTTTCTCAGAAGTAGCGTTGGAGCGAAGAGTCAAAGAAGTCTTCACCCAACCCTTCAAGGATTCATATCTCGAATAATCTGTTAACTCATACATGCATCGGATTGTAGAAAATCAAGGATTTTGTGAGTTATTTTACTCTTTTTTATTATTACTACACAATTATTTCATTCGACTAATGCTAAACTATATTCCAGCTGAATAATATTACGGAACTTCGATGGAGCTTGAGCTTGTTTTAGGAGATTGAAACTTTGAGTTTATCAAGATCAATTTCTTCTGTGAAGGTAGAGTCGAGTTCCTTCGGGGTGAGTACAAGTGCCAATATGATTTAATAGCTGAAGAAGTCACGATCTTGGAGTCTCAACTGACAAAGTGTAGGACATAGCTGTCCATGATGGCGATTTCAATCTCGCTACATCATCAGAATATGGAGAAGACGCAAGAGGAGTTAGTAGATGCGCGAGCCGACCTCACTTAGGGTAGTAAGGTCAAACCGTTGCTAGGCCTCCTTTAGGGCTAACACTCTCAACCACAGAGTTTTCAATCTTTTATTACTCTGATTGAGGCTGGCCTGTGCCTCTATCAACTCCTCTAAATTCTTCTCTAGGTCCCGATGATGCAACAAAAGAGAGATCTCCATCATAGATAGCTTTGTCAGATACTCTATCGGCTGAGACTTCAAGGCTGCGACTTCACCTTAAGCATCATATCCGCGCTTCTACTCGCTTTGGAGGAACTTGATATTGAAAAAACTTAGAGTTTCAGTCTCTCAAAGCAAGCCCAAGCCCCATCTGAAGTTTCGTCATCATGTTCAATCGGGAAGATGCTCAACCGGGAAGACGGTCTGACACAGATAGATAAAATAATTATGCAACAATAATAAAAAAAGAAAGGGGAGAATAACTTACGTAGTCCTCGGCGTGCACACATGAGTCAACACGTTTTCCGAATATGAATCCTTGCAGGATTGGGCAAAGACTTTGTGGCTTCTTCACTTCTCTTACGCTGCTTCTGAAGAAGTAACTCACAGTCGCTGCTTGGTAAAGAACGCCACGGGGGTTCCGCTGGATCGAACTCTGGGGGCCTCTTGATAGACTTCTTAAATTACATGGCCGAAGATCGCTCAGAATGGAAGAAAAACTTGACCTAGAATAGTGATTACTTTCTTACAAGATCGTAGATATGTTGCACCTCAAACTACATCTTTTTAAGGTTCCAAAATCCTAACATCCAAAACATTACCTCCTTGGTGGTATGGAGAGATACGATCAGCTGCTGTAACTTCCCTCTTTTATTGTTGAACCTCCGGTTATTCTTAGCAAAGAAGAATCTTAAGAACCACAACCTCATAGGATTCTTTCAGTGAAAATCCAACGCATTGTTTCTGAAAAACACGTTGTCATGTGCGTTGCTAACAAGTTCACACAACTAGGCCAAAATCTCTAGCGTCAATGTCGACTCATGTTTTCAAAAACATGATTAATTCGGTGTTGATCATTGCCACTATAAAAGAAAAAAAATGCAATGCAAAGTTTAGTCGCCTTCAAGATTTCCATTAACTTAGGCGCCGACGGGAATTACATGCTGACTCGCAAGATCAATCACTTAGTGAATAACGTCTCATATCTAGTAGGGGGAGTGTATGCTGGGTTAGTTGGGGTTGAAAATTTCACCATTATAACATTCAGGAAGTTGTACTTCTTCCGAAACATAATCAAATCGCACTTCGTTGGCTTCAACACCGCCTTTTTGAGGTTCTGACACTTCCTATGGTTTTCAACAAGGCGAGGTTCCCCAGATGTCGTCATTGCAATAACAAAAAAAGAGGATTTTGGATGTCCTGTTAAGCACAGTCGGAGATAACTTTCTTCTTCACAGATGCATGAAAGAAGATTACAAAAGTAAATACCGAATGTCTTGCTTGGTAGGGTCGAGGGCAACTTTCGGGATGACTTTCTGCTTCTTCATAACTACAAGAAAGAGAATTCTTTTAACCTTCTACTTCATAGCAACGCGAAGGAAGATCACAAAAGAAGATCCTGGATGTTCAGTTGGGCAGGTCAGAGAAAACTTTCAGGATGACTTATTGCTTCTTTACAACGGTATGAAAGAAGATCTTGGATGTCCATGGGCAGTGTTGGGGACAGTTTTTGGGACGACTTTCTTCTCTATCTCTTCTTCTTCCTCTCTTGGGCCTCCTCCCTTATTCTCTGCCTTATTCCTTTTGGGCTGATTTCGCTCCTTCCTCTCTTAGGCTTCTCTATTTGGCCTCCTCCCTTCTACACATATTTTTTTTCCTCTTGGGCCTCCTCACTTGGATCTCTCTCTTCCTCTTTCTTCTCATCCCTCTTCGTCTCTCTTTGGTGTTGTTTTCCCCTCATTCTTGGCCCCTTTTTATAGACCCAAGGGAACCAAATCTTTGCTTTGCCTCTTTTGGACCCAAATCTAGCCTAATTTCAGATTAATCAGAGCCCTTGGATTCATCTCCTTATCCAACCACTTGATTTGGTCTTTTGGATGCCCACCTTTAGATCCCCACCGCTTTATCCTGCGCTCAGATCTACCACCTAGGTCAATCGCCTAAATCTCAACTGCTCATTATAATTCCCACGAATTGCTGACGTGGTGCGGGCATGCTCTGTTGGGCTAGTCCTAGGGTCGCTCTGACTTGATATTAGCCCGCTGACCCGTCCCTCAGAGCAAACCCGCTCGGCTCGCCCATACCAGCCGCTCAAACCGTCTAGGCCCGACCCACCAAACTGCTCACAACATAAGTACAAATAATATGGGAAAGATGGGATTTGAACTTGTTTGCACAGTAAGGGAGGAAGCCATGCTACAACTAAGCTGTGCGCATTACTTATATTATATAAGCTTATTATAATCTTATATAAATCGAGAAGTATAATATAAAATGGAAGAAGATAAAATTCCTCGCTACCAATCGATTAATGTGACTCTATCAACTAAGCTATGCCTAGTTAATTGACACTATCAACTGAGCTATGCCTAATTTCTGACATCATACATGTTTACTATATATATATATATATATAGCTTCAGATTTTGATATTTTTGAACGAAGAAGCTGGTCTTGCTCGAAAATAGAGGAGTAACTGATACAACTTCATCAAATTTCCATTATCATCAAACATGATCTCGAGATATGTTGCAAATATCGAGATAGGTTTTGAACAAGAAATGCTTAAATTTCGACTAAATTCATCCACATTTTTGTACATCATAAAAATTAGATAAACTTATCATTTGTATTGAAATTTAAATTTTGCGAAGTAACACCTTTCTCAGGTGGGTGATAATGAAAAAATGTGTCTTATGAATTGTAATAATATTTGTAAGGAAAATTTCATTTATTTTCAAAGATAGTATATCCTAACTTGTATGCTGCTCAAAATGATCATGCCTTGTACATACATTTTTAGAAAAATGGGATATAATAATTATGAAAAATAACATATCTACATGGGTGTGACAACCCGTAAAATACTAGTAAACATTTTTGGTACGCCATTGGATTTCAATTATAGTTTTTGATACTTTTTTTATATGCACGACTATTTTTTTACTAAAAAGTGTACATGCCTGCACTTTTATGTAAAAAATTACTTTTGTCATATGCTAATACTTTTCCAAACCTCAAAGAAAATATTTGAAAGACTCGATAGATATATTATATAAGGTGGCACTTGTGTCTATGAACCACGTTGATGTTATGTAGGGGTGTAAATGAGCCGAGCTTGAGCGAGCCCACGCTCAGCTCTTGATTTGCTCGTTAAAAAATATCATTGTTCGTGTTTGGCTCGTTTATATGTCGAGCTCAAAATTTGTTTGCTTTAGACTCATTTGCTTATCAAATCGATGAGCCGTTTACGAACAATGAGTCATTTTGACAACCTTAGTCATACAACCGAAGATGTTAAGGGTATGACAAAATTTAAATTATATTTTTTATATTAAAATATTCATCTCAATAAAATTTAATATATTTTTATTCTATTTTTAATCAGTAATTTAAATTAATTATGAATCTTTATATCCTTGTAGTCTATTATATTGTTTAAAAATAATACTCATTATATGTATTTATATAAATAAGTTAATTATTTCAAGCCAAAACGAGTTGAACACGAACGAACAAATCTTTGTTCGTGCTTGACTTGTTTATATGTCAAGCGCACAAAAATTGTTCGTGTTCGGCTCGGTTGCTTAGTGAAGGAACCGAGCCGAACAAAGATTTGTTCATGAACAACGAGCCGTTTTGACAACCCTAATGTTTTGTAGTTTGAAGATTAGAGCAGAAGCCCTAAAAAAATTATGGATTGATACATTGATTCCATGAACAAAAAACAATGGTAGTTTGTGAAGAATTTTCTTTTGGATGAATTCTTTAATTAGGGAAACCTTATATTAGATTTGGGAAATTGCAAATTGTAAAATGAATTGTAGCAACGATGCTATAGTTTGATTGAGAGTAAGTGTCATCAATCGAATTATCAACTATTGGATGCAAGTCTATCTATCCACATCAAATGAAAAAATTGCATGCGGTGTCCGATCCTGACTGTAGATCAGATAATCTACGGTTAGGATGTATTTCGGTGGGCCCTACCTAATTTTTTTTTTTAAAAAAACAGAAATATATCCTGACTGTATATCACCGTGATCAACGGACACCGCATGCAGAGATGCATGCGGTGTCCGTATGCAATAATTTCTCCATCAAATGGGCTTTCTTGCAAAATTAGGTTACGAAGCTTTTGCTTAGCTAAAAATCTTACCTTTGTCAATTATTCATCTTGTGTGATCTCTTTTTGAACTTAGGCCAATGTTAGTCCTTGTGATATTGGCTCCGAACATAAGAGAAGGTGTAGTGCCTGCCCTTAGGGTTGTCAATAAACCAAGGCGATCTAAGTATTGATTTTCTTAGACTTGTTCATTTAATTTTTTATTAAGTTCGATCCAAGTTTGAACATGACACAAGTTTTAAAATCTTGTTCAAATCTATCTATTAATTTCATTATCAAGTTTGAGCCATAGTCAAATTTTAATTAAGCCTTACTAAATAAATACTAGTTAACAATTTAAACATATTTACTAAATATAGTTTGATTCACTAATTTAATGAAAATTGGCATAATTTATTTGTTATTATTTACCTTATTCGGTAAAATTTACATATTAATAAAAGAAAAAAATTAAACCTACCAATCTGTTTATTTATTTGAATTTTTCATCATATTTGTACATCTAATATTATTGATTTTTTTTGAAGTGTATAAGATGTTAAATGGTTAATGTGAGAGGATAATCTAAGTCATTTAATAAGTAATTAAGTCATCATTAAATGAGCATTTATCTAGTTTTTAAATAGCTACTTATTAAGCAATAAATGAGCTGGTTTACAAGCATCTTTTAACAACAGTCAGTGTTCAACCTTGTTCAGTTTTTAAAATTTTGTCCAAACGTGTTCAAGTATACAAATAATCAACCATAAAAAAAGTTTATATAATTGCTCATCTAGTGCGCTTAATTACTCTCATCCTTATCCGCAGCTAATAATTTCTTCAAACTTCTATTTGAGATATCAGCAAGCGCCATTGGCTACAAATAGCTCCTTAGCATAACTTCTGAAGAATATTCTTAAAATCAGCCACATGTAATGAAAATTTTTTATTTTCTGTTTTTCTTAGACGTAATGTTTTCAGCTTTTGAACATCAGGACCTAGAATACATATAGATACTGGGACTTTAAAATATATAGTGGATCCTGGAAGCTTGTATTCTTGCTTTACATTTTTCAATCGAGTCGATGAATTTACCTATTTCTCTTTTAGGTGTGTACTGTGTAATAACTTGATTTTCTTTTTTATCAAGCATTAATAATGAAAATATAAACAATTTTAATGAAAATCTTCAAATCATTCCCGCCTTTCTTAATTTTTTTTTGCAATTGTTAGTCATTCATGTCTGTTGAAGTTTTTATATGATATGCTTTATGTATGCGGGCTTATTTGTTGATATGAAATTTCAGAAAACTAGCAAGAGGGTTCATTTTGTAAGGAACTTAATCAGGGAAGTTGCTGGGTTTGCTCCTTATGAGAAGAGGATCACCGAGCTTCTGAAAGTTGGCAAGGACAAGCGTGCACTAAAGGTGGCAAAGCGAAAGTTGGGTACACACAAAAGAGCCAAGAAGAAGAGAGAGGAGATGGCTAATGTTCTAAGGAAGATGAGGTCAGTTTTGTTTTGCAGTTGACACTTTTTTTAATGGGGAATGTAGTTGCATTGCACACAATTCTTATGAATTTACATATCTCACACCTAAACTTTCGTATTTACACAGATAGCACTCGGATCTTTAATATCACTTAAAAAAATAGCACTATTACAACTTTTAAAGAGTGAAATACACCTTTTCATGCATAGGTGTAAAGCACTAAAGTGATATGTATTTATGCATGTATGAAAGCTTAGGTGTGGGATACCATGCATGCAATTTTCCCTTGTGTTATTTGTTTACTTCGGTAATGTTGCATAAAAATCAAGCCTTTACTCTTTACTGCTCTTATATTTGATTGCTTATGAAGTTAGATTTTGAGCTGTTTCCAACAATTGGAGAGCCATCGAAATTATATTTTGATTTAGGAACCTGCAAATTCTTGAGATTATCAAACATGGCAAGGCTATAAATGGTAGATTTTGAGCTGTTTCCAACAATTGGAGAGCTAACAAAACTATATTTTGATTTAGGAACCTACAAATTCTTGAGAGTATCAAACATTGCAAGACTATAAATGATAATAGATTTCTATAAAACACTTTGGCATGATTTTTGAAAAACTTAATTTAAAATTCTTGAAATAAAGTATAACTTCTGATTTCTCATTTCCTTTTTCCATCCTTATCTTGGCTCTAGGGTCTATAGTTCTTAGCATCATTTGTTTGTCGCCTTATATTTTGCTATTTATGGGTGAATATTTTTATTTGTCATTTTGTCTGAACATGATCAGATCAAATATCACCTGCTAAATCATTTTTTTAGTTTGAACACTTTTTTTTTTAAATTTTTGCCGTTTATATTTGTGTTGGTTTTATGTTTTTTTGACATTTATAATCAATCAATTTTAGAAATGCACCGAAACAGTGAGGATACAGCCATCATGATGGATATTGCTGTGGTTAGAAGCATAGAGTGAGAAATAATTGAATTATATAATGGCGGAAGTTTAATATATTGAAAAGAATCGAAATCAATGAGGAGAGTAATGTGATTTCTCAAAACGGTATGTGCAAAATGTAGTATAATGTTAATGCATCACATGTTGCACTGAGTGGAAATGAATAGATATGAGCATCTATAATATTTATCTGAAGGAAGATTTACCTACATACCACGTAGCTCCTACGTATTTACATATCTAACTCTAAACTTCAATTTTAATATATATGCCACCTTATCTATGGAAGACTTCCGGCTTCTGGTGAAAACAAACAGCAAAAAAATATAGCAGAGAAGGTAAAGTGGAAAGATGAAATAGGATTGATTTGATTACATTACAACAGTGAACAGCTACCGTCATATATATAGAAAGATGGCAGGATGCAGAACAAAATAACTAACGTATCCTATGTAGTAAATGCTAACATCCCCCCTCAAACTAAATAATTTGGTGAAGAGATGGTTAGTTTGGTGCGGATTTCCTTAAGTCTATTATTGGAAAGAGTTTGGTAAAGATGTTTGCAAGCTGATCAGTAGTAGTAATATGATGAACCATAATCTAATTTTTCTGAATGCATTTTTTGATGTAGTAGCAGTCATTTTCTATGTGCTTGGACTTGGAATGAAACAGTAGATTGCTGGCGAGAGTAATTGCGGAGGTGTTATCACAATGCGGAGTAATAGTAGTAGTATTCTGAATATTAAAATCTTGTAGCAGACATCGTAGCCAAATAATTTCGGCAGTGGCCATGGCAATGGCGCAGTAATTATTCCAGCTACCATCTGTTTTGAACATCAAAACACCTCTATTAGTTTTTTTCCACATAACCAAGTTAGTAACATTTTTACAAGTAGCAGAATAGAGATATTGAATTTATTAAAAATCTGCAACATAACAATTCCAATAGGTTTATTAAACTTGCCATACTTAAACATCTTAAAAATAAAAGTACTCAGCTTCAATGGAGGAGCGATCTACATTTTGTTGCTTTTTAATAGACAAATAAGATTAGCACCAAGAACAATACAATAACATGTGGTGGATTTGAGATCACTCGGATCTCCAACCCAATTGTCAACATATGCCCTTAACTCGAGGTTGCTTTTGATAATGACTAAGCTGAAGTTTTGAGTGCAAAGATATTTAAATGAGCGCTTTAGCTATTTGAAAGAGTGTTGGATATGTTGGTGCATAGTTTGACTAATTTGGCTGACAACATAGAAAAGATCAGGTTGAGTGATTGTGAGATACTTTAATGATCCAACAAGTTTGTGATAGGGGGGATCATGATAAGGAGTGAGATCAAAAGCCGATGTGGTTTGACACGAGATGGAAGAATTTTGAACAGATTTAGCATTAGTCATACCGGAGGTATGCAAGAGCTTATTAGCATAGGTATTTTGATAAAGAGGAAGACCAAAAGATATGAAAAGAGTTGTGAAACCTAAGAAGGTCGTAATGGTGCCCAAATTTTTTATCTTAAATTGTTGTTGAAGCTGGTGAAGAATAATGTTGATCGTGTCTTGATGATTCTCAGTGAAAATAATATTATTAACATAAATAAGAACATAAATGTGAATTGTCTTCTGATGATAGCAAAATAATGAGGAGTCGACATTATTAGGACTGAAATTCAGATGTTTAAGAAAGTGGAACCATGGCCTGGGAGCCTGTATGAGACCATACAAAGCTTTCTTAAGATGACATACATAACAAGGATTGATATGATTAGTGAAACCTATGGGTTGCTCCATATAAATAGTATCACTAGGTGACATTGAAGGAAAGTATTTTAGACATCCAATTGAATAAAACACCAGTTAGGAGAACTCGATGGTAGGCATTTTTTTAACAGGATTGAAGGTGTCAGTGTAATCAAGACCATAGTGTTGTTTGAATACTTGAGCAAAAAGTCTTAGCTTTGGAACATGCAACAGAACCATCCACATGAAATTTGGTTTTGTGGGTCCATTTACAACTTTGAAGATTTTAGACATCCAACTGAGAATCTGCCAGTTAGGAGAACCCGAATAGTAGGCATTTTAGTAACAAGTTTGAAGGTGTCAGTGTAATCAAGATAGTAGTGTTGTTTGAATTCTTGAGCAACAAGTTCCGCTTTGTAACGTGCAACAAAACCATCCACAAGACGTTTGGTTTTGTAGGTTCATTTACAACCTTGAAGATTTTGATTATAGGAAGGAGGAACTAAGACCCAGTATCTTGAGCTTGTAAAATTTGAAATTCTTCAGACATAACTTGTAGCTAGTGATGATGTTTGACGGCTACGACATAGCAAGTTGGATCACAATGTTGTAATTGATGAGTAAGATTCATAATTTGTTTAGGTTTGAAATGACTAGTTTTAAAGCGAGTAATCATATGATGATTAGGAATATGAGACGAAGGTTGAGAGGAAAGATTTGAAGCGGTAGCCTGACTCAAGTGAGAAGAGAGGGAGGAGACTTTCAGTCGATTAGGTTCATATGAGGGAGGGAAGGTTAGGGGAGCGGAGGGAGTAGGAGAGGGAGTGAGAGGAATGGAATTTTTACTGGTCCTACTCAAAGAAACCGGTAGCGAAGAGGTGGGAACTAACAAAAGTGGAGGTAATTGAGATGGAATCGAGGATGTGAGAGTGGTATGAGATGAGATTTGTTGGTAGGGAAATATGGTTTTGTCAAATATGACATGTGACATGATATGTAAATTTTTTTATTGTGAGGATCAAGAAATTTATAGCTTTTTTGAGTAGCGGAATATCCTAGGGAAACACATTGTTTAGAAAAAGGAGAAAATTTGTGTTGAGAATAGGGATGAAGCTATCAAAAACATTGATATCCAAAGACTAAGATGATTATAAGTGCGAGGTTTGTTATGAAGACATTCTTATGGGGATCTAATTTTGGAGGGAAGTCGATTTACAAATAACATGCAGTAAGAATAGTGTCTGCAGATAAAGTATGAGGTAAGAGAGGCCTCGTGTAGGAGAGTACGAGTGCTTTCAAGTAAATGACGATGCTTACGTTTAGCGATACCTTTCTATTCCAGGTTGTAAGAGCAAGTGTATTGTTGGGAAATGTTAAAATTGGTAAATTTATCATTAATGTATTCATCACATGCATCCGTTTTAAGAATTTTAGTGTGTGATTTTCAACCAGTTGTTTAAACTCAACAAATTTGGCCAAAGTTTCATTTTTATGTTTGAGCAAGTAAATCGAAGAGAAATGGGAGTAATCATCAACAAATATTGCATTTTGATGATTACTCCCGTCGTCAATGAATATTACATAATATTTGAAAGATTGTAGAGAGGAGTTTGGGGATGGTCCCCATACATCATAATGAATAGTGTGTAGAGGATGCAAGGTTCAAGTGGTGGAAGCCAAGAACATTAAATTGCGACTTTTGGCCAAGCGGCATGAAGTACAACTTGATGGTAGAATTTCATGACACAATGAGGGAATGCGGTGCTTGAGAAGGTGTTGAACTTGATGACTGAGATGGCTGAGGCATTTATACTAGAGATTGGGAACTTGTTGGATAGGGAATAGAGCAAGAGATCTTGTTGAAGAAGTATCCAATGAAGGGATGGGATAGAGTCCTTGCACACACGATCCTTCAAGGAGCATTTTGCGAGTCTGTAGATCTTTGGCAGCATATCCATTAGCTGTAAAAGTGATAGCACGAAAATTAGTAGATGTAAGTTTATGAAGGGGTGTAGAAATCAACGAAATGGTGTTAAAGGGCAGTGCAAGTAGCAGTTTTGAATGTGTGGTAGTTGGAAGGAAGCCCGTTGATGGTGCATAAAATAATATCTTTGGGATCAACCACTCCGGCGGCAGCCACTAGATTGACTCTTTGTTTGATGTTCGAGAGATATTGTTGCATAGTCTTTCCTTGCATCTTGAGATTATGTAATTCATTTTTGATTTGTAGAATGTGGGATCGGTTGGTAGATTGTAGACGACGATCAAGGATAAAAACGGCAGTGCAAGTGTCAAGATGAAGGACATAGGGAAGAATGGATGGGTAGATAATTGAATAGAGAGCAGCAACAAGGTTTTGGTAAATTATCATCCATTGAGTATAAGCCTGTTTGACATGCTCACCACTGCAAGAATCAGAAACCGTAGAGGCGGGTGGATAGCGATTTCCGGTCAGGAACCCTTGAAACCCATCAGCCTTTGAATAATTTCAGCACTTGAGCCTTCCAAGTGATGTGATTTTCAGCATTTAGGGATGTGGATATGCTGTTCTTGATGTGGGTGATAAGGAACTTGAGCTGTGTGGGAATAGGATGATCGCTAGGTAGAGAGGTAGGATTAGTGGGGGAGGCAACAATATGAGCCGAATTGATTGAGGTAGAATCCATGGAATATAAGAGAAAATACAGGATGGTGAAAGATTGAGGGGGAAAAAAAACCGAGAAAGAAAAATAATCTTACAGAGGGAAATCAGGAATACCTTTGAGCCTTCTTGAACTGCGAACCTAAGAATCGGACGGTAGAGAGAATAGAAAAGATGTAGGTGAAAATCATAGTGCAGGTAACCAAAAAAAAAGAAAATAAAAAGGAAAAGGGTAAAGCCTAATATGAAAACCCCACTTGATGACGGAATAGGATCTCAATGCCTAATCAAGAGATGAAAGAGAAAGTTCTTGTACAAGAGATGAAAAAACTGGTTTTCGGTTTAGGAACCTTGAAGAGGTTGTGTGCAGTGGCACCGACATGGAGAGAAGAGCCCTGTAGCAATAAGATGAGGATGAGGTGCCATGAGGCAAAGAAGCTCTGATACCATGAATGAAATCTGGCTTTTGGTGAAAAACAGACCACAGAAATATAGCAGAGAAGGTAAATTGGAAAGAAGAAGTGATAATGATTTTGTTCATTACAACAGTGAACACCTACCATCATATATATTGAAAGATGGCAAGATACAGAAAGAACGCAGAACACAATAACTACTGTATCCTATACAGTAAATGCTAACAATCTATATTTATAAAAAGACTATCTCACTTTTTAGAAATCAAAATAGTGGTATTTTTGATGTGATATGAAATATTTGGGTGTACTAAATGTAAAAAGTAAAGTGTAGCTGTAAGATATGCAAATACATGCGAATTGAGTGGTATGTATGTAAATGTCCCCACACCTATATACATATAAAGCAGTTCTCTTTTTAAATGTCATAATAGTGGTATTTTTGATGTGATATGAAAGATTTGGGTGGTCTAAATGTAGAAAGTAAAGTTTAGCTGTAAGATATGCAAATACAAGCGAATTGGGTGGTACGTATCCCAATATCTGAATTGCTGTAATTAATTTGTTTAAATTTCAACTTGGACTGTGCAGCCTTCTCTGAAGCTATTCTATATAGAATTCATGTCGATAGTAATATTCATAACATTAAAATTTTTGTTCTGCAGATCTGCTGGTGTTTCCGAGAAGAAAAAGTGAGGAGATGAAGACAATGCTACAACTAAAGTGGAGTGAAGCTGAAGCTTTTTTTTCTTTTGAAGTTTCATATTTTTTTTTTTCTTTAAAAAAATTTCTTCGTTTGAGTTTAGAAAGAGAGTATAAATCTGTGTTGTAATGTGACTTATTGGGCTTAGTTTTGTGTTTTGTTCATCATTCAGGAATCTTCTTCTGAACTCTGTTGAATTTTTGCCTATTTTCATAAATTATTGCATGATCACTACTGAACAATTTCTCGTAATTTGTCTCTTTAATAATCTCTACTGTAGATTTATATTATTTGTTTCTTGTTGGGGCATTGGTTTTGATTGACTAACAAAGGAAATGAAATGAAAATGAAAATGGTAATGTGGTGTTTCTGTTTAGGATAAATATAGATGTTGTGTAAAGCAAATATTTTTTATTGGGGTCCTCATTGCTTCGAGCCAATCCATTAACTTATTAGATTGAATGTGGCTTGGTTTTGTGTGAGTTTGTGTTTTTCTATAGCGAGTTATATTCATAAAAATGGAGGGTTGTGTTAGGTAGTTGGCAGATTTTTGTTGAATAATCAGTTCTTACCTTTTAATAGGATAAAGGTTTGTAGTTGTTTTTGTTATTACTATGATTTTCTTTTTATAGCTGGGCAGTGTGAGCATGAAAACAAACAAGAAGTCAAATTATAAATCTCTCAAACAGTATTTTACAAGTATTCATCTTCTAATCAAGTATCTAAACTCTCAAGTCCTATACTTATAAATTACTCTATACTCCTAATGCTTGAAACCAAATAACCCCAAAGAATTTATAAAAAAAATAAACTTTTATATTACTTGGTATGATGCATCATGTGCACATCTGTAAAAACTGCACTTGAATTTTATTTTTCATTTTCCTGAAAAATGGACGGCTCTCATGTAAAAATATTTTTTTCCTAAAAAAATGTACATAATTTCACAAAATAAATAAATAGTCCAAAAATTAAAAAATAGGCAGCTTAGTCCACAGATATTTGAGCTAAATACATGAGAATTGTGTGATATGCATGCAAAACATAGGTTTATTTGATTAGGATTGAGTGAAAGCTGATGCTTTGTTACAGTTTTGCATGCGAGAAGGGGAATCGAGAGGGAGGATGAGCACCACGAAGAGGTTCGGCGGCGGGCGACAGCTGACGGGCACGCCGTCGCTAGCCTGGTCTTGTGCAGTGGTAATCGCGTCCCTCTTCGCCGGCGCCTCCGTAATTCACAACATATACAAACCCAACCTGGTTCGTAAAACCTACGCTTCTTCCTCCTCCTTTCTGATGATATTTATCTCAAAGTGCACATAACCTGCTCGACGATATGCCAAGCTAAACATTCTCATGTTTTGAACCGCAGATCTTACCGACGGTGGAGCCTAAGGACAAATCTCCTACGCATGGTTGAGCCACCAATCGGTCAACATATTTTCCGCCGTCTTGGTTTCACATTTGCCTTTTTTTTTTTCTTCTAATTTTCTTCTTCTTTTTTGTAATTTAATGGTGACAAAATTCCACCTTTTGTCTAATTTGAGAACATTTTTTACCGTCCTGGTTGTTCCATCAGCCTCGGACGAATTGATGTTGGTCTTCATATTTTGTGAGACGGTTCATTTGTTTTGAATCTGATGAAAACATCCAATAAATAAAAAATAGAAAATAAAAATGGGAGAAGAAGAAGAAGGAAAAGCGGCACAACATTTAACTTGTTCCATAAATTCCATTAGCTTGTAATACATCTTTTAATCCCAGTCCTAGGAAGATTTTTCAAGTTTCTGTCCAGCTAAAATTTGCAATTTTGATCATGATATCCTATGCATTAGTTCATCTTGAAATGCTGTCTTCGATCTGATTGGCTTCTCCTATGCATTTAGTACTCATCGTTGTGTTCCAGTGGCTGCTGAGTTATGCACGTAACGGCAAAGTACGTGGTTTTGAATTACTGAGATGCCTACTTTAAAAAGATTAGAGAGAACGTCTCTTGTTTCTTCTGCCCTACTATGATTACTATTAAAAAAACTCATTAAATTAAAATTTGCCGTAAAAAAGGAAAATAATATTTTAGGCTTTTAGAAAAAAAAATTATGTACAACTGCCCTAACATATTATTATAAGGTTCAGTTCATCAAACAGCTGAAACGACATCAAAAATGTTTAAATTGGGGAGCGTTCATCAGAGAGCTTTTGCTGTAGCCATG
>JXCR01146736.1:0-16588 GCA_002079205.1 Phalaenopsis hybrid cultivar | reverse complement strand
ACTTCTCTGCTTCCTGAACCATCTTCTCAATCTCTTCCTTGCTCAGCCGGCCCTTGTCATTGGTGATTGTGATTTTATTCTTCTGCCCAGTTGTTTTATCCTCAGCAGAAACATTCAGAATACCATTAGCATCAATGTCGAAGCAAACAGTAATCTGAGGAACACCCCTGGGAGCAGGTGGTATGCCAGAGAGCTCAAATTTGCCGAGCAGATTGTTGTCCCTTGTTCTAGTCCTCTCACCTTCATATACCTGGATCAAGACACCAGGCTGATTGTCTGAGTAGGTTGAGAAGACCTGCTCCTTCTTGGTAGGGATGGTGGTGTTCCTTGGAATCAAAACTGTCATGACACCACCAGCAGTCTCGAGACCAAGAGAGAGAGGAGTAACATCGAGCAAGAGGAGGTCCTGAACCTTCTCGTTGCCCTCACCGCTCAAAATGGCAGCTTGGACAGCAGCACCATAGGCAACAGCCTCATCGGGATTGATGCTCTTGCAGAGCTCCTTCCCATTGAAGAAGTCCTGCAACAGCTGCTGCACCTTTGGAATCCTAGTGGATCCTCCAACCAAAACCACATCATGAACAGTGCTCTTATCCATCTTTGCATCCCTCAAGCACTTCTCCACAGGTTCCATGCACTTCCTGAATAGATCCATGTTAAGCTCCTCGAACCTGGCACGAGTGATGGTGGTGTAGAAATCAATGCCCTCGTATAGAGAATCAATTTCGATGGTGGTTTGAGCAGTCGAAGATAGAGTTCTCTTTGCTCTTTCACAAGCAGTCCTCAATCTCCTAAGAGCTCTGGGATTGTTGCTGATATCTTTCTTATTTTTCCTCTTAAATTCCTGGACAAAGTGGTTAACCATTCGATTGTCAAAATCCTCACCACCAAGATGAGTGTCTCCTGCAGTTGCCTTGACTTCAAAAATACCCTCTTCGATGGTAAGGAGAGAGACATCGAAAGTCCCACCGCCCAAGTCGAAAATGAGAACATTTTTCTCACCTACGCTGGAAGCCTTTTTGTCAAGGCCATAGGCGATGGCAGCAGCAGTCGGCTCATTGATTATTCTCATAACATTAAGACCGGCAATGACACCAGCATCCTTTGTGGCTTGGCGCTGCGAGTCATTGAAGTATGCGGGAACAGTGACAACAGCGTTCTTTACAGAGGATCCTAAATAGGCCTCAGCAATCTCACGCATCTTAATTAGAACCATAGATGAGATTTCTTCAGCTGCAAACTGCTTTTCTTCTCCCTTGTACTGGACAACAATCATGGGCTTGTCTCCAGGTCCAGGAATAACTTTGAAGGGCCAAAGCTTGATATCACTCTGTACTGAAGCATCAGTATACCGCCTACCAATCAATCGCTTGGCATCTGCAAAAAACAGAGGAATTGCTTGGAAAAGTCCTATGATAGAACATACGAGAGGTCCTTCACAATAAGCAATATTGTAATAGAAAAGGGTACCTAACTAACATACTCGAGACAATACTATCAAAATTCTAACAAATAACATGATAGCTCAAACATGCCAATACAAATCAAAAGCCACAGCAGGAACCTCTTCAATATGCATGGTCCATCTCACGAGCACTTTTGCATTGGTTTATTTTCAGTTATAATGCTCATGATCACAACAGAAAAAGAGCCACTAAACTCTTTGGAAAAATTCTTGCATTATTATGATCAGGATTTATTGATCGGTAATCCGGACAAAGGCGGGAGGAATAGGCCGTTCAGCAAATAAAGATGTAACTTTATTTGGGGGCACAAATGAGCGGTGCAATCCATTTCTTCAATATTAAGATAGTAGAAATTTTCGACTTTCTAAATAAGGTTGTAAACAGAATATGCTTGAGCAAAAGTCACATGTTAGTGTCCTCATGTTCAAAATTACTAGAATTCCTTATTTGATTTTGAATTGTGTTGATATAATTGAGTTTATTCAGCTTAAATTTAGTTCTAAAGGAAAAAAAAAACAACTATATTCAATTATATTTAACTCATTCTATTCTCAAAAAAAATATATATATATATATATATATAATTTTTTATTAGCTTTTTATTTTTTTTATTTTCATTTCCTATTAATAGTGATGTCTATAATTTCATTTGCATGGATGTAGAGTGGATTTGGGAAAAGCTATAGCCATTTTTATATAAGCAGCTGTGAAACTATTTTAGAATAAATCACTGTTAGAAAGAAGTAGATCGTGAGGGTGAAGCAGTTGGATAGATTTACTATGCTGCAATCGTTTCTGATAATAAAAACTATAATACTCTTATGTACATGTGTTAGTTGTAACTCCCTAGTCTTAGAAATAATTAAAACAGATTAAGAAAAATAAATGTTGTAAGTTCAAGAGTCATAAATTTATTATTTTATCATAGGAAGTAATACATCACTTAAGACTGAAAAACAAGGAAATAAAAATTATAACAAGTATTTGCTATTATGAAATTACTCTTCATATCTAAATAATCAAGGAGGCTCTACGCAGGTAAGAAAACACAAGGTAGGAAATAAACCCGCAAAAATAGCAACAATAAAGATCAAACCATATATCTTCAAAGAAATGAAAAAACCACCTATGAACATAAGCAGACAAAAATATAAATTTCCAACACACACACAATCAAATAACCATACAAGCAACAAAAAAACCAACATTGTCACAAAAATAACTAAGGGGTTTCAAATCAAAACCCCCTAAACCACAAAAAAAAAATGTCACAAACCATGGGGGATCACATTCAAACCACAAAAACCACATAAAAATGCCCAAACCAAAGGAATTAGATCAGAAACCAAGGACAATCAATGAGAGAGAAGGATGCAGGGTAGGTTTAGAGCTTGAAACTGCAGACCGCAATAAGGTGATAAAGGTCGCAAAACAGCCTAAAATTAGGATTGAACTTGTAAGCATGACTCTAGACAAAATACCATCCACTTAGCACAATGTCTTTTCAAGTGTCATCTTACTATTTATTTATAATAAAAGATAGAATTTTTATGTTCATTTCGATTTTGAGTGATTGAACTTGTAAACATGGCTCACGTAAGTTCTTATAGGATAGTAAGGCAAAGAGCGTATTTTGATTCTTAAAAAAATTAATAATTTTAAACATAATAAATTATAATCCCTATTGATTAATTTATTGTCAAAGGTTTTGAGATTTAAGGATATTAAAGTGACACTAAAATTGCAAGTCCAAAACCCCAAATGTGAAAAGTGAAGAATTGCGTTGGGTAGTCGATAACCAACGTAAAATTAGTCAAAAAGACATGATGTGAATCCTTTTGATCATTGTCTAAATGCTAGACATCTCATGAAAATAACGCGCTATATGATCTAAATACTGTAAAAAGTGTGTAAGAGCTGTTACATCAGCCCCTAGATATAGTGTCAAGTAAGATTTAAGGATATTAAAGTGACACTAAAATTGTAAGTCCAAACAAATGTGAAAAGTGAAGAATTGCGTTGGGTAGTCGATAATCAACGTAAAATTAGTCAAAAAGACATGATGTGAATCCTTTTGGATCATTGTCTAAATGCCAGACATCTCATGAAAACAACGCGCTATATGATCTAAATACTGTAAAAAGTGTGTAAGAGCTGTTACATCAGCCCCTAGATATAGTGTCAAGTAAGCAAGGATTCTCACATTACGAACGAATGCTTATAAAAAAGTTAGTTTATAAAACTAATATTAGAATATGATCTTGAAATAAATACTCTCGCTAGTACATTAGTTGAATATATTGATATTATGATTGATAGAAAAATAACTCTCATATATTCAAGAAACTAAATCAGTTGGAAAAAATGCCTAGGAGATTGATAACTTGAGTTTTAAACTTTGATATTCAAGTGAGAGTCGCACTAGAAATGAAATGTGCAATTATAGATACGAATTTGAAAATAATATTATAAAACTAAATAGAATTGGAAATAGAATTATATCATTTAAGATTATGATTGATATTAAGATTTTTAATATTATAAGTGCATATGTCCCTCAAGTAAATTTAGGTACAAGTTCTAAGGTTAAATTCTGGAATCACTTATAAGAATTAAAATAAATGATACTTCTTGAAGAAAATTTTTATTAAATTTATTCCAGTTTTTAAAA
Source organism: Phalaenopsis hybrid cultivar (assembly GCA_002079205.1). Taxonomy (NCBI): domain Eukaryota; kingdom Viridiplantae; phylum Streptophyta; class Magnoliopsida; order Asparagales; family Orchidaceae; genus Phalaenopsis; species Phalaenopsis hybrid cultivar. The sequence goes on along the minus strand of JXCR01146736.1, from coordinate 12,451 downwards.
TTTAGGAAGTTCGTAAAAAACAAATTTTAATTGTGATAAAGTAACAAACACTTTTAAAAAGTAACAAAAGAAATACTTCAAGAATCAAAGAAAAAAATTATAAAAAAATTGTTTATGGTTAAATAATAATGTACAAGAGAAGATAAAATAAAAGAAACAATATTATAAAAATTGATTTAAATGTAAAAGTTGAGAGAATTGAGAAAAATATCAAACGACACGTAGGGAGTCCAAAAGAAAAATCTGTGACATTAAAAATTCTGCATTTAATTATCTTCAGAATATATTAAAAATTAAGGGTTAAAAATACATGTATAAGCTAACCAAATAAAGAAAAAATCAAAATAATAATTTAATTAGGTGTAAAGATGAAAACAAAAAATTGCTTTTCTTAAAAAAAAATACAACTTAGGTTGCTAAGTTGTTTTGATAAATTTTTTTGATTAAATTTTTAAAATACGATCAAACTAGTGATCTTAATATCATTAGTAATAATAAAATATTTCATTTTTACCGTCTCATTAATAAAAAAAAGTTCATAAAGTTTTAAAAAACCAAAAGTGAAGAGTCTGTAGAATAATAACCAAATTGAAGTGCTATTTGAACACAAGTTAAGACGTATTACCAAGATTTCTCATAATATCAAGTCTATTATGGAAGCTATACAATTATTGAGAGGTTCGATGAAGTAAAAAAAGAATAAAATTTATGTATAATTTTTACTGATTTAGAAAAAACACACAATAAGGTTCCAAGAGATACTCTTTGGAAAGTTCTTCATAAGAAAGGTGTTGATGGCTTATACTCAAGTTCTTAAAGATATGTATGGATATAGAAAAGCATACAATAAGGTTCCAAGAGATACTCTTTGGAAAGTTCTTCATAAGAAAGGTGTTGATGGCTTATACTCAAGTTCTTTAAGTATGGATATAGAAAAAGCATACAATAAGGTTCCAAGAGATACTCTTTGGAAAGTTTTTCATAAGAATAGGGTTGATTACTTATATTCAAGTTCTTAAAGATATGCATAGAAGAGATGTTACTTGTGTTCGAACAGAAGGAGAATTGACCCAATATTTTCCAATTTCTCTTTAGATTAAAGGAGGATTAACCTTGGCAAACGCTTTTTGTTGATGATATCCTTTTCGTGAATAAAACAAGAAAGAGAACTCAACAAAAACTTTGCAGTATGAAAGTCTACATTGAAGTTTAAAGACTTTCGTTTGAGTAGAACTAAAATAGATCTAGTGAGAATTATAACAATGGGCGATCAAATTATTAGAACTTTTTAGATATTACAGCTTTATTGCTAAAAGTGATGGAGATATAGATGGGGATGTTATTAGTAGAAATCAACTTGGTTGATTGTAGTAGAGGAATGCTTCTCGCCTATTGTGTTATGGAAAAGTACCGTTTAGACTGATAGGAAAATTTACAAGATGGTGGTGAGACCTTTAATACTCTATGGCCTAAATTTTGGCTTTTAAAAAAGAAGCATAAGATTAAGTTAAGTTTCGTCCAAATGAAATCGATTAGCGCCTTTATACTTGAAACAAAATGCGAAATGAATATATCTATGATAAGATTGGTGTAGACGAGATGAAATCGATTAGGTCGATGAGTGGCTTTATACTTGGAGACAAAATGCGAAAAGAATAGATTTGTGATAAGATTGGCGTAGCTCCAATGAAGAACAAAATTAGAGAAACTCATCCTAAATGATTTGGTTACATTAAACGTCAATCATCTGAAGATCTGATGAGGAGAGTAGACATTTTAGATTCGACTTATGTTAAGAAAGACAAAGATAGACCTAGGAAGACTTAAGCATATTGTATAAAAAATGATCTTAATTCATTAGAATCAAATAAAAATGACACTAATTAGACGCAATAGAGAAAAAGGATTCATATAATTGACATCACTTAGTGAGATAAATGTTTTGTTATTATTGTTGATGTATTATTAAATTAATATGATTAAACTCGACAAAGATAATTACAATTATAAACATTCTCAAATTGTACCCTACGTAATAATTTATATCAATTAGGATTTGAGAATAAGAATACATGTTAACGCTGATAATATATTAGACCTCTACTCAATTAATTCTCAATAACATTTATTCAAAATAGCAAAAAAAATGTTTTTTTCAGTTTAAATACAAAATATAATTTAAAATATAAATGCATATAAAATAAATAAAATTTCTTTCTATTTTTATTTCAATTGAATAGTTTGTTAATACTCATTTATATTATTTGATTGCAAGACATTTAATAACTTATACATTATTTTATTTATTTCACATAAACTAGCTTGGTGGCTATTTCAAAATTATTCAATTATTTATTTATCTAGCTTTATAAATTATATGTTGACAACTTTGTATAAAAAATCAAATATCCATTCAAAAGTTTAACAAGTTTACTATCTTTATATAAAAGATTCAAGCGCAAACACCCATTCAAAATCTAGCTTATTCATTAATGAAAACAAGTCAAGCACAGTTCAATATTATCGTAAAAAAAAAATTTAAGCAAACCAAATATGAACATATATGTGATAGCTTGGAGCAAGCTCAAATTGAACATGAACATATATGTGATAGCTTGGAGCAAGCTCAAATTGAACATAAACAAATTAAGATTTGTACAAGTCATGTCCAATCCATGATATACAAAATTGAACTAGGCCAGATTACAACCCCAATTAACTTTACTCTTGAAATAAATAGCCAAACAGTTTCCAATAATTTAATCAAATTTACCCTCTATAATATCAGATATTTTGCAAAATCTAACTGATAAACTACTAGGAGCAAAAAAAATTCTTAATAAAAACGGATAAACAATGATGTAACCGCTTTCAAACAAATCATTAGAACAAAAAACTTAGCAAGCATCAGATCTAACTTAGACAACATAAAGATCCACAACCAAATAACGATTGACAACTATGTTTACTAGAGATAGCAGATCACGGTTATGGGATATGATCCATTCCTTGAAATTCATGAACAAGTGATCTATTAAACAAGAGACAAATTAAACCCTGCGGACTAGAAAAAAAAAATATTTAGTTATATATTAAAGAATTAAAGTAAATTATTTACAGATCGATCAAACAAAAGCCCTTTTAAGCTTCCTAAACAATACATCGAGCATCTGAAACCTCATAAAACGAGCATGTTATAAGATACTTAAATAGAAAAGAAACTACGAGATCATGTTAAGAAATCAACTACTTCTCCACACATGAACAAGTAACATAGATAAACATAGTTAAAAAAATAAAAAACCATAAAAAAATCAAAAGTAGCTAGTGGGGCTTACCAAAGACGGTGTTGATGGGATTCATAGCGACCTGATTCTTCGCAGCATCGCCGATCAGCCGCTCGGTGTCTNCATGTTATAAGATACTTAAATAGACAAGAAACTACGAGATCATGTTAAGAAATCAACTACTTCTCCACACATTAACAAGTAACATAGATAAACATAGTTAAAAAATAAAAACCATAAAAAATCAAAGTAGNACGAGATCATGTTAAGAAATCAACTACTTCTCCACACATGAACAAGTAACATAGATAAACATAGTTAAAAAATAAAAACCATAAAAAATCAAAGTACATAGTGGGGCTTACCAAAGACGGTGTTGATGGGATTCATAGCGACCTGATTCTTGGCAGCATCGCCAATCAGCCGCTCGGTGTCGGTGAACGCAACATACGACGGGGTCGTACGGTTACCTTGGTCGTTTGCGATGATTTCGACCCGATCGTGCTGCCATACTCCGACGCAAGAGTACGTTGTACCTAGATCAATACCAATCGCAGGGCCCTCACCCTTTCCGGCCATATCTAGAGGATTGAGAGCTAAGATCAGAGAAAATAAAAGAGAGAGAGGGGGAGATGTTGCGGCGGCAACTAGTTAGGGTTTCAGAATGAGGTCTACAGAGGAAGAGAAACGGGAGGTGGAGAGATCTTATATAGGATTGAGCATCTCTAGAATGTTCTGACTGTTAGAGGCATTAGCATACACACCATCAAAGTTATACGTATTGACAGATCCAACCCATTTTCTGGGGCTATTTTAAATATAACATTATAATTATCTAAATTTAAAATTTATATTATAATCATCCAATTTTTTTTTTTAAAACATAAGATATAAATTCATTATATTTTAAATTTTAAATATTTTTTAGATGATTAAAATAAAAAAAAAATAAATAAAAATGGCCAATCTATTATATTTAAAATTTTAACTAATTGATAGCTGATAATTCTTTTTTTTTAATCCAATTCAAATCTTTCATTCTAATACGATCAATCACAGAATTCTATGGCATGGAATAAAAATTCCAATTTATCTGTCATTTAAATTAAAAGAAATCATTTTTACATAAATGTAAATATAAAATGAACATTATGTATTGAGAATTTATGAAGAGATATATAGTTTTATTAGTTATGCAAATAAAATATTTTATTTCATTTTCTTATTTCAAAATAAAATTTTGATTTATTTAAAATAACCCAAACACCCTCTTTTTCCTGGAAAAAAATTTGCATACGCAACACGTACATAGCAATGCGTACATCAAGGTTATATAGAGGATATAAGAGTTATATCCGCATTATACACTCTGTAATTTTCCCATAACCTACATGTAATCTACCTATAACCTACAAATATATAAAAATAGAACCGTGAAACTTAATAGAAAGTACAAATAAGTTACAGAAATATTATAAATGATATAACACGGATAAAACCGCCCTGTACCCTCTTTATAACCCTGATGTATGTCTTACATATGCAACTTTTTTCCCTTTTTCCTATACTTAAAAATAACCATACTTGCAAATCTCATATTAAGCACGCTACAAAATTTTATTCCTCCTCCAATCAGGACCCCAACTCTGTTACACCAACCCTTTATCGACAACCAAATCGTACGGTCCAAATCAGCACGGGTTTGTAGATCCAACGGTGGATTTCCATCAGAAATTTCTAGAAAGGGAATCACCGCAATTGCAACGCCGACGTACTCTCGATCGGTCAACATTTTATGTTTGACTTCAAAAATTTTCAATGTTTATATATTTAAAATTAAAAATAAATACAAAATAAAAAATAAAATGGTCGCAAATGGCCCCTCAAATTAGAGCGCCTAAAATCTCTGATTTAAAATTCCTAATCACGGTGGAATAAATTTTTAAATCTCACTTTTAATCAGATTTATTAAATTTAAATTTACATTCTTAAAAAGACTAAAAACTGGAAAAATAGATAGAACCTGAAGAAATCAATTTAACATCGCATTGAATTTATGTTTCATTTTTTCTTTATATTTGGTTGGATTTAAGTTAAATCCAGCGACTAAATTCATTAATAAGATGCTACCAAACACCGCTTAAAATTGGAAAAAAAATATTACATCCATACTCAAACGCAAACTATGAGTCTGGATTCCACTGAGAGCGTGTCATGTTGTACGTGAGACCCACTCATCCGAAAAACCTACCCAACCAGTGTATTATAGTGGTGCCCACTTAACACGTAGTTGAGTAGGAGTTTGGATGTAATATTTTCTCCTAAAGCTGAATATTAAAGTTTCATTTGAAGGAGCTCCACGGCAGGGGAAATATTNCAATTTTTACATTTCCAGCACTAAAATCTTTCTTATCACATAAAAAATACCAAAATGTCAAACTTCTTAAAACTGAAATACCTCTTTTCTATACACCTTTTGATGCATAAGAAAAGAGGTATTGATGAAAAANAACTCCTAAGGCTAGATCCTAGGTTCTAAGATTAGGAGGCTAAGACCTCACTAAAATGAGGTCAACATGCAGGTGTGGCCTCCTAAGAAGTCAAGACAAAGCTCGTCTTCACCGATACACTGATATTTTATAACTTGTTGAAATTGTATTGTACTTGCCAGGAAATGGAAGAATTAGTACTAGTTTCCTTTCATTCCCTTCTTCTTTACTTGTTCATCCTTTTGCCCTTCATGGATACTGCAATCATTTGCTCCCAAAAGTTTGGTGTAGTAGTTTCCTTTCATTTATATATCTATGTACAAGTTTAAATTATAATAACTCGTGTAACATGTGGTTTTGTGCCTTCTAGTGCACAATTAATGTAGGTTTGAATCCAATACTTTACATCTAATTTTTTAAATTTATTTTAACAACTAATTTCAAATCAAACACGGGTCAAATACCAACAAGAATATGTAAATTAAGTAGAACACGAACAATTTTGAAGACGAGCTAATTTCAAATGAGCTGAACACGAGCCAAGTCTGAGCTTGCTTAAGCTCGTCTCATTTACAGCCCTAGTTACAAATAACCTTTAAACTTCATCAAGTTTTTTATTTAGACCGAAAATGAAATTGGTTATTTTGTTTTCTTAAATATTTTTTGATACATAGTTGCATTCCCAGGACACTCCCATTTTAGTTTTTCAAAGATTTCTAGTTACTTCCGATGCTTATTAAGTGTGTTCTACTATTGAGTAATAGAAATATCACATTATTGAAAATTTTGGAAGGCATCTTCGAATTTATAGTAACTATATAGTATTTTCATTTTTCGAGTATGTTTCTTTTCTGGCATCCCATATTTCTTCTGCAATGTCATAGAACAAAATATGGTGACCTATTTTATTTTTCATGATCTTAATAGCCAATGTTTTGAATTTTGGATCCTTTTTTCAAGGACCACGCCAGTGAGATAATAATTATGATTTTCCCTTTATAAACATTATAGTTAATTGGGCTTATTAAAAGTAGTTTAGCGTGTTACACTTGTACTCATTACAATATAGCTGATTGGACTTATTAAAAGTAGTTTAGCGCATTACACTTGTGCTTAATGAGTGCTTAATTGGAGAAGAAACTTCATGATTGTTGTAACGTCTATGAATGATTCTTTTATAGCTGGCGGTGGATCGAATATTAAGCGTATATCAGGAGCATTTTTGTGTGTAACCATAATCATGGCTTAAGATAACATGAAAAAAAAAATTAGAGAAAAGAGATGAGGGTTAAGGGAGATGTCTTTGATAATGTTGAGAAATTAGGGCAAAGAAAAACAAGAATCGACTCAAATCCAGAAGAAAACACAGTAATTTAATAGTTGCCGATTTGGTCGATGCAAAATGCAGAAGAAAAGTTTCCAGTTCCAGGAATCGACACAAACACAGAAGAAAACACAAAGCCGTGGAAATTCTCTGTTGTGCTAACAAATCTTTCACCCTTGTTTGTCACAGTCTAAAGTACCAGTTCCATCAAACTTCGCCACTTTGAATTTTGCACCAGAAATTACAATCTGAAAGTAATACTGCCGCGAACTTTTTTACAAATTCCTCTACTTCAGATATCGATTTGCTCACCCAAATTCCTTTGAACAAATCCTTAAGCCAGAACTCTTGGATTCATCGAAGCTTCCTTCGCAAACCCTAGCCTGCTTCACCCCTGTGTTTCAACCTGTCGAGATCGAAGCAGGTGATTCGCTCTGCCCTTGTCACAAACCCTGCCTGCGTCGAAGCACCCTTTGCGATATCACCGAAGCTCGAATTCCGCTTGGTCACGAAGTGCCGCGATTCGTCCCGGTCGCGATCGCCTGTTCGTCGATCTCCTTTGCTTGTCGCAAAAATGTGGTCGCGGGAATTGCTCGCGAAACCAAAGTCTCTTCGTGAAACCAAAGCCCCATCTGCCACAAACCATCAAGAATCTTGCCAAATTCGTTGAAATTTTTGGAAAACCCTAGCAGAACTACTTCATGCACCAAAATTTTTCTTCCCTACCCTAGAACCTCGCTCTGATACTATCATACCACTTGTTGAGAAATTAGGGCAAAGAAAATAGAAATCGACACAAGTCCAGAAGAAAACACAGAAATTTAACGAGGTTCGGCAAAGATGCCTACGTCCTTGGGAGCAGAGCGGCGGCTTTTCCTTCAATTTTGTAAAGGAGTACAAAATACAAAATAAGTCTTAGGATTACAAACNCATTAATGCATCCTGCAACCAAAATATTGAAGTTCATCAGAAACTAATTAAGGCTATTTACAAGCTTTCTTTTTTCTTAAGAAAATAACCAAAATACTATACATGAGATTTTATTTTTGCTTCAAATGGTAAAGCGTGGCAGCGTTTTTATTAACCAAAACGATAAAAGATTATTCAAAATTATCGATGCATAAATAAATTCATTAACAGTTATTAAATATAAAGTATAACGTGCAAATTAAAATCTCAAATAACTTCTAATAGTTTACTGTAATAATTAAAAGCCTAAAAATTTGCAAAAATAACTTGCAAATTAACTTCAACATTTAAGCGGCCTTTATACGGTGCAATTTGCTTTGCTCGTGAAGCTCGCTTTTAAAAATATTGGTTTGCATTCTACTTAACTATGAGCAAAATAAAATTAGTACATGCTAAAGAATAAGGACTTACACGTGCATGTGCATTGTAATATTCCAAACAGAAAAGCATCAATGCTCGGCGCCTTGTCTGACTTTGATTTATCCCATCAATCAGCTTTTCAGCAAATGGAACTGCACAACATGTTAACATTTAACTTTCAACTTTACAGTATCTTTATGGTAGCACTACGGTCTAATGATCGCCTTTAAAAAAAACTTGAATTCAAGGAGTTGCTACTAAGTAGAATATTCACTTTCTTTTGCTTTTCTAGGCAAACAAGTACAAAATAAACTTTGAATGAATTAATTCTAGTGGCGTTTACATGCATACCATAAAATTCACATGAATTTACATGTCTAACACCTACACTTCAACTTTTACATTTCCAGCACTTAAATCTTTCTTATCACATAAAAAATACCAAAATGTCAAACTTCTTAAAAGTGAAATACCTCTTTTCTATACACCATTTGATGCATAAGAAAAGAGGTATTGATAAAAAGGTCAAAATTTAGGTGTTAGAAAGATATTTACATAGGAATTATGTGGCAAGTATGCAAATCTTCCTTTGTTTTATTAACAGAGAGCTAATCATGAGTATGAGTTCAGATCTACTTAATGCAAATCTTACACAAAAGATCTGCTTTGGGTGCTTGAACATCCTGAACTTCCACATCATGAATATTTCCACTGCCATCAACATAGCTGCATGAACTGCAGTTTTAAATTGCAACATTGGTTATGATTCAAAGATTATAATTAGCAATGCCAGACAAGTTGGAAGCTTGCCTAGGCCACATGACAGATTTAGATGATGTTCAGATTTTAGCAGAGGCTTAGAAGTACCACACAGGCAAAAGTAGTTTCTTATGTACAATATATAAATAAGCTGAGCAATTTTGACTTGTTTCCCATGATTTCGTATATTTATTGAAGGTGAAAAGAAAAATTATTTTGATGCTAATCTATTGATGCAAACTTGGAAGAATTCCCTTCAAAATTTAACCATTTATTTCTCTAAAACTGAATCGAATTCCAATTGAATTTGATTTCTTTCGGTCAATTGAGATTCAATATAGCGTGCATATTATAAGAACGCTCACTAGAAAAAAGAAAAATGTTGGAAGTTTAAGGCAAACCACAAAGCCCAAGCCGAACAACATTATCAGGGCATATAAAAGAAGAAAAAGACATTCATATGGAACACCAGAAAAAAAATATAACACAAAAAAAATCACAGATTATGTACCATTAAGGCAAAAAAGAAAAACAAAATATAAAAACTTGTTGGTGTCACTAATAATGGCTCTTAAGAGCAAAGTTTAAAAAGGTGCAATTGAGAATTGAGATGTTTTTGGTCCGCCTAACAAGGGATAAGCCTCGATACGTATTGAGGAGTAATCCTTAAAGCTAACAAATGGCAAAAAAAAGAACTATTGTACCTAGTTCAAAGCATATTGTAAGAAGAAAAATATTAGCAACCTAACCTATTAATAGATTAAAATATAACATATTAACATACAAATAACAAATCATAAAATAAGAAGAGTTAGATAAATGTAAAAGTCCATAATAATATAAAAATTCAAAATAAGTTCGACAACATAAATATCCACACTCTCTTATTATTATCCATCAAAGTAAGAGCATAACTAGTCAAAAATACCAAAATTTCTAAATTAAAAAAATTTCATCACTTATTACTACTTAGTGACCTTTCATTAGAATCAATAGCATAACGATTTACTCTCCCTCGCCTCATCCTTACTTGTATCTATGTTGTCTCACTTCTCCTCATCTTAAATCTCAATCATCTTTATTTTATTTATTCAAAGTTAAATAACAAAAATATTTATTAGATTTTAAAGCAGGAACTATGTTGATAGTTGCAACTTCAACTACATCCTCAGCTGTATATTATATGACTGCGTAATAAATGTTTATTAGGATTATTTGACTTGTACTTATTTTTAGAAAAATCATAGAACAAATTATGTATGCCTCACCAGAATTAAGAAAAAGTGGGCCTTAACATTATATGAAATGGCCTTATGTAGCACACTGAGACATAAGCCTCATTGCAAATTTTTCAAAAAAAGGTTGAGTTGGACCTCAAGGCAAACCTCATATTGCACAATTTTAAATTGTGCTTATGAGAGGTACTAGCTATTTTGCATTCCTGGATATTATCTTCTCTTCTCTTACTTCTAAAGTCTTAGAAATATCCAATCCTAGCCTATTAATTATTTATTCACAAGCTACAAATCATATACCAACTCTCCGTACAAGTTTATTTCATATGCTTTCTATAATAGCAACAAGAAAATAACTATTGCCGATAAATCCTACCTAGTTATTAGTAGCTAAGGAGACAATCTTACACCTAGAGTAACGTTGCACCTAAGATTTTTGGAAGAGTTGCCTGATACGAACCCACAAAAAAGAGAAAAACTTGATTCAAGAGCAATTAAATGTGATTTTATTAACTACTCTTTCACTAAAAAAGGATAGAAATGAGAACATTCACCCATCATAAAAAATTATGTATCTGATAGTGCCACTTTAGACGAGAGGAATTCTACTTTGTTACTAATCACTTCAAGAAAAAAAGCTATGATTCGCAAATGAAAATTTTCTCTTAAATCGCCCTTCCTTAGCTTTTAACCTGGCAAATAACCATATCCTTGAACCATCTACTCCCACACAAAACCAACTTATACTAGAACCAGTTTTTGCTCAATCATTACAAGCTTATGCAAAAATGAATGAATCTCAATTGAAGCAAATCCAATCGACCAAATCAATCCCTGAAGCTGAACATGTTGAGGGAACCACTGAACCTACAAACAATGGTACTTCAACTGAATATTCCTTCTAATCATATCAAAATCCTTCTCACCATCACCAATGCCAAGCCATTGTTCCCCTATTGGCGGTAAATCTTTCTCTCTAAGGTAGCTCAAATTGAAAGTCATCACATATGATTATCAAAACGGAACATTAAAGCATCAATAGAGAAAACTCTCATGATCATAATTATTTAATTATAAGATTACTCTCAAGGGAAGCATTGAATAAGGAATATAACGTCTCTACAAAGACATGATCTCCTAATTTTAGTTATCTAAAATCCAACTTGTCTGCATAAAAAACAGTCCAAAAGAACACATATATACAACAAAACCAGATAAATTTTTAAGAGGCCATAATGTCAGCAAGAAAGTTAAAATGGGACCAAAATTGGGCTAAAAAAACTGAAGTTAAACCTGTTTTTAGCCCAAAATTTTGGGTCAAAAGCAAATAAAGATAACAAAGTGACATACAAGCAAATAATATTTTGAGACAAGAATTTTAAATCCAATCATATATCAAAATATGCTATAATCACATTGTTTAAAGTTCTTAAATTGGTCGTACAATTAGTCTCTAATCACTAAATGACAAAGAAGTCTTTCAAGTTTATTTTTCAAATCAAATTATTGAGATTTTGTTTCACTTCCAACATTTTACTAAAAAATTCAAGCATGCCTCATGAACTTTGTTTTAAAAAACTCAACCATTGGGAATTAAAAATATTATAAATTTCAAAGAAAAATTCCAACCTACAGATTTAATTTGAAAATTCACTAAGACATAGACCCCAAATACCCCTATTTATTAATACAAGTTCTATTTAAATAACAGAATCATTAGAGGCAATTGATGGCCTTATCCTGAAAATTTAGAAACTTTAAACTCCCACAGCATGGCACAAAGGAATCACAAGTGTGAAGAAGCTACAATACCAGATTTTTGTAACAAGGAGATCCCGTAACAGCAGATAGAAAGACAGATTAATCTCTAAAATTTTAAACTGATGATATTCTTAAAACAAGATGTTATGGTATCAAACAGAACAAGTTTTTTTCCACTTTAGATCAATCTCCGTCATGACGGTTAGAATGTGTCCCCTGAAAGAAATGGTTCAACATGTACAGCATGACATATTGAGTACAAAATCA
>JXCR01146732.1:21494-68990 GCA_002079205.1 Phalaenopsis hybrid cultivar | reverse complement strand
AAAATGCAGTTACAAGAACTAAGTTAACTAAACTAATTGCTAAACTTCAAAAGTAAACTTATAAAACTAAACAAAGTTTCTATGACAAAGAGTTCAAATTAAAGAAAGCATTCTTCCCCTTTACAATGAGTATATAGATTGTGAAGAAATTAAAATCATTTAAAAAATATATATATACTTGTATTATGCCAAATAGGAGCAATCCTATTTATTTGCACTCAACCCCATGGATTACATTCTTACCCATGAAATTGAATGCTCCTCTCACCATGTTGTAGAAATCATAGCCCTTTCGAATCATATGTTTCTCAACACATTTTAATNAAATTGAATGCTCCTCTCACCATGTTGTAGAAATCATAGCCCTTTCGAATCATATGTTTCTCAACACATTTTGATATTTCAATTCGCCAGATCAAAAAGTAAATGAATATTGGAGTTCAAATCATCACAAATTATTGATATTTAAAATTGTTTAAAACAAAATCAAATCTTTAAAAAACCATATCTCAGACTAGGGAGAAGGATAAAGAAGACTACTCAGAATTCATGAAAAGGAAAAAACAAAATACAGTTTCATATATAAAAGNAAATTGTTTAAAACAAAATCAAATCTTTAAAAAACCATATCTCAGACTAGGGAGAAGGATAAAGAAGACTACACAGAATTCATGAAAAGGAAAAAACAAAATACAGTTTCATATATAAAAATAAGTTTACAAAATAAATAAATAAAAGACACAACTTATCTCACAGTCATTCCTAAGCAAATCTCTAGAAGTTCTCTTTAAGCACTTTCCCTCTTTACAAGCACTTTCAATTCTCTCTTGGAAATGTAATAAAGAAGTAACATCTCACTTTAACTCTCCTCTTACAACCCTTGAAGAAAATCTCCAAATCCTTCACTCTCTCTCTTCCTCACCTCTCACTCTTCTCCACCGTACTCTATACACGACACCGAACCTCTACACGCCACCGATTTCAGCCCTAGACTCCCTCTCTTTTTAATTTATGGCTACCTCCACAAAAAGAGTTCAAAATTTCATCCCAAATTCTCTCCAAAAGTCACACCTTTTGAATCCCAAAAGACATGTCCATTCATTCAAGAGACATATCCCTTCATTAAAGAGCCTTCAAAAGTGTCTAGATGCATTGAATCAATCCATGGGGCGTTTAAAACACTTGGAGCCTTTAAAATCCATTCAAAATTCATCCTGAACTACCTTAATTCATCAATTGTCATCTCTAGTGCCTTAAGCGCTGATTCCGGCGCTTCAGATGCCAAGTTATTTAAGTCTGCAATGTTCTGGCTTATGACGCTTCAGGCGCCAATTTTGGCTCTTCAAGTGTCGCCTCTCTGTATAGTGGCGCTTCAGGTGTCAAGTCTAGTGCTTCAGATGTCAAATTTCTGTAAAGTGGCACTTCAGATGCCAGTTTTTGCGCAAAATTCTCTATTTTGGCTCCAAATTTCCTCATTTTTACTACTTTTGCTCTAAATGCCTCAAATTGATATACCTGCAACAAAAACATGAAAATACCTTTTTTTTAAATGCACCATCACTAATAATAAGCATAAAATATATACTTAAAATAACACATTATTTTGGTGTATCAAAATCCCCAAAACTTAAATGTTACTTGTCCTCAAACAACTCTTTTACTACATTAAAATATGACTTATGATAGAGATTAACTTATAAACTTTTATACTCNATGCACCATCACTAATAATAAGCATAAAATATATACTTAAAATAACACATTATTTTGGTGTATCAAAATCCCGAAAACTTAAATGTTACTTGTCCTCAAACAACTCTTTTACTACATTCAAATATGACTTATGATAGAGATTAACTTATAAACTTTTATACTTTAAGTTAATAAACAAAATAGTATAATTTAAGAAAAACTTTTAATAATTTAGATTAAAACTATACGTATAAGAATACTTAGTAATGAAATCTAAGATTTTTGAATCTCTATTCATTTCAAGAATAATTGGAATTTGCTATATCAAGGACACTTAGAATATCCATATGNCTTTTATACTTTAAGTTAATAAACAAAATAGTATAATTTAAGAAAAACTTTTAATAATTTAGATTAAAACTATACGTATAAGAATACTTAGTAATCAAATCTAAGATTTTTGAATCTCTATTCATTTCAAGAATAATTGGAATTTGCTATATCAAGGACACTTAGAATATCCATATGAAAAAAAAAATTCATGAAAACATTTTTATTAAGGGTGATAATTCTCAAATACAAGTTTAGAAAATGTAATAAAGTCTTTTCCTCAAGTTGATTCAAGTGAAGCCAATTTTTTATTGGACATCTCCTCACATTCTTTTTTTTTTCTTTTTCTTTTTCTATAGTCAGGACCTTTTCATTCCTTTCTTTTTTCTTTTCAGAATCTTTTCAATCCTTTCTTTTTTTCTTTTCAGAATCTTTTCAATCCTTTCTTTTCTTTTCCNTAAGGGTGATAATTCTCAAATACAAGTTTAGAAAATGTAATAAAGTCTTTTCCTCAAGTTGATTCAAGTGAATCCAATTTTTTATTGGACATCTCCTCACATTCTTTTTTTTTCTTTTTCTTTTTCTATAGTCAGGACCTTTTCAATCCTTTCTTTTTTCTTTTCAGAATCTTTTCAATCCTTTCTTTTCTTTTCTTTTTCAAGTGAGGATTATTATATTTGGACATCCTTAAATAATTTTGAACTTTACTATCCTCTTCTTAAAGTTAAAACTTCTTACCTTTCTTCATTTTATAAATTCATATTAGTTTTGATGATTTTTCATAAAGTCTGATTCTTTTCTTCTTACATGAAACTCTAAGATTCTTAATATTTTAAAAATACAATTTTCTTTACTTTAAATAGAAAAATAGAGTCTTATCCTCTCATACCAAATATCTTTAATTTAGAATTGACCTTAATTATTAAAAACTTTTAGCTAAATTTACCATATTTACAAACATAAATATAGTCATTTAAATTTAAATCTTAATATCCAAGATCATGTTAAATTAATTTTAAAAATATAATTAATTGAGGACAAATAAAATTTAGTTTACTTCTTTTTAAAAGAAAGTTTTCTTTCCCCCAAAATTAAATTTTTAAGTAATTAAAAATGTTTAGTACAAAAAATTTTTGTAGGTGAAAGAAAACAATAAATGCATAAAAATAAAAATTAACCTGTAGAGGATTTATGAATATGAAAGTGGGCTCTGGTATACTGCAGGTGCTAACTTTACAAATACAGGCTTTAAAACATTAAATGAAACACAATATATTTCAAAGAATTTGCTAATAATTAAAAAACATAAACAAAAAAATAAAAATAACTACAAATGCAAAAAAATNCTTTACAAATACAGGCTTTAAAACATTAAATGAAACACAATATATTTCAAAGAATTTGCTAATAATTAAAAACATAAACAAAAAATAAAAATAACTACAAATGCAAAAAAATAAAAATCTACAATTTTTATTCTAGTTAAGTCCACAATATAATATTAAAATTAAAGTTCCTATTACAACAATTTTAAAGAAAACAAACAACAAACAAACATAACAAACTCCTAAAACATCAGTCATCATCTCCTTCCTCATCATCATCATCATCTNTTTTTATTCTAGTTAAGTCCACAATATAATATTAAAATTAAAGTTCCTATTACAACAATTTTAAAGAAAACAGACAACAAACAAACATAACAAAATCCTAAAACATCAGTCATCATCTCCTTCCTCATCATCATCATCATCATCTTCTTCTTCTTCTCTTCTTCATGATCTGAAACATAAGGAGTAAAACTGGGGAAGTTGGAAATTCCACATTATAATCACCCCTTAGATATCTAGTCATGGCCTCCTGATATGCTATATCATATTGAACTCTCCTCTGCTGATATTCATTGTTATATGCATTCCTTGCTTCAATTTCTCCAATCATATTTTACAAATTCACAATATCCATTTGTTGTATCATAAGCTACTCCATGGTGTTCTCAAGTGAAGCAGAGCTGGAAGTAGATGGCCCTGCAGCAGATGTTGAGGGTCTATCACTACCTCCACTCCTGGATTCAGNTCCATTTGTTGTATCATAAGCTACTCCATGGTGTTCTCAAGTGAAGCAGAGCTGGAAGTAGATGGCCCTGCAACAGATGTTGAGGGTCTATCACTACCTCCACTTCTGGATTCAACAAATGATTCAAATCTTTTGACTGTGTTTTTCCCAATTAGTTTTTGTGGTTGCAGCTTTTCTTCATTCCTATTAAACTCTAGTTCTGATTGCTCACATAAAGTGAAAATCAGGACAGGGTATCCCAAACCACTAGCTATAGCACTCTTGGCTATACTCTAAACATTATGTACTATAAGAGCGCTGACATCTACTTCCTTCATTTGTTGAATGCAGAAATTTAGTACAACTCTTTCCTTTGTTACTTCGCTTAGATGATTCTTTGGAAGCAGTTTTGAAGAGACGAAGTAATGTCAAACCTTTAATTGAAAAGTCATCATTGAAGTTGAGAAATTAACTTTCTTATTGTTCTTAATTCTCCATTCTCCCCTTCCATCAATCATAAAGGCAATTACTTTGTTCTAAGAGGCATGGCCTTAATTGGCATAAATGGAGACGATCGTCTTGATGCCATGCACCTCCTCCTTGCTTCAATTCGATCCAAATTGGCTTTAGCAATGTGCTAGACCAAAAGGTGGCTCGGGTTAATGTTGGAGTATATTGAAGGCTTTGAAAGCTTGGATTTTGATTAAGGGAGAGATTTTGTGGGCTTGTTAAACTTATGAAAGGCTTAGTTTGGAGTTTTGGTGGAGTTGATTTTGGGGTTGTGGAAAGTCCTGGATTTTAGTGGGAAAATTAGGGCAATGCGGTGGATGGAAACANGGAGTTGATTTTGGGATTGTGGAAAGTCCTGGATTTTAGTGGGAAAATTAGGGCAATGCGGTGGATGGAAACGTCTAAGAATGATAGGGATGAGGCTCTCTAGTCTTTGGAAGTAACTTTGGTGTTGGAGGCAAGGAGTTTGAGTGACTGGTTAGAAAGTTTGGTGTCCATAGGAAAATGCTTAGCTAGCATGGGGAAGCTCAATGTGGCTTTTCAGAGGATTTGCAGAAGAATTTCACCATGATGTGCCACATTGAGCTTCCAATGGTGGGGAAGGTGGCGAAGGTGGCATGACAAGGAAGCTTTGAACACATCAAAACCTCTGAAATTCTTTTGCAAATCCTCTGAAAAGCCAAATTGATTGGGGAGGCTTTTGGTGGGTGGTTAAGACCATATTTGGTCTGGTTTGACCCACCTTGACTGGTTTNTTTGCAGAAGAATTTCACCATGATGTGCCACATTGAGCTTCCAATGGTGGGGAAGGTGGCGAAGGTGGCATGGCAAGGAAGCTTTGAACACATCAAAACCTCTGAAATTCTTTTGCAAATCCTCTAAAAAGCCAAATTGATTGGGGAGGCTTTTGGTGGGTGGCTAAGACCATATTTGGTCTGGTTTGACCCACCTTGACTGGTTGGGCTCCCCAATGTTTGGATTTGACTTGGGTGTCATGTGTTCACCCCTCATGGTAAGTGGTGCATGCCTTGTTCTTTAGTGTTAAATTTAGCTTGGATTGGCTTTTATGTCACCCACATGTCTAGGTGTGTCATGGGTGACCCTTGAAGGATGGGCCATGGGGAAAATGGGTCATGGGCTTGGGATTTAGTTTTAAGGCTAACCTAAGTGTGTTTAGGTTTAACCCAAAAGTTTAGGCCTGATGGGCTTCCATAATTCACCTAATTAAATAGTTAGGTGAATTATGAGGGTTGACCAACGCCAACATGACTCCTATGTGGTTTCACGTCCTGAACACATTGAGTAGGGCTTAATTTTATGACTATAGGGTCAATTGGTCAAGAATTAATCAAAATTGGGTTGAACCCAATTTGGTTTGTTCACCCTTTGACCCTTCAAGCCTTTGGATCAAATTGGTTTGTTGGCATTTTAAGTTGATTTTATGGTTAATTGGGGTTGGGAAGGCCTTAGGTGAGGCTAGGAATCAATTTAAGTAGATCCACATTCATATTGGAAATTTTGGTGTCAAGGCAGTCCCTAGGATCTATAGAGAATTTCCTAGGGTTTTGGGTTTCATAGGTGACTCAGGGCATGTCTCACCCATGAAGGGTCTGCTTGGGTCTCTCACCAAGCTAAAACCCTAAACCAGCCCAACCAGGGGTTGAGGGTCTAGGCTTTACCTAATGAGGCCCAAGGAACAAAGTCTTGGTTTGGGGGTTATGTGTAGGTGAGTGGGAAGATCGTCACAAATATGAAGTCAACAAAAATATCTAAAATCTTTAAAGTTGTAAGGATCTATTATGACATGACATTACACATATGATATTTAAGACTATAATTAAACAACTACACTTGATGACAACCCAATCCCAAATTGACTAATGCTGGGTCATGTTTGTTTAAATTAGTAACTAAATAATTTTTAATTATTTTGACTCAAAATTTAAATGAGCCAAATTTGAACTTAGTTCTACTCTTTTATTAATGTCCATGAACAAGCTTTTGTTTTTGACAAATAACTTATTAAATGCTCTATACTTATATAATATGTTATTTAAATGAAATTATTTGTACTTGAACTTATTAAATTATATATTTAGTTGTTACATCCTATAACTTAATATTAATATGGATATAAATCAAATATTTTTTTTATTTCAATGAACTAGTTTGTTAGTAATTATTTTTTATTTGATTGCAATGAAATTTTCTTAAACTTATATATTATTTTATTTATTTTCTATGAACTAGTTAGATGTTAATTTAAAATTTATTCGATTACTTGTTTATTTAAATTTGTAAAATCATTTGTTAGGATTTTATGTGAAAATTTAAGTAGCCACTCAAATTTTTAGTTTATTCAATTAATATAATAGACCGANTTTTTATTTCAATGAACTAGTTTGTTAGTAATTATTTTTTATTTGATTGCAATGAAATTTTCTTAAACTTATGTATTATTTTATTTATTTTCTATAAACTAGTTAGATGTTAATTTAAAATTTATTCGATTACTTGCTTATTTAAATTTGTAAAATCATTTGTTAGGATTTTATGTGAAAATTTAAGCAGCCACTCAAATTTTTAGTTTATTCAATTAATATAATAGACCGTCAAACACAATAGATCATTCTTATATATATTTTCACATATCTAATAGTTGAAAACACTCAAACCTTTGATATCACATAAATCGTCATTACTAACTTTTTGAAAGTGAAATACACATTTTAATGCATAGGTTTTTAATATGGAAGCCTTACAAATGTAAATATCAATGTGTAAGACATGAAAATGCATAAGAATTGTTTAGTATGTATGTACATTTCAGTTTATATAAATAAGCCAAAAAGAATCAATGATCATTAAAAATTTTAGCTAGTCAAGTATGAACATGTATGTGAAAGCTCGACTCAAGTTTTAGTTGAACATGAGCAACTTGTGATACGACCATGCCAAGTTCAATCCATAACATATTAGACTGGACTGAGCTCAATTACAACCCAATTTATGGTCCCTTTAGAAATGATGGCAAGATCTACTAAGTCTTTTAATTATTCATAAAGGACCCTACTCAGTAATTCGGTCAAATATCTCATGGCTCATAATCAAACTAGATTTTATATCTCGTTCAAGTTTTATGCAATCTATATAAAAAAAGATAAATTTAACATACAAGTTTAAGCAATTGAAAAAAATCAGTATCAAATTAATCTTAACAAATGAGTTTTCAATAAGTAAAACTTTAGCATAGATTAGACAAAAAAAAAAGAAGATCTCACATATAATATATTATAACAAAATTATCTTAACAAAATAAACTTTAGCAACACTTATTTTAACAATTTAAATGATTTCAAAAAAATTGATTACAATAAAAATTGATTTCAATGAAACAACTTTAACACAATTATAAATTAATTTGAATAATTTCTAGTATGATAGATCAACTTGAATGGATCTTCAACAGAGATTAAACATTAATAGTGGAAGATTATTTAATGATTATAATTTGCTCATAAATCTTAGCAATTAAATATTCCAAAGCAAACTCCTAGTCTTATATTTTTATAGAAACAACTGTCCCATGGTTGTTTTCACACAGTTGCCCCAAACATACAGTCAGCNAATAGTGGAAGATTATTTAATGATTATAATTTGCTCATAAATCTTAGCAATTAAATATTCCAAAGCAAACTCATAGTCTTATATTTTTATAGAAACAACTGTCTCATGGTTGTTTTCACACAGTTGCCCCAAACATACAGTCAGTTTCCCCGCAGCAGCTTCCTGCGGCAGCGACAGCTGTAGCTGCGCCAAACAGAGTCTTAATCCAATCATGTTACCAAAATATAATTTGCCAAATGATGATTTTGTTGGGATAAATTAAATTTAAAATAATGATTAAAAATTTCTAAATTATGTAAAATATTATATATATATATGTGTGTGTATATATATGAAATTAAGTTATAAACATGAGCATATATTAAATTTTTTTAAGATCATTAGCATAGGGTGATATGCAACCAAAAATAAATGCAACTTTTAACTTGTTAGGGTGTCAATCACCCAAAATTTTAAGGGAAATTGACATGCACAACACTCAAATCTTACGCTTTTATGTATATCACACCAAAACCTTTCATTTTTACAAACATAACGTCCAATTTAGCACTAATCATGCTTTTCAACTGTGAAATTCACATTTTCATACATAGGTAAGATGTTGTGTTTGTATAAATCAAAGTTTTGGTGTGATATACATAAATGCATAAGAATTGGGTGCTTTTTGGTGGTTGAAATATAAATTTTAAACTTAATATTTAATGTTTTGAATGATTTGATATTTTGATATGTAAAAAACCTAAAATAATAATAATAATCTTCACTAATATTAAAATTTTTTCTTCCAACAATAACATACATAGAAATTTGATCAACAGACGGGATTTGAACCGTTCACGTTAGGGTTTTAGAGTTATTAAGCTTCTCACCAGCTTTACAACACTTCTTAGATCCTCTGCGGCCCTCTTTGCTCACCGGATCACAACAGTTGCGGCGGCGAAACCTGGTAAGCATAGCACTCTTCCGTGAATCTTAAAATTTCTTGTTTTCGATGTGGTGAGATATGGAAGTTAGCGACTTTGGGGGAGTTGTTGCGGTTTTGGCGAAAGGCTAAAATCCTTAGAAATTTCAGGTTTTCAACGCAAATATTTTCACTTTAGGGTTTTGGACTGCTAGTTTTATCTTCCAAATTTCAGATTCGACGGTGAACAATTTTCNGCTCCCCGGAACACAAGAGTTGCGGCGGCGAAACCTGGTAAGCATAGCACTCTTCCGTGAATCTTAAAATTTATTGTTTTCGATGTGGGCGACTTTGGGGGAGGTGTTGCGGGTTTGGCGAAAGGATAAAAGCTATAGAAATTTCACGTTTTCAACGCAACTATTTTCACTTTAGGGTTTGGGACTGCTAGTTTTATATTCCAAATTTCAGCGACGGCGAACAATTTTTCTGCAGTAATCCGAGCTAAAAAGTTTCTTATATTAGATGTTTTACTATAGTTTGTTAAGAAGGATATTTGATAAAATTCATCAAATTTATCTGAGAGATACGACTAGGAATGAAACCTTATTGTTTTCTGTCTATAATTTTGCGCACGCATCAGAGCGAGAGTAATGATTTTTTATTTTTATCTTTGTCATCACTGCAATGAATAANTTTTAACTTGTTAGGGTGTCAATCACCCAAAATTTTAAGGGGAATTGACATGCACAACACTCAAATCTTACGCTTTTATGTATATCACACCAAAAACTTTCATTTTTACAAACATAACGTCCAAGTTAGCACTAATCATGCTTTTCAACTGTGAAATTCACATTTTCATACATAGGTAAGATGTTGTGTTTGTATAAATCAAAGTTTTGGTGTGATATACATAAATGCATAAGAATTGGGTGCTTTTTGGTGGTTGAAATATAAATTTTAAACTTAATATTTAATGTTTGGAATGATTTGATATTTGATATGTAAAAAACCTAAAATAATGATAATAATCTTCACTAATATTAAAATTTTTTCTTCCCACAATAACATACATAGAAATTTGATCAACAGACGGGATTTGAACCGTTCAAGTTAGGGTTTTAAGAGTTATTAAGCTTCTCCCCAGCTTTGCAACACTTCTTAGATCCTCTGCGGCCCTCTTTGCTCCNAGTAGTATGTGTTCTTTTCAATTGGTTATCTCAATGCTATTGTCAAGCTATCTCATTTGGTCATCGAAGTCTGCTCTGTAAATTCACTTTGCAAGCTATCTCAATCAGCCTCTTGATCATCTTAGTCGGCTATCTTAGTTCCCGTGACAAGCAAATTGGTCGATTCTCTTGGTCTCTCTATCAACAATCTCAATTTTTTTAGCAAATTATATCATCTTGCTCTTTCCATCTTCTCTGTCGGTTTATCTTGGTAAAATTGGAAGACAACCATCATTACCATTTCATTGAATAAAAGGGGTAATCATTTTTGACGCCTAAGCGCCGGACTGTGGCGCCTAAGTGTCAGTCACGTTTGGACTCTGGCGCTCAGGCGCTATCGCTTCATTACTTCATTATGCATCTATTTTCACTTCTTTTCTTATAAACTTAATTTTCTAGATCTGAAACAAAAAATATGTAAATACCTTTCATTAAAGCGCAATATTATAAAAAAATAAGCATGAAATGCATATATAAAATAGATGATTTTGAGGCATGTCAACAGACTAAACCTACCCAGCATAACTAAGGATTTAGGAACTTAACTTTAGGTTAGCCAAATGTTCTTTATGCACTCAGAATATGGTAAATAATATGTTTGCTCCTGTTGTCACTGACCACCTTGAATTCTATGCTTTACATTCCTACACCTTATCTAGGTAAACACAAGAGAAAGGTAATCTTTACATCTCAAAATTTACCAATCTAATTTATCTAGTTAGGTTTATCCTTAGATTTAGGTTTGTATTTAGGAGTAGTTTTTAGAAAATATCCTTAATCGACATTCCAATCTAAGACTTGATAGTAGTAGAATAAAATTAGCCTAAGAAATATCTTATCTCATTTCTCTGTGGTATCGAAAAAAAAATCTATATTAATTGAATGAAACGTGCACTTGCGCAGAACTCCTGGTGTATGAAATATAAATCAACTTCTAAATTCTATAACATATCCATTTTGCACACTAGCTGCCTAAAAAAATCGAGTCAAGTTTTTGGTCAGGAAAGTAAATAACTGCGTAATTGCGGATAGGGTTACATCTTAGTAGAATATGTTAACTCTGTTTTGCAGAGGTGAACATTCAAAACCTGGAGCAAAATGATGAACCCCAATTAAACCATTAAGGACAAAAATAAACTTAGGATAATTCAGTTTCCTTAGGAATCTGCTACCTTTAGGATAAAACTTTGGCATTTTATTCCTTGAAAAATGACACTTGAACTTTTGAGAACAAATTTTAACCTCAATCAGGATTTTTCTTGAGTAGTCTTAACTACTTATGCTATAACTAACTTTAGGGACTTGTCTATATAGGAGGATTCNGGAAAGTCCTATGGCTAGACCTAGGCTACTAAAGAAGTTTCTAGACCTCAACTAAAAGTGAGGTCAACAGTATTATATTCGTACCCATGAAATTGAATGCTCCTCTCACCATGTTTTAGAAATCATAGCCCTTTCAAATCATATGTTTCTCAACACATTTTAACATTTCAATTGGTCAGATCGAAAAGTAAATGAATGTCGGAGTTCAAATCATGACAAATTATTGATATTAAAATTGTTTAAAATAAAATCAATTCTTCACAAAACCATATCTCAGAGTAGGGAGAAGGATAAAGAAGACTAGTCAGAATTCATGAAAAGGAAACAACAAAATATAGTTTCA
The DNA here is from genome assembly GCA_002079205.1 of Phalaenopsis hybrid cultivar. Taxonomy (NCBI): domain Eukaryota; kingdom Viridiplantae; phylum Streptophyta; class Magnoliopsida; order Asparagales; family Orchidaceae; genus Phalaenopsis; species Phalaenopsis hybrid cultivar. The sequence continues at coordinate 56,980 of JXCR01146732.1, read as the reverse complement.
TATATAAAAATAAGTTTACAAAAAAAATAATAAAAGACACAACTTATCTCACAGTCATTCCCAAGAAAATCTCTAGAAGTTCTCTTTAAGCACTTTCCCTCTTTACAAGCACTTTCAATTCTCTCTTGGAAATGTAATATAGAGGTAACATCTCACTTTCCCTCTCCTCTTACAACCCTTGAAGAAAATCTCCAAGTCCTTCACTCTCTCTCTTCCTCACCTCTCACTCTTCTCCATCGTACTCTATACACGCCATTGATTTCAACCCTAGACTCCCTCTCTTTTTAATTTATGGCTACCTCCGCAAAAAGAGTTCAAAATTCCATCCCAAATTCTTTCCAAAAGTTACACCTTTTGAATCCTAAAAAATATGTCCATTCATTCAAGAGACATATCCCTTCATTAAAGAGCCTTCCAAAGTGTCTAGATGCATTTAATCACTCCATGAGGCATTTAAAGCACTTGGAGCCTTCAAAATCCATTCAAATTTCATCCTGAACTGTCTTAACTCATCAATTGTCATCTCTAGTGCCTCGAGCGCTGATTTCTTCGCTTCAGATGCCAAGTTATTTAAGTCTGCGCTGTTCTGGCTTCTGGCGCTTATGGCATTGATTTTGGCGCTTCAAGTGCCACCTCTCTGTATAATGGTGGTTCAGATGCCAAGTCTGGTGCTTCAGATGTCAGATCTCTGTAAAGTGGCATTTTAGACGCCAGTTTTGGCGCCAGAATCACAAAATTCTCTATTTTGGCTCCAAATTTCTTCCTTTTTACTACTTTTGCTCTAAATGCCTAAAATTGATATACCTGCAACAAAAACATGAAAATATCTTTCTTTAAAGTGCACCATCACCAATAATAATCATAAAATGTATACTTAAAATAACGCATTATTTTGGTGTATCAAAATCCCCAAAACTTAAATGTTACTTATCCTCAAACAACTTTTTTACTACATAAAAATATGACTTAAGATAGAGATTAACTTATAAACTTTTATACTTTAAGTTAATAAATAAAATAGTATAGTTTAAGAAAAACTTTTAATAATTTAGATTAAAACTATAAGTATAAGAATATTTAATAATCAAATCTAAGATTTCTGAATCTCCATTCATTTTAAGAATAACTGAAATTTGCTATCAAGGACACTTAGAATATCCATATGAAAAAAAAATTCATGAAAACTTTTCTATTAAGGGTGCTAATTCTCAAATACAAGTTTAGGAAATATAATAAAGCCTTTTCCTCAAGTTGATTCAAGTGAAGCCAATTTTTTATTGGACATCTCCTCAAGCTTCTCCTCACATTCATTTTTTTTTCTTTTTTTATAGTCAGGATATTTTCAATCCTTTATTTTTTCTTTTCATAATCTTTTGCATCATTTCTTTTCTTTTCCTTTTCAAGTGAGGATTATTATATTTGGACATCCTTTAATAATTTTGAACTTTACTATCCTCTTCTTAAAGTTAAAACTTCTTACCTTTCTTCATTTTATAAATTCATATTAGTTTTGATAATTTTTCGTAAAGTCTGATTCTTTTCTTCTTACATGAAACTCTAAGATTCTTAATATTTCAAAAATACAATTTTCTTTACTTTAAATAGAAAAACATAGTCTTATCCTCTCATACCAAATATCTTTAATTTAGAATTGACCTTAATTATTAAACAACTTTTAGCTAAATTTACCATAATATTTACAAACATAAATATAGTCATTTAATTTAAATCTTAATATCCAAGATCATGTTAAATTAATTTTAAAAATATAGTTAATTGAGGACATATAAAATTTAGTTTACTTCTTTTTAAAAGAAAATTTTCTTTTCCCCAAAATTAAATTTTTAAGTAATTAAAAATGTTTAGTACAAAAATTTTTGTAAGTGAAAGAAAACAATAAATGCATAAAAATAAAAACTAACCTGTAGAGGATTTCTGAATATGAAACTGGGCTCTGGTATACTGCAAACAAACAAATGCATAAAAATAAAACTAACACGTGCTAACTTTACAAATGCAGGTTTTAAAACATTAAATGAAACACAATATATTTCAAAGGATTTGCTAATAATTAAAAATATAAACAAAAAATAAAAATAACTAAAAATGCAAAAAAATAAAAATCTACAATTTCTATTATAGTTAAGTCCACAATATAATATTAAAATTAAAGTTCCTATTACAACAATTTTAAAGAAAACAAACACAACAAACTCCTAAAACATCAGTCATCATCCTCTTCCTCCTCCTCCTCCTCCTCCTCCTCCTCATCATCATCATCATTATCTTCTTCTTCTCTTCTTCATGATCTGAAACATAAGGAGTAAAACTGTGGAAGTTGGAAATTCAACATTATAATCACCCCTTAGATATCTAGTCATGGCCTCCTAATATCCTATATGATATTGAACTCTCTTCTACTGATATTCATTGTTATATGCATTCCTTGCTTCAATTTCTCCAATCTTATTTTACAAATTCACAATATCCATTTGTTGTATCATAAGCTACTCCATGATGTTCTCAAGTGAAGCAGAGCTGGAAGTAGATGGCCCTACAACAGATGTTGAGGGTCTATCACTACCTCCACTCCTGGATTCAACAAATGATTCAAATCTTTTGACTGTGTTTCTCCCAATTGGTTTTTGTGGTTGTAGCTTTTCTTCATTCCTATTAAACTTTAGTCTTGATTGCTCACATAAAGTGAAAATCAGGGCAAAGTATCCCAAACCACTAGCTGTAGCACTCTTGGCTATACTCTAAGCATTATGTACTATAAGAGCACCAACATCTACTTCCTTCATTTGTTGAATGTAGAAATTTAGCACAACTCTTTCCTTTGTTACTTCGCTCAGATGATTCTTTGGAAGCAATTTTGAAGAGACGAAGTAATGTCATACCTTTAATTGAAAAGTCATCATTTAAGTGGAGAAATTAACTTTCTTATTGTTCTTAATTTTCTATTCTCCCCTTCCATCAACAATAAAGGCAATTACTTTGTTCTAAGAGGCATGACCTCGATTGAGATTAATGGAGACGATAATCTTGATGCCATGGACCTCCTTCTTGCTTCAATTTAATCCAAAATTGGCTTTAGCAATGTGCTAGACCAAAAGGTGGCTCAGGTTAATGTTGGAGTAGGGTTGAAGGATTCGAAAGCTTGGATTTTGATTAAGGGAGAGATTTTGTGGGCTTGTTAAACTTATGAAAGGCTTAGTTTGGAGTTTTGGTGGAGTTGATTTTGGGGTCTTGGAAAGTCCTGGATTTTAGTGGGAAAATTAGGGCAATGCAGTGGATGGAAGCATATAAGAATGATAGGGATGAGGCTCTCTAGTCTTTGGAAGTAACTTTGGTGTTGGAGGCAAGGAGTTTGAGTGACTGGTTAGAAAGTTTGGTGTCCATAGGAGGATCTCGGGTTCCCTCTTCAAATAGATATGGGAGGCCATGGAAAATTCTTGGCTAGCATGGGGAAGCTCAATGTGGCTTTTCAGAGGATTTGTAGAAGAATTTCACCATGATGTGCCACATTGAGCTTCCAATGGTGGATAAGGTGGCGAAGGTAGCATGGCAAGGAAGCTTTGAATGCATCAAAACCTCTGAAATTCTTCTGCAAATCCTATGAAAAGCCACATTGATTGGGGAGGCTTTTGGTGGGTGGCTAAGACCATATTTGGCCTGCTTTGACCCACCTCGACTGGTTTGGCTCCCCAATGTTTGGATTTGACTTGGGTGTCACGTGTTTACCCCTCATGGTAAGTGGTGCATGCCTTGCTCTTTAGTGTTAGATTTAGCTTGGATTGGCTTTTATGTCACCCACATGTCCTGGTGTGTCATGGGTGACCCATGAATGATGTGCCATGGGGAAAATGGGTCATGGGCTTGGGATTTAGATTTAAGGCTAACCTAAGTGTGTTTAGGTTTAGCCCAAGAGTTTAGGCCTGACGGGCTTCCATAATTCACATAATTAAATAAATAGGTGAGTTATGAGGGTTAACCAATGCCAACATGACCCCTATGTGGTTTCATGTCTTGAACACATTGAGTAGGGCTTAATTTTATGACAATAGGGTTAATTGGTCAAGAATTGATCAAAATTGGGTTGAACCCAATTTGGTTTGTTCACCCTTTGAGCTTTCAATTTGGATCAAATTGGTTTGTTGGCATTTTAAGTTGATTTTAGGGTTAATTGGGGTTGGGAAGGCCTTAGGTGAGGCTAAGAATCAGTTTAAGTAGATCCACATTCCTATTAGAAATTTTGGTGTCAAGGTGGTCCCTAGGGTCTATAGAGAATTTCCTAGGGTTATGGGTTTCATAAGTGACCCAGGGCATGTCTCACTCATGAAGGGTCTGTTTGGGTCTCTCACTAAGCTAAAACCCTAAACCATCCCAACCAGGGGTTGAGGGTCTAGGCTTTACCTAATGAGGCCCAAGGAACAAAGTCTTGGTTGGGGGGTTATGTGTAGGTGAGTGGGAAGATTTTCACAAATATGAAATAAAAATAAAAAAATCTAAAATCTTTAAAGTTGTTAGGATCTATTATGACATGACATTACACATATGATATTTAGGACTATAATTAAACAACTACACTTGATGACAACCCAATCCCGAATCGACTAATACTGGGTCATGTTTGTTTAAATTAGTAACTAAATAATTTTTAATTATTTTGACTCAAAATTTAAATGAGCCAAATTGGAACTTAGTTCTACTCTTTTATTAATGTCCATGGACAAGCTTTTGTTTTTGACAAATAACTTAATAAATGCTCTATGCTTATATAATATGTTATTTAAATTAAATTATTTGTACTTGAACTTATTAAATTATATATTCAGTTGTTACATCCTATAACTTAATATCAATATGGATATAAATCAAATATTTTTTTTATTTCAATGAACTAATTTGTTAGTAATTATTTTTTATTTGATTGCAATAAAATTTTCTTAAACTTAAACATTATTATTTTTATTTTCTATAAACTAGTTAGATGTTAATTTAAAATTTATTCGATTACTTGTTTATTTAAATTTATAAAATCATTTGTTAGAATTTTATGTGAAAATTTAACAATCAAACACACTAGATCATTCTTATATATATTTACACATATCTAATAGTTGAAAACACTCAAACCTTTGATATCACATAAATCGTCATTACTAACTTTTTGAAAGTGAAATACACATTTTAATGCATAGGTTTTTAATATGGAAGTCTTACAAATGTAAATATCAATGTGTAAGACAAGAAAATGCATAAGAATTGTTTAGTATGTATGTACATTTCAATTTATATAAATAAGCCAAAAAGAATCAATGATCATTAAAAATTTTAGCAAGTCAAGTATGAACATGTATGTGAAAGCTCGACTCAAGTTTTATTTGAACATGATCAACTTGTGATCCGACCATGCCATGTTCAATCCATAACATATTAGTCTCGACTGAGCTCAATTACAACCCAATTTATGGTCCCTTTAGAAATGATGACAAGATCTACTAAATCTTTTAATTATTCATAAAGGGCCCTACTCAGTAATTCGGCCAAATATCCCATGGCTCAAAATCAAATTAGATTTTATATCTCGTTCAAGTTTTATGCAATATATATAAAAATAAATAAATTTAACATACAAGTTTAAGCAATTGAAAAAAATCAGTATCAAATTAATCTTAACAAATGAGTTTTTTAACAAGTAATAGATTAAATAAAAAAAAAAGTAGATCTCACATATAATATATTATAACAAAATTATCTTAGCAAAATAAACTTTAGAAACACTTATTTTAACAATTTAAATGATTTCAAAAAAATTGATTACAACAAAAATTGATTTCAATGAAACAACTTTAACACAATTATAAATTAATTTGAATAATTTCTAGTTTGATGGATCAACTTGAATGGATCTTCAACAGAGATTAAACATTAATAGTGGTAGATTATTTAATGATTATAATCTCACTGCTCATAAATCTTAGCAATTAAATATTCCAAAGCGAACTCCTAGTTTTATATTTTTATTGAAACAACTGTCTCACGGTTGTTTTCACACAGCTGCTCTAAACATGCAGTCAGCTTCCCCGCAGCAGCTTCTTGCGGCAGCGACAGCTGTAGCTACGCCAAACTGAGCCTTAATCCAAAGTTATATACATGAGCATATATCACATTTTTGTAAGATCATTAGCATAGGGTGATATGCAACCAAAAATAAATGCAACTTTTAACTTGTTAGGGTGTCAATCACCCAAAATTTTAAGGGGAATTGACATGCACAACACTCAAATCTTACGTTTTTATGTATATCACACCAAAAACTTTCGTTTTTACAAACATAACATCCAATTTAGCACTAATCATGCTTTTCAACAGTGAAATTTACATTTTCATACATAGGTAAGATGTTGTGTTCGTATAAATCACAGTTTTAGTGTGATATACGTAAATGCATAAGAATTGGGTGCTTACGTTTGTAAATTTTTGAAATTTTAAATATAAAAAGTTAATCACTCCTATTTCGAAAGGAAATAAAATTTTTGGTGGTTGAAATATAAATTTTAAACTTAATATTTAATGTTTTGAATGATTTGATATTTCATATGTAAAAAACCTAAAATAATAATAATAATCTTCACTAATATTAAAATTTTTTACTTCCAACAATAACATACATAAAAATTTGATCAACAGACGGGGTTTGAACCGTTCACGTTAGGGTTTTAAGAGTTATTAAGCTTCTCCCCAGCTTTACAACACTTCTTAGATCCCTGCGGCCCTCTCTGCTCACCGGAACACAAGAGTTGCGGCGGCGAAACCTGGTAAGCATAGCACTCTTCCGTGAATCTTAAAATTTCTTGTTTTCGATGTGGTGAGATATGCAAGTTAGCGACTTTGGGGGAGGTGTTGCGGGTTTGGCGATAGGATAAAATCTATACAATTTCAACGCAACTATTTTCAGTTTAGGGTTTTGGACTGCTAGTTTTATCTTCCAAATTTCAGATTCGACGGCGAACAATTTTTCTGCAGTAATCCGAGCTAAAAAGTTTCTTATATTAGATGTTTTACTATAGTTTGTTAAGAAGGATATTTGATAACATTCATCATATTTATCTGAGAGATACGACTACGAATGCAACCTTATTGTTTTCTTTCTATAATTTTGGGCACGCATCAGAGCGAGAGTAATGATTTTTTATTTTTATCTTTGTCATCACTGCAATGAATAGTATGTTTCCATTATAAATATTGCATGGAATATGAAGCTATCCTTGACATTGTTGGCATCACAAATATGATTTATTCGATTACAAAGTTGGTTAATTAAATTGACTTTTGATCAAAATGTGGTAACTTCATAGCACTTATATGCTCGACGGTTCATCTATGTGTTTGCCAGATCATCATGCTTATTTATACCTTATTGGTCGGTTGAGAGGAGCATTGATTTCTTTCAGACTTAAATCATATCTTTATATGGAAAATACCTTTCGTGCATTAGTGAATGATTTGAAATCAAGTAGACTTCTTCCATATTTGATTAAGTTTGCTTTTTCGTTAGTCACATGTGGAACTTTCTCAGTCTTTCTGAAATTATCTGTGCAAGTAACTCTCTCACCAGGTATTCTTTTTCTTTCTTTGGAATAATTTTACTTTTTATATTTGGTGCTATCGTTGGGACAATGAAGATGAAAAAACTTTCATTAGGTGCTAAATTTACAACTAGAAGGGGATGAGTTCATAGAAACAGACAAAATCACATTGAAGCTTGTATTTCACCATCTTAATTCTTTTATACTATAATGCTTATCAATAGCCTTTTGTTCTTAAGTGATCTTTATCCATGATGTTTAGCACTTTGATATCCTTTCTAAGATCTTAAATACTTAAGGAGGTTTTATGGAAGTATACATCAAGTAGTTTAATCGTGCAATATCTTTGCTAGTGAGCCATTTTCTATTACCCAATAAAGTAGTATGTGTTCTTTTCAATTGGTTATCTCAATGCTATTGTCAAGCTATCTCATTTGGTCATCGAAGTCTCCTCCGTAAATTCACTTTGCAAGCTATCTCAGTCAGCCTTTTGATCATCTTAGTCGGCTATCTTAATTCCCGTGACAAGCAAATTGGTCGATTCTCTTGGTCTCTCAATCAACAATCTCAATTTTTTTTAGCAAATTATATCATCTTGCTCTTTCCATCTTCTCTGTCGGTTTATCTTGGTAAAATTGGAAGACAACCATCATTACCATTTCATTGAATAAAAGGGGTAACCGTTTCTGACGCCCAGGCACCAGACTTTGGCGCCTAAGTGCCAGTCACGTTTGGACTCTGGCGCTCAGGTGCTACCGCTTCATAACTTCATTATGCATCTATTTTCACTTCTTTTCTTATAAACTTAATTTTCTAGATCTGAAACCAAAAATATGTAAAACAACTTTCATTAAAGCGTAATATTATAAAAAAATAAGCATGAAATGCATATATAAAATAGATGATTTTGAGGCATGTCAACAGGCTAAACCTACTCAGCATAACCAAGTATTTAGGAACTTAACGCTAGGTTAGCCAAATGTTCTTTATGCACTCAAAATATGGTAAATAATATGTTTGCTCCTAACGTCACTGACCACCTTGAATTCTAAGCTTTACATTCCTACACCTTATCTAGGTATTCACAAGAGAAATGTAGTTTTTACATCTCAAAATTTACCAAACTAATTTATCTAGTTAGGTTTATCCTTAGATTTAGGTTTGTATTTAGGAGTAGTTTTTAGAAAATATCCTTAATCGACATTCCAATCTAAGACTTGATAATAGTAGAATAGAATTAGCCTAAGAGATATCTTACCTTGTTTCTCTGTGGGATCTAAAAAAAAATCTATATTTATTGAATGATATGTGCACTTGCGTAGAACTCCTAGTGTATGAAATATAAATCAACTTCTAAATTCTATAACATATCAATTTTGCACACTAGCTGCCTAAAAAAACCGAATCAAGTTTTTGGTCAGAAAAGTAAATAACAACGTAATTGTGGGTAGGGTTACATCTTAGTAGAATATGTTAACTCTGTTTTGCAGAGGCGAACATTCAAAACATGGAGCAAAATGATGAACCCCAACTAAACCATTAAGGACAAAAATGAACTTAGGATAATTCAGTATCCTTAGGAATCTGCTACCTTTAGGATAAGACTTTGGCATTTCATTCCTTGAAAAATGACACTTGAACTTTTGAGAACAAATTTTAACCTCAATCAGGATTTTTCTTGAGTAGTCTTAACTACTTATGCTATAACTAACTTTAGGGACTTGTCTATATAGGAGGATTAAACCCTATAACAGGTACATCAACCTGAATTCTCTGGTAGTTTGCATTCATAAAGTTTTCTTTCATAGTTATGTCTTCAAAGCATACTGAAGTGATCTCACTTTGGACTTTTTCTTCGGAGCTATCAATACGAAAATTCACTTTATGAAGGCTTCCCACACACTTCTTTTGTTTGTTCTCGTTATTGCTTATCATTGTCCTCTGATTTCTCATCTCTTAGTTCCTCTACATGATCTAAGATGGAGAATAATTTGGAGAAAAGGGAAACATAATGGATAATAAACTGGCGACTCCTCAACGACAACGACAACATCAAGCAAACGACGAAATGAAGATCGGCAGCGCGCGATGGTTGACACCAAAGTCAAGTATGAACATATATGTGAAAGCTCGGCTCATGTTTTTTTTGAGCATGAGCAACTTGTGATACGACCAAGCCAAGATCAATCTATAATATATTAGACTCAACTCGGCTCAATTACGTCCCGATTTATGGTCCATTTATTTAGAAATGGTGGCAAGAACGACTAAATTTTTTTATTATTCGTAAAGAATCCTACTCAATAATTCAGTCAAATATCTAATGGCTCATAATCAAACTAAATTTTAGATCTCATTCAAGTAAGCATTGTGCAATATATATAAAAAAAGATAAATTTAACATACAAGTTTAAGCAATTAAAAAAATCAGTATCACATTAATCTTAAGAAATGATTTTTAACAAGTCAAACTTTAGCATAGATTAAATAANTATCAATACGAAAATTCACTTTATGAAGGCTTCCCACACACTTCTTTTGTTTGTTCTCGTTATTGCTTATCAATGTCCTCTGATTTCTCATCTCTTAGTTCCTCTACATAATCTAAGATGGTGAATAATTTGGAGAAAAGGGAAACATAATGGAAAATAAACTGGCGACTCGTCAACGATAACGACGACATCAAGCAAACGACGAAATGAAGACCGGTAGCGCGCGATGATGGACACCAAAGTCAAGTATGAACATATATGTGAAAGCTCGGCTCATGTTTTATTTGAGCATGAGAAACTTGTGATACGGNTTTATGAAGGCTTCCCACACACTTCTTTTGTTTGTTCTCGTTATTGCTTATCATTGTCCTCTGATTTCTCATATCTTAGTTCCTCTACATAATCTAAGATGGAGAATAATTTGGAGAAAAGGGAAACATAATGGAAAATAAACTGGCGACTCCTCAACGACAACGACGACATCAAGCAAACGACGAAATGAAGACCGGAAGCGCGCGATGATTGATACCAAAGTCAAGTATGAACATATATGTGAAAGCTCGGCTCATGTTTTATTTGAGCATGAGCAACTTGTGATACGACCAAGCCAAGATCAATCTATAACATATTAGACTCAACTCGGCTCAATTACGTCCGATTTATGGTCCATTTATTTAGAAATGGTGGCAAGAACGACTAAATTTTTTTATTATTCGTAAAGAATCCTACTCAATAATTCAGTCAAATATCTAATGGCTCATAATCAAACTAAATTTTATATCTCATTCAAGTAAGCATTGTGCAATATATATAAAAAAGATAAATTTAACATACAATTTTAAGCAATTAAAAAAATCAGTATCACATTAATCTTAAGAAATTTTTTTTAACAAGTCAAACTTTAGCATAGATTAAATNTAATCAAACTAAATTTTATATCTCATTCAAGTAAGCATTGTGCAATATATATAAAAAAGATAAATTTAACATGCAAGTTTAAGCAATTAAAAAAATTAGTATCACTATAATCTTAAGAAATGATTTTTAACAAGTCAAACTTTAGCATAGATTAAANAGCGCTGACATCTACTTCCTTCATTTGTTGAATGCAGAAATTTAGTACAACTCTTTCCTTTGTTACTTCGCTTAGATGATTCTTTGGAAGCAGTTTTGAAGAGACGAAGTAATGTCAAACCTTTAATTGAAAAGTCATCATTGAAGTTGAGAAATTAACTTTCTTATTGTTCTTAATTCTCCATTCTCCCCTTCCATCAATCATAAAGGCAATTACTTTGTTCTAAGAGGCATGGCCTTAATTGGCATAAATGGAGACGATCGTCTTGATGCCATGCACCTCCTCCTTGCTTCAATTCGATCCAAATTGGCTTTAGCAATGTGCTAGACCAAAAGGTGGCTCGGGTTAATGTTGGAGTAGATTGAAGGCTTTGAAAGCTTGGATTTTGATTAAGGGAGAGATTTTGTGGGCTTGTTAAACTTATGAAAGGCTTAGTTTGGAGTTTTGGTGGAGTTGATTTTGGGGTTGTGGAAAGTCCTGGATTTTAGTGGGAAAATTAGGGCAATGCGGTGGATGGAAACATCTAAGAATGATAGGGATGAGGCTCTCTAGTCTTTGGAAGTAACTTTGGTGTTGGAGGCAAGGAGTTTGAGTGACTGGTTAGAAAGTTTGGTGTCCATAGGAAAATGCTTGGCTAGCATGGGGGAAGCTCAATGTGGCTTTTCAGAGGATTTGCAGAAGAATTTCACCATGATGTGCCACATTGAGCTTCCAATGGTGGGGAAGGTGGCGAAGGTGGCATGGCAAGGAAGCTTTGAACACATCAAAACCTCTGAAATTCTTTTGCAAATCCTCTAAAAAGCCAAATTGATTGGGGAGGCTTTTGGTGGGTGGCTAAGACCATATTTGGTCTGGTTTGACCCACCTTGACTGGTTGGGCTCCCCAATGTTTGGATTTGACTTGGGTGTCATGTGTTCACCCCTCATGGTAAGTGGTGCATGCCTTGTTCTTTAGTGTTAAATTTAGCTTGGATTGGCTTTTATGTCACCCACATGTCTAGGTGTGTCATGGGTGACCCTTGAAGGATGGGCCATGGGGAAAATGGGTCATGGGCTTGGGATTTAGTTTTAAGGCTAACCTAAGTGTGTTTAGGTTTAACCCAAGAGTTTAGGCCTGATGGGCTTCCATAATTCACCTAATTAAGTAATTAGGTGAATTATGAGGGTTGACCAACGCCAACATGACTCCTATGTGGTTTCACGTCTTGAACACATTGAGTAGGGCTTAATTTTATGACTATAGGGTCAATTGGTCAAGAATTAATCAAATTTGGGTTGAACCCAATTTGGTTTGTTCACCCTTTGACCCTTCAAGCCTTTGGATCAAATTGGTTTGTTGGCATTTTAAGTTGATTTTATGGTTAATTGGGGTTGGGAAGGCCTTAGGTGAGGCTAGGAATCAATTTAAGTAGATCCACATTCATATTGGAAATTTTGGTGTCAAGGCAGTCCCTAGGATCTATAGAGAATTTCCTAGGGTTTTGGGTTTCATAGGTGACTCAGGGCATGTCTCACCCATGAAGGGTCTGCTTGGGTCTCTCACCAAGCTAAAACCCTAAACCAGCCCAACCAGGGGTTGAGGGTCTAGGCTTTACCTAATGAGGCCCAAGGAACAAAGTCTTGGTTTGGGGGTTATGTGTAGGTGAGTGGGAAGATCGTCACAAATATGAAGTCAACAAAAATATCTAAAATCTTTAAAGTTGTAAGGATCTATTATGACATGACATTACACATATGATATTTAAGACTATAATTAAACAACTACACTTGATGACAACCCAATCCCAAATCGACTAATGCTGGGTCATGTTTGTTTAAATTAGTAACTAAATAATTTTTAATTATTTTGACTCAAAATTTAAATGAGCCAAATTTGAACTTAGTTCTACTCTTTTATTAATGTCCATGAACAAGCTTTTGTTTTTGACAAATAACTTATTAAATGCTCTATACTTATATAATATGTTATTTAAATGAAATTATTTGTACTTGAACTTATTAAATTATATATTTAGTTGTTACATCCTATAACTTAATATTAATATGGATATAAATCAAATATTTTTTTTATTTCAATGAACTAGTTTGTTAGTAATTATTTTTTATTTGATTGCAATGAAATTTTCTTAAACTTATATATTATTTTATTTATTTTCTATAAACTAGTTAGATGTTAATTTAAAATTTATTCGATTACTTGTTTATTTAAATTTGTAAAATCATTTGTTAGGATTTTATGTGAAAATTTAAGCAGCCACTCAAATTTTTAGTTTATTCAATTAATATAATAGACCGTCAAACACAATAGATCATTCTTATATATATTTTCACATATCTAATAGTTGAAAACACTCAAACCTTTGATATCACATAAATCGTCATTACTAACTTTTTGAAAGTGAAATACACATTTTAATGCATAGGTTTTTAATATGGAAGTCTTACAAATGTAAATATCAATGTGTAAGACATGAAAATGCATAAGAATTGTTTAGTATGTATGTACATTTCAGTTTATATAAATAAGCCAAAAAGAATCAATGATCATTAAAAATTTTAGCTAGCAAGTATGAACATGTATGTGAAAGCTCGACTCAAGTTTTAGTTGAACATGAGCAACTTGTGATACGACCATGCCAAGTTCAATCCATAACATATTAGACTGGACTGAGCTCAATTACAACCCAATTTATGGTCCCTTTAGAAATGATGGCAAGATCTACTAAGTCTTTTAATTATTCATAAAGGACCCTACTCAGTAATTCGGTCAAATATCTCATGGCTCATAATCAAACTAGATTTTATATCTCGTTCAAGTTTTATGCAATCTATATAAAAAAAGATAAATTTAACATACAAGTTTAAGCAATTGAAAAAAATCAGTATCAAATTAATCTTAACAAATGAGTTTTCAACAAGTAAAACTTTAGCATAGATTAAACAAAAAAAAAGAAGATCTCACATATAATATATTATAACAAAATTATCTTAACAAAATAAACTTTAGCAACACTTATTTTAACAATTTAAATGATTTCAAAAAAATTGATTACAATAAAAATTGATTTCAATGAAACAACTTTAACACAATTATAAATTAATTTGAATAATTTCTAGTATGATAGATCAACTTGAATGGATCTTCAACAGAGATTAAACATTAATAGTGGAAGATTATTTAATGATTATAATTTGCTCATAAATCTTAGCAATTAAATATTCCAAAGCAAACTCATAGTCTTATATTTTTATAGAAACAACTGTCTCATGGTTGTTTTCACACAGTTGCCCCAAACATACAGTCAGTTTCCCCGCAGCAGCTTCCTGCGGCAGCGACAGCTGTAGCTGCGCCAAACAGAGTCTTAATCCAATCATGTTACCAAAATATAATTTGCCAAATGATGATTTTGTTGGGATAAATTAAATTTAAAATAATGATTAAAAATTTCTAAATTATGTAAAATATTATATATATATATGTGTGTGTATATATATGAAATTAAGTTATAAACATGAGCATATATTAAATTTTTTTAAGATCATTAGCATAGGGTGATATGCAACCAAAAATAAATGCAACTTTTAACTTGTTAGGGTGTCAATCACCCAAAATTTTAAGGGAAATTGACATGCACAACACTCAAATCTTACGCTTTTATGTATATCACACCAAAACCTTTCATTTTTACAAACATAACGTCCAATTTAGCACTAATCATGCTTTTCAACTGTGAAATTCACATTTTCATACATAGGTAAGATGTTGTGTTTGTATAAATCAAAGTTTTGGTGTGATATACATAAATGCATAAGAATTGGGTGCTTTTTGGTGGTTGAAATATAAATTTTAAACTTAATATTTAATGTTTTGAATGATTTGATATTTTGATATGTAAAAAACCTAAAATAATAATAATAATCTTCACTAATATTAAAATTTTTTCTTCCAACAATAACATACATAGAAATTTGATCAACAGACGGGATTTGAACCGTTCACGTTAGGGTTTTAGAGTTATTAAGCTTCTCACCAGCTTTACAACACTTCTTAGATCCTCTGCGGCCCTCTTTGCTCACCGGATCACAACAGTTGCGGCGGCGAAACCTGGTAAGCATAGCACTCTTCCGTGAATCTTAAAATTTCTTGTTTTCGATGTGGTGAGATATGGAAGTTAGCGACTTTGGGGGAGTTGTTGCGGTTTTGGCGAAAGGCTAAAATCCTTAGAAATTTCAGGTTTTCAACGCAAATATTTTCACTTTAGGGTTTTGGACTGCTAGTTTTATCTTCCAAATTTCAGATTCGACGGTGAACAATTTTCCTGCAGTAATCCGAGCTAAAAAGTTTCTTATATTAGATGTTTTACTATAGTTTGTTAAGAAGGATATTTGATAAAATTCATCAAATTTATCTGAGAGATACGACTAGGAATGAAACCTTATTGTTTTCTGTCTATAATTTTGCGCACGCATCAGAGCGAGAGTAATGATTTTTTATTTTTATCTTTGTCATCACTGCAATGAATAATATGTTTCCATTATAAATATTGCATGGAATATGAAGCTATCCTTGACATTGTTGGCATCACAAATATGATTTATTCGATTACAAAGTTGGTTAATTAAATTGACTTTTGATCAAAATGTGCTAACTTCATAACACTTATACGTTCGACGGTTCATCTATGTGTTTGCCAGATCATCATGCTTATTGGTCGATTGAGAGGAGCATTGATTTCTTTCAGACTTAAATCATATCTTTATATGGAAAATACCTTTCGTGTAATAGTGAATGATTTGGAATCAAGTAGACTTCTTCCATATTTGATTAAGTTTGCTTTTTCGTTAGCACATGTGGAACTTTCTCAGTCTTTCTGAAATTATCTGTGCAAGTAACTCTCTCTCCAGGTTTTCTTTTTCTTTCTTTGGAATAATTTTACTTTTTACATTTGGTGCTATCGTTGGGACAATGAAGATGAAAAAACTTTCATTAGGTGCTAAATTCACAACTAGAAGGGGATGAGTTCATAGAAACAGACAAAATCACATTGAAGCTTGTATTTCACCATCTTAATTCTTTTATACTATAATGCTTATCAATAGCCTTTTGTTCTTAAGTGATCTTTATCCATGAAGTTTAGGACTTTGATATCCCTTCTAAGATCTTAAATACTTAAGAAGGTTTTATGGAAGTATACATCAAGTCTTTTAATCGTGCAACNTCTTTTATACTATAATGCTTATCAATAGCCTTTTGTTCTTAAGTGATCTTTATCCATGATGTTTAGCACTTTCATATCCTTTCTAAGATCTTAAATACTTAAGGAGGTTTTATGGAAGTATACATCAAGTCTTTTAATCGTGCAATATCTTTGCTAGTGAGCCATTTTCTTTCACCCAATAAAGTAGTATGTGTTCTTTTCAATTGGTTATCTCAATGCTATTGTCAAGCTATCTCATTTGGTCTTCGAAGTCTGCTCTGTAAATTCACTTTGTAAGCTATCTCAATCAGCCTCTTGATCATCTTAGTCGGCTATCTTAATTCCCGTGACAAGCAAATTGGTCGATTCTCTTGGTCTCTCAATCAACAATCTCAATTTATTAGCAAATTATATCATCTTGCTCTTTCCATCTTCTCTGTCGGTTTATTTTGGTAAAATTGGAAGACAACCATCATTACCATTTCATTGAATAAAAGGGGTAACCGTTTCTGACGCTCAGGCGCTACCGCTTCATAACTTCATTATGCATCTATTTTCACTTCTTTTTTTATAAACTTAATTTTCTAGATCTGAAATAAAAAATATGTAAATACCTTTCATTAAAGCGCAATATCATCAAAAAATAAGGATGAAATGCATATATAAAATAGATGATTTTGAGGCATGTCAACAGACTAAACCTACCCAGCATAACTAAGGATTTAGGAACTTAACTTTAGGTTTGCCAAATGTTATTTATGCACTCAGAATATGGTAAATAATATGTTTGCTCCTATTGTCACTGACCACCTTGAATTCTAAGCTTTACATTCCTACACCTTATCTAGGTAATCACAAGAGAAATGTAATTTTTACATCTCAAAATTTACCAAACTAATTTATCTAGTTAGGTTTATCCTTAGATTTAGGTTTGTATTTAGGAGTAGTTTTTAGAAAATATCCTTAATCGACATTCCAATCTAAGACTTGATAGTAGTAGAATAAAATTAGCCTAAGAGATATC
Organism: Phalaenopsis hybrid cultivar; assembly: GCA_002079205.1. NCBI lineage: Eukaryota > Viridiplantae > Streptophyta > Magnoliopsida > Asparagales > Orchidaceae > Phalaenopsis > Phalaenopsis hybrid cultivar. Next base: position 39,596 of record JXCR01146732.1, on the reverse strand, counting down.
TTACCTCGTTTCTCTGTAGGATCGAAAAAAAAAACAATATTAATTGAATGACACGTGCATTTGCGTAGAACTCCTAGTGTATGAAATATAAACCAACTTCTAAATTCTATAACATATCCATTTTGCACACTAGCTGTCTAAAAAAATCGAGTCAAGTTTTTGGTCAGGAAAGTAAATAACTGCGTAATTGCGGGTAGGGTTACATTTTAGTAGAATATGTTAACTCTGTTTTGCAGAGGCGAACATTCAAAACCTGGAGCAAAATGATGAACCCCAACTAAACCATTAAGGACAAAAATAAACTTAGGATAATTCAGTATCCTTAGGAATCTGCTACCTTTAGGATAAGACTTTGGCATTTCATTCCTTGAAAATTGACGCTTGAACTTTTGAGAACAAATTTTAACCTCAATCAAGATTTTTCTTGAGTAGCCTTAACTACTTGTGCTATAACTAACTTTAGGGACTTGTCTATATAGGAGGATTAAACCCTATAACAGGTACATCAACCTGAATTCTCTGGTAGTCATTCATAAAGTTTTCTTTCATAGTTATGTCTTCAAAGCATACTAAAGTGATCTCACTTTGAACTTTTTTTTCGGAGCTATCAATACGAAAATTCACTTTATGAAGGCTTCCCACACACTTCTTTTGTTTGTTCTCGTTATTGCTTATCATTGTCCTCTGATTTCTCATCTCTTAGTTCCTCTACATAATCTAAGATGGTGAATAATTTGGAGAAAAGGGAAACATAATGGAAAATAAACTGGCGACTCGTCAACGATAACGACGACATCAAGCAAACGACGAAATGAAGACCGGTAGCGCGCGATGATGGACACCAAAGTCAAGTATGAACATATATGTGAAAGCTCGGCTCATGTTTTATTTGAGCATGAGAAACTTGTGATACGGCCAAGCCAAGATCAATCTATAATATATTAGACTCAACTCGGCTCAATTACGTCCCGATTTATGGTCCATTTATTTAGAAATGGTGGCAAGATCGACTAAATCTTTTAATTATTCGTAAAGAATCCTACTCAATAATTCAGTCAAATATCTAATGGCTCATAATCAAACTAAATTTTATATCTCATTCAAGTAAGCATTGTGCAATATATATAAAAAAGATAAATTTAACATACAATTTTAAGCAATTAAAAAAATCAGTATCACATTAATCTTAAGAAATTTTTTTTAACAAGTCAAACTTTAGCATAGATTAAATTAAAAAAAAAGGTAGATCTCACATATAATATATTATAACAAAATTATCTTAGCAAAATAAACTTTAGCAACACTTATTTTAACAATTTAAATGATTTAAAAAAAAATGATTACAATAAAAAATTGATTTCAATGAAACAACTTTAACACAATTATAAATTAATTTGAATGATTTTCTAGTTTGATGGATCAACATGAATGAATCTTCAACATAGATTAAACATTATTAGTGGCAGATTTTTTAATGATTATAATCTCACTGCTCATAAATCTTTGCAATTAAATGTTCCAAAGCAAACTCCTAGTCTTATATTAATCCAATCAGGTTACCAAAATATAATTTACCAAAAGATGAGTTTACTGAGATAAAATAAATTTAAAATGTTGATAAAAAATTGCTAAATTATGTAAAATATGNACATTATTAGTGGCAGATTTTTTAATGATTATAATCTCACTGCTCATAAATCTTTGCAATTAAATGTTCCAAGCAAACTCCGAGTCTTATATTAATCCAATCAGGTTACCAAAATATAATTTACCAAAAGATGAGTTTACTGAGATAAAATAAATTTAAAATATTTATAAAAAATTGCTAAATTATGTAAAATATGAAAAAAAATATATATGAAATTAAGTTATATACATGAGCATATACTACAATTTTTTTATGATCACTGGCATAGGGTGATATGCAGCCAAAAATAAATGCTACTTTTAATATATTAGGGCTTTTTACAATATCAATCACCCAAAATTTCCAAGGAGAANGCAGCCAAAAATAAATGCTACTTTTAATATATTAGGGCTTTTTACAATATCAATCACCCAAAATTTCCAAGGGGAATTGACATGCGCAACACCCAATTCTTATGTTTTCATGCATATCACACCAAAAACTTTCATTTTTACAAACATAACATCCATTTTAGCTCTGATCATACTTTTGNAAATTGCTAAATTATGTAAAATATGAAAAAAAATATATATGAAATTAAGTTATATACATGAGCATATACTACCATTTTTTTATGATCACTGGCATAGGGTGATATGCAGCCAAAAATAAATGCTACTTTTAATATGTTAGGGCTTTTTACAATATCAATCACCCAAAATTTCCAAGGGGAGTTGACATGCGCAACACCCAATTCTTATGTTTTCATGTATATCACACCAAAAACTTTCATTTTTACAAACATAACATCCATTTTAGCTCTGATCATGCTTTTCAACAGTAAAATTCACATTTTTATACATAGGTAAGATGTGTTTGTAAAAAATCAAAGTTTTGGAGTGATATACATAAATGCATAAGAATTGGATGCTACGTTTGTAAATTTTCAAAATTTTGAATATGAAAGGTTGAACACTCTTATTTCAAAAGGAAATAAAGTTTTTGGTTGTTGAAATATAAATTTTAAATTTATGTGACAAAAATGTTATATTTAATGTTTTGGGTGATTTTTGCAGTAATAATCCTCACTAAAAATCCAACAATAACATACATANCAACACCCAATTCTTATGTTTTCATGTATATCACACCAAAAACTTTCATTTTTACAAACATAACATCCATTTGAGCTCTGATCATGCTTTTCAACAGTAAAATTCACATTTTTATACATAGGTAAGATGTTTTTGTAAAAAATCAAAGTTTTGGTGTGATATACATAAATGCATAAGAATTGGGTGCTACGTTTGTAAATTTTCAAAATTTTGAATATGAAAGGTTGAACACTCCTATTTCAAAAGGAAATAAAGTTTTTGGTTGTTGAAATATAAATTTTAAATTTATGTGACAAAAAATGTTATATTTAATGTTTTGGGTGATTTTTGCAGTAATAATCCTCACTAAAAATCCAACAATAACATACATAAAAAATTGATCAACAGAAGGGATTTGAAATGTTAGGGTCTTAAGAGCTATTAAGCTTTTCCCCAGCTTTACAACACTTCTTATATCCTCTGCGGCCCTCTCTGCTCACCGGAAGACAAGAGTTGTGCGGCGGCAAAACCTGGTAAGCATGGCACTCTTCCGTGAATCTTAAAACTTCTTCTTCTATGTGTGGTGAGATCTGGAAGTTAGCCGCTTTGGTGGAGGTGTTGCGGGTTTGGCGAACGGCTAAAATATATTGAAATTTCATGTTTTCAATGCAACTATTTTCACTTTAGGGTTTTGGACTGCTAGTTTTATCTTCCAAATTTCAGATTCGACAGTGAACAATTTTTCTGCAATAATCCTCGCTAAAAAGTTTCTTATATTAGATGTTTTACTATAGTTTGTCATGAAGGATATTTGATAAAATCTGCAGTAATGCTTATTATTTTCTGTCTATAACTTTGCTCAAGCCTCAGAGCGAGAGTAATGATTTTTTATTTTTGTCTTTGTCATCACTGCAATGAATAATATGTTTTCATTTATTGGAAAACATGATACTTATGGAAGAGATGCTTGATGATTGTATTTCCCCATACTAAATCTTGAATTTGATGTATTCTCTAAAAGTTAAATCAACGACTCATGATGGACTTATTGGGCTTATATACTACTTTAAGGTATTGCCCCAAATCCAACCGAGCTACTATAGACTATAGTTTGATGCTGATTTGTAGAATGGAGTATGACCTATTTCAAAAGATTGGCTTAGACTTTGCTCAATGACATGGTGATATATTGGTTGTTACAATTATAAATATTGCGTGGAATTTGAAGCTTTCCTTGACATTGTTGGCATCACAAATATGATTTATTCGATTACAAAGTTGGTTAATTAAATTGACTCTTGATCAAAATTTGGTAAGTTCATAACAATTATATGTTTGACGGTTCATCTATGTGTTTGCCAAATCATCATGCTTATTTATTCCTTATTGGTCGATTGGGAGGAGCATTGGTTTCCTTCAGACTTAAATCATATCTGTATATGAAAAATACCTTTTGTGTATTATTGAATGATTTGGAATCAAGTAGACTTTTTTCGTATTTGATTGTGTTCGTCAGTCACATGTGGAACTTTCTCATTCTTGTGGAAATTATCTGTGGAAGTAACTCTCTCACCAGGTTTTCTTTTTCTTTCTTTGGAATAATTTTACTTTTTACATTCGGTGCTATCATTGGGACAATGAAGATGAAAATAACTTTCATTAGGTGTTAAATTCACAACGAATTGAATGAGTTCATGGAAACAGACAAAATCACATTGAAGCTTTTGTATTTCACCATCTTGATCCTTTTATACTGTAATGCTTATCAACAGCCTATTGTTCTTAAGTGATCCTTATCCATAATGTTTAGCGCTTTGATATCCTTTCTAAGATCTCCAATACTTAAGCAGGTTTTATGGAAGTATACATCAAGTCTTTTAATTGTGCAATAACTTTGTTAGTGAGCCATTTTCTTTCGCCCATTAAAGTAGTATGTGGTTTTTTCAATCGGTTATCTCCATGCTATTGTCAAGCTATCTCATTTGGTCATCTAAGTCTGCTCTGTAAATTCAACTTGCAAGATATCTCAATCAGCCCTCTTGATCATCTTAGTCGGCTATCTTAATTCCCGTGACAAACAAATTGGTCGATCCTCTTGGTCTCTCCATCAACTATTATAATTTTTTTAGCAAATTATATCAACTTGCTCTCCCCATCTTCTCTGTTGGTTTATCTTAGTAAAATTGGAAGACAACCATCATTACCATCATGGCTATTTCAAGCGCTCGTCTTCTTAGAATATTCTCTATTCTCTCCATGCATTTCAATGAAAGTCATTTCATCATACTCTAAATTTCTTGTAATAGATAATTACGTATGTATAAAATGTTTCTTAGCTAAATTTGGGCAGGCTTTTCAATCATCTCATGTGCAACATGGCACTCAATGTTGCAGTAGGTCCAAATGATTATACTTATAGTGACTTGCCACCTATATTTATTCATACGTAATTATGTATGTATAAAATGTTTCATAGCTATATCTGGTAATCTTCTCAATCATCTCATGTGCAACATGACACTCTATGTGGCAGCAGGTCCAAATGATTATACTTTTAAAGGCCTGCCACCCATCTTTATTTTAATAAAACTCCTAACAAAAATTTTCATCATTCTTAGATATCAAGTAGAACATTTGGCGGGCAGGTAACATAATTAAAGGTTATAAACAGTAAAATTGTCAATATTAAATTAATTTAATATGAACTAATTATAGTTTGGTGTCTGTGCGAAGAAAAGAAAATGTTTTTTCCTCATGAAAGGTATGACAATTGTGATGCTGTCAATTGCTAAATCTAAAGTCTCAAGAAATAGCCATTCGAATTAATAATCCAATTGTACTATAGTTGACCACACAATAGCTCTCTATCCTTAACATTCTCCCCTCGGTTTATTTTCTTCCTATGTGAAACCCCTCTAATGGATTACTCTCCAACACTCTTTTTTGAGTGAAGAGAATTTTCTTTTGAGTGAAGAGAGTTTTTTTTTTTCAAAGGCTATCATGTGCATAGTTTTTCTTACTATTCTTTTAGAGCAATTTTGTGTTTTGCCCCTTCAAGTTGCCAGTCTAAATTCTTTGTAAATTTTAAAATCAGCGTGCAGTGAACTTTTAAAATTACTCGAAGGAAAAAAACGTTTTTTTTTTAAAGCAAGCTTAAGAAGAAAAGGGTTTGTTTCTTGATTTAATGATTTTACTGCTAAACTCTATCTTAGCAAACATAAAGTGTGTATTGAAGTAGATAGTGTTGGCTTCNGTTTTTTTTTTAAAGCAAGCTTAAGAAGAAAAGGGTTTGTTTCTTGATTTAATGATTTTACTGCTAGACTCTATCTTAGCAAACATAAAGTGTGTATTGAAGTAGATAGTGTTGGCTTTTTCAACGGTGGAAGATCTATGTAGTCTTGGAATGCGTTTTAGCCTTTTGGTGGTGAAAAAACAGAAAGGTAGCCATCGTTCTTAATAAAAGGAAAAGAGCCAAAATGATGTTCTTATCGAGATGTCTTCAAAAAGTGACAAACACTTCTTATTCCTTAAAACACTACTTATTTTTTTTGTTGATGGGATTTTCTTTAGGCACATGGAGGAGTGCACTAATTACATCATGATTCAACCTATAAATTAATGAGATGTAAGGTTGGTTTGGCATGCAATTAAAAAAAACAAGAAAAACTTTGAAATGTTATAAATAATGACTCTATTAAATATATTTTTTCATATAATATGATGATTGTTACATTGCATCTTGTCTTAGAATCATAAAATCCTCCACTTAATATATGAATTCTTGGGCTCAAGATAGGCTGAGACAGAGATGGGAAATGAATGTAAATATATTGAACAATTGCTACACTACAATAATTCTTTGTTGATTTGAGTGTTATGGATGAATAGGATTTGTGGTTGCCGGAAGCACCAATCTCGAGATAACTATAATAAGCAGTGGAATTTTTTTTTAGCTCCATGACTTAAATATAAGTGCTTACGTTCAAATCTTCGATGAAATTGTTATTTCAATTTTGAGCTTCTTCATTTAGCTTGGTTCTGTATTCTCAACATTAATGAATGGAAAAAATGTAACAATTGGCTCTCACCCAGTTAGTTTTTGGGCAGCATCATAATATGTTGGTAAAACCGTTTCACCTTTTAAGCCATTCCTTCAAGATATCAAACTAATTAAAAGGGACTTGATAGCGTTGGCTTGCGTCANTTGGCATGCAATTAAAAAAAAACAAGAAAAACTTTGAAATGTTATAAATAATGACTCCATTAAATATATTTTTTCCATATAATATGATGATTGTTACATTGCATCTTGTCTTAGAATCATAAAATCCTCCACTTAATATATGAATTCTTGGGCTCAAGATAGGCTGAGACAGAGATGGGAAATGAATGTAAATATATTGAACAATTGCTACACTACAATAATTCTTTGTTGATTTGAGTGTTATGGATGATTAGAATTTGTGGTTGCCGGAAGCACCAATCTCGAGATAACCATAATAAGCAGTGGAATTTTTTTTTAGGTCCATGACTTAAATATAAGTGCTTACGTTCAAATCTTCGATGAAAATGTTATTTCAATTTTGAGCTTCTTCATTTAGCTTGGTTCTGTATTCTCAACATTGATGAATGGAAAAAATGTAACAATTGGCTCTCACCCAGTTAGTTTTTGGGCAGCATCATAATATGTTGGTGAAACCGTTTCACCTTTTAAGCCATTCCTTCAAGATATCAAACTAATTAAAAGGGACTTAATAGCGTTGGCTTGCGTCATTTTCTTTCACCCTAAAGTGGTGCATAATAATTAAGTGTTTGAGCTTCACCCTAATGACTTCATACTTCAACAAAGACATCAACCCCCTTAGCTCACCAACGTTAGTTTTGGCTCTTTCAGCATTCCCTTCGTTGAGGGTTTGCATATTTTTACTGACTAAATAGGCTTTAGGGTTTTCGCACTCCCAATTGTTCAATGATTTTTTGTTCGGGTGATTAAACAATATTGCCCTTTAAGGAACATTCCATGTATAATCAAATCATGGAAGTATTGTTGGTTCTATGCTTTGGACTTCCCAGATTTATTATGCTTATATATGAACCATTCCTCATTAGGGTTGTCAAAAAAAGCTTGTCGTTCGCAAACAGTTTNTTTTCGCACTCCCAATTGTTCAATGATTTTTTGTTCGGGTGATTAAACAATATTGCCCTTTAAGGAACATTCAATCATGTATAATTAAATCATGGAATTCTATGCTTTGGACTTCCCAGATTTATTATACTTATATATGAACCATTCCTCATTAGGGTTGTCAAAAAAAGCTTGTCGTTCGCAAACAGTTCGTGTTCGACTCGCCAAAAAGTTCGTATTTGATTCGTTCGATAAACAAACGAGACGAACACAAACAATTTTTTTTAGTTTGGTTTATAAATGAACCAAACACGAACAAACCTGCATTCGATCGTGTTCAAATCGTTATTGTTCGAATTATAAAATAATTTAAAATAATTTTATATAAAAAATTATAACTATAGACTAAAAATAATTTTAAATTAAATACATATTCATAAAATTTAATATTATAACTTATAATTAATTAAAATATTTTAAATAATAAATTAATCTAATTTAAAAAAAATTAATTCCTATAAATTATAATATATACTAAATTATTAATCATAATATTTTATTATTAGTCATAAATATTTAGGGTTTGTCGTTTTTATTCGTTCTCTAATTTCTACTTTTATTGGCCTCTTCTTCTTCGAGTCTTCTCCCTCTCCTTTCAAAATCTCGAAAGGCCTGCAGCAGCTAGTGCTCAGGGTTTCTCTAATTTCTACTTCTATTTGTCTTCGATATAGTGTGTTTGTCCTTGGAGAGTTGGCGTTGGCTCAACTGCTTGGTATTCTTGCTTGGTTGCTCGATATTCTTGCTTNGCAGCAGCTAGTGCTCAGGGTTTCTCTAATTTCTACTTCTATTTGTCTTCGATATAGTGTGTTTGTCCTTGGCGAGTTGGCTTTGGCTCAACTGCTTGGTATTCTTGCTTGGTTGCTCGATAATCTTGCTCGAGTGCTTGTTTGGCTTCTGAGGTGTTATTTTTGAGTATATTTTCTCTAATATTTCATATTTATCTTCAGGTTCACCTTTTAGCTTAAATTTTTTTTAAATTTCTTTTAGATTTATTTAGATTTTCTGAGTGAAACCCATTTTTTGAAGTTTTTGAGAGTGAAATCTCTCATATTGCCTCTACATCTATNTTCATATTTATCTTCAGGTTCACCTTTTAGCTTAAATTTTTTTTAAATTTCTTTTAGATTTATTTAGATTTTTTGAGTGAAACCCATTTTTTGAAGTTTTTGAGAGTGAAATCTCTCATATTGCCTCTACATCTAATTTTTTATGGCTGAGATATGATATAAGGATTTTGCTGTGTACTATGAGGATCATTCAAATCTTCAATAAAAATGTTATTTCAAATTTAAGCTGCTTCTTTTGGCTTGGTTCTGTATTATCAACATTAATGAAGTGGAAAAATGCAACAATTGGCTCTGACCTTGTTAGTTTTTGTCCAGCATCATAATTTGTTGGTAAAACCCTTTCACCTTTAAAGCCTTTCCTTCAAGATATCAAACTAATCAAAGGGATTTGACAGCGTTGGCTTGTGATGCTTCTTTCACTCTGAATTTGAGCATAATGATCAAGTACTTGAGCTCAAACCTAGTGACTTCCTACTTCAACAAAGACATCGCCCCCCTTACGTCGCCAACGTTAGTTTTGTTTCTTTAAGCATTCCCTTATTTGAGGGTTTGCATATGCCTATTGATTAAAAAAGCTTTCAGGGTTTTCACACTCCCAATTGCTCAATGATTTTTTATTTGGGTGATTAAGCAATATTGCCCTTTGAGGAACATTCAACCATATATAATTAATCATGAAAGTATCGATGGCTCTATGCAGTGAACTTTCCAGAATTATTATGTTTATTTTTGAAGCATTCCTCATGCAAACTAGAAAGATTCTTAATTAAATATAAACTTTAGTGACACCCATTCAAGTATTGGTATTAGTAGTAAACATTGTTATATCTGATGAGGTGCTGTCAGCAATATGAACCTCAGTTAAAAGAGAAAATCATTTCTAGAATTTGGGTTGGAACTATGGTGAAAGGAGTGGTTGAAGCTAAGACACCTTTTTTGGCTTTACTGCCTGAAGAGAAGTAATCATTCGAGAGAGGCCTTTGGGAGGATATCTTCAGAGGGGTTGAGAACAATTGCTATAAAGTGTGATGTTTGTTATATTTTGGGTGAATGATGCTCTTTGTACTCATTTTTGAAATAGGATTTGATAGTAGAGGGAAATAATGTATGCCCCAAAGTTGTCAAACAATGTGGGAGGTCATTGTCTTTTTTGATTGGTGGAGTTCATGATTCATTAGAAGGGACATGTTTAACGTTTGAGTCATTGCATTCGTACTTGGTGGTATTTGTAAACATTTATCTTAATGTGTTGTTATCATTGGTTTTTCAGTTGTTATCATGGTGAAGCACAATAATGTGGTGCCTAATGGCCACTTCAAAAAGCATTGGCAGAATTATGTTAGAACATGGTTCAATCAGCCTGCTCGTAAGACTAGAAGACGTATTGGTAAGGATCCCGCTCTGTTACATTAATTTTTGCCTCTTATATTTCAATTTTTTTTTTGGCTCATTGTTATGGATTAAACTGTTGATTGGGTAATGCAGCCAGACAAAAGAAGGCAGTGAAGATCTTTCCCCGCCCGACATCTGGCCCTCTTCGCCCAATTGTCCAGTGCCCAACTCTTAAATATAATATGAAATCTAGAACTGGCAGAGGTTTCACCCTTGAGGAGCTCAAGGTATTCAAAATTTTATCAAAGTTGCTCACATTTGCTATTGGTATTTTTATTGCTTTTCAGGCCTTCATTTGACTGTCTTCATGTAGCTTTATGATTTATGCATATGCTTGCTACCTATAATAACTACCTTATCTTTTATCCAATTTGGGCTTCCATTTGTATTTTGTTTAGAGGCATGCCAATTATATTCTCTCTTTGGTTTACACAGTTGTAAACCTTGCAAATTCTTNAACTACCTTATCTTTTATCCAATTTGGGCTTCCATTTGTATTTTGTTTAGAGGCATGCCAATTATATTCTCTTTGGTTTACACAATTGTAAATCTTCTCGAGGCATCTACTGGCAGCTGTTGACAATGACTGCAATATTTTTGGTATATTTCTTAGGCCGCAGGAATTCCAAAGAAGCTTGCTCCCACAATTGGCATTGCGGTGGATCATCGTCGTAAGAATCGCTCGCTGGAAGGTCTCCAAGCCAATGTTCAGAGGCTGAAAACATACAAAGCGAAGTTGGTCATCTTCCCTCGGCGTGCTCGCAAGTTTAAGGCCGGAGATTCTGCACCGGAGGAACTTGCTACGGCGACCCAGGTTAAGGGTGACTACTTGCCTATTGTCCACAGGAAGCCGNCATCGTCGTAAGAATCGCTCGCTGGAAGGTCTCCAAGCCAATGTTCAGAGGCTGAAAACATACAAAGCGAAGCTGGTCATCTTCCCTCGGCGTGCTCGCAAGTTTAAGGCTGGAGATTCTGCACTGGAGGAACTTGCTACGGCGACCCAGGTGAAGGGTGACTACTTGCCTATTGTCCACAGGAAGCCTTCAGTTGAGTTGGTGAAGGTTACTGAGGAGATGAAGGCATTTAAGGCTTACGGGAAGCTTCGGGTGGAGAGAATGAATGCTAGGCAGGTTGGTGCCAGGCTGAAGAAGGCTGCAGAAGCAGAGAAAGAAGAGAAGAAGTGAAAACTGTTAGCCAATTGTAGGCAGAGGCTTTGGTTAGTTTTCAGCGTATCTGTGTGTTTTCTTCTTTTTTTTTTTTGTCTTGTCTGTCTCGCAGTAGTGTTAAGGGAACGTATTTGTTTTGGAATCGATGGATGACTGTTGCTCTCTTCATTTAAATTAATTTGGCTTTGTTTCTGCTTTTACAAACCTTTGTATTTTCTTGAATTAAGAGTAATGAATGATTTTGTTTTCCTTTTTTGTGTTTGCAACAAAAAAAATTTCTTGTTAACACTTGATTTGTTATTTAAGCTGAATTTTAATAGTTTTAATGTTAATTTATATGATAAAAGTTTTCAAATGATCAGATGTGATGGTGCTATATCTTAAGGTGCATAAATAATGATTATGATTGGTGTCTTGATCAGTGATTACCCACAAATTAATATAATTTAATTAGGGGTAATTACATACACAGCACACGAATCATTACTATGTACAAATTTTAACACTTTCATCCATTTTTCAAATGCACACTGAAAAACCAAAATTCATGACAAAAGCCTAACCCTTATTATCATTTTTATCAAATGCTTCGTGCTTGGGACTTTGGCTTTTCGCCTCTTCAGGCTTGGAAATGGGGAGGAGAACGGAGACTTTGGTTTGTAATATTGCGATTCACCAGAAAACCCTAAGCGGGAGTTACTCCAACGAGCTATTCCTACCCATTCTATCCATTTGGGGTAGCTTATTTGGTGCGGTCTTGAATTGAAAACGCACCTGGGCCGTTTGGTTTGTGCCTTTAATTTGCTTATCTGAATAAACCGTTTGGGATTTTTAATCAACGAGGCCGCGGGCTCGACCTTGCAGCCTGCATTCTTTCCTTTGCATATTACTCGCATGCCCTCAGGTGCCTCCTCGCTCGATNAACGCACCTGGGCCGTTTGGTTTGTGCCTTTAATTTGCTTATCTGAATAAACCGTTTGGGATTTTTAATCAATGAGGCTGCGGGCTCGACCTTGCAGCCCGCATTTTTTCCTTTGCATATTACTCGCATGCCCTCAAGTGCCTCCTCGCTCGACACCCAAATGTGTTTTCTACCCTAGGTGACTCCTAGCTCGCCTCTCTCCCTCGATTGCTCATTTCACCTCTCCTCCTCGCTCCGATCTCTGGTTACTATGCTCTATAAGTAATTTTCGATGGAATGACTTTCTATATACAATTTCTGGCAATTTTTCGATGGAATGGTATTATTTATGCGATTTTCCAATGGAATGGCTTTCATTATGCGATTTTTCGATTCTTTGATGGAATTTAGAGAATGGGTAAATATGTGTGATTGATTTGCAGATAGCAAGTTTGTAGATAGCAGGTTTTCCGATACTCATTTGTAGAGGGTGCTCATTCGTAGATAGCAAGATTTCGGGATCCTGTGTGTAATTTCCTCAAATTAAAAATATTGGATGGGGTTTCATCAATTCCTTTGATATTTGTGTGACAATTTGAAAAATGGATGTAAAAGAATGCTTGGTTCGTTTATAGCATTCTTTCGGGTGGCCTGTTTGCATTTGCATCTACTCAATATTACATTACTTTTTCTTTTATGCTTGGGTTATGATTTGAAAAATCGATGAAAGATGTTGCTTCATTTGTAGATGGCAATGTTTTGGGTTGGCTTGTATGTAATTATTTTTGAATTAAAAATATGGGAAGGTGCTTCATTGAGGTGTGGGTTGTGGTTGGAGCTTTGTTGTGGCTGTGGGTATGTGCATGGTTGTGAATGTGTGCGTTGTGTGGGGATGAGGTTGGGTGCTGTCTGTTGTGACGATTTGTGATGTGGGTTGTGGTTGGGTGATGTATGTTATGGTTCTGGGTATGTGTACGGTGGTTGTGAGTGTGTGTGTGATGTGGGTATTTAATTACCTCAAATGAAATATGGGAAGGGAAAGGGTTATGATTTTACTTCATTGAGGTGACCTGTATGTAATTGCTTCAAATGAAAATTACGGGATGGGTGCTTCATTGAGGTGTGGGTGTGGGCTTTGGTTGGGTGCATTATGTTATTGTTATGGGTGTGTGTGTGGTGTGGGTGTGTGTGTGGTAGTTGTCGGTCTTAAGTGGTGGATGTGTTGAGGCATGGCATAGCTAAATCAATTTGGTATATGATGAACTTGGATTTTGAATCAAAATGGATGCATAAGAATTTAAGGTTCATATGAAGCTTGTGTGATTCAAAAGCTGCTAGATTCTTAGCAATGTTATGGGTGTTGGTTTGTATCCACTATGTTGTATTGATGAGTTAATACGTATTTCAATGCATAGGATATTTGTTTATCTTAGTGAGAGATTTAATATGCTTCTAACAGTTCAATATGTATTAGTATGTTTTATGTTTAGGTTGAAGTTCTATATACCTTTTTGTGTATTTTGTGTATTGCTTTGTTTTAACTACTATTTTTGGTATCCATCAATGACTTGACATTTATTTCAATGAATCAAATCCTTAACATGTACTAATTCCGTGACATGTACCCCTTAGGGTACATTAGTGTCTTAACAAACCTTTTAGGTTAAGTTTAATGAACATGCTTTGATATGTTTATCAATGGATTCACAAAAGTTTTGGTCATTGCCATTCTTATCAAGGTGGAAGAGCAATTAGTATGTTATCCATCAATTTGGAACCAACATGATATTACCTTAATCCTTAGACATGCTAATTAATTTGCCATATTTTTATTTGATATTAAAAAAATATCCTCTACTGNCGTATCCATCAATGACTTGACATTTATTTCAATGAATCAAATCCTTAACATGTACTAATTCCGTGACATGTATCCCTTAGGGTACATTAGTGTCTTAGCAAACCTTTTAGGTTGAGTTTAATGAACATGCTTTGATATGTTTATCAATGGATTCACAAAAGTTTTGGTCATTGCCATTCTTATCAAGGTGGAAGAGCAATTAGTATGTTATCCATCAATTTGGAACCAACATGATATTACCTTAATCCTTAGCCATGCTAATTAATTTGCCATATTTTTATTTGATATTAAAAAAATATCCTCTACTATGCATTTTATATTTTAAAAACATGCTTGAGGTGTCATTGGAATCATTTTAAGAAGCCCTGATGCATTTTATTTTACATTGAAGTTTATCTTGCATAGGACTCTTATATTTTTTATATTTGGATTGAAATTATATTTTGNATGCTTGAGGTGTCATTGGAATCATTTTAAGAAGCCCTGATGCATTTTATTTTACATTGAAGTTTATCTTGCGTGGGACTCTTATATTTTTTATATTTGGATTGAAATTATATTTTAATGTTTGAAGAGAATCTACATTGTCTTTTGATGATTCTAACACCTCTCAGGTGGTTTGAATAGTCGGGTTAGGCAGTGGCTGTGCGGGTTGTGGGTGGTTGCTGTGCGGGGAGTTGGGTGGTGGCTGTGTTGGGGGTTGGGCGGTGGTCGTGCTTGGGGTGGGTGGTGGCTGTGCTGGGGGTTGGGTGGATAGGGTCGAGAATTCTCTGTCAGTTACATAGTCTATTTTACAGGTGCCCGCAGAGAATCATTGAGAAGGGTGACTTCTTTCTGTGAGCGAATAAGGTCGAGGATTCTACGACAGAGAGTAATCGGGTGTGCAAAGTATCCCTGAAAGATGGCCTAGCTGCTGACATAAGTAGTCTTCACTCTAAAGTTAATATGATCATATTATTAACTATTATTTTAATAGTTTTTTTCTTATTTTAATGATCATGATACTCACTATTAAGTGAGGCGTATATCTTATTTTTCGTACTATTTTGAATTGGAGTTTTGCTTCTCAAGTATCAAATATATTGCTATGACAGTTATATTGCAAACAACATCACTTCATAGGGGCAGAATGGTCTTTTGTCCAGAAATAATTACAAAATAACCTTTGTCCAACAACACTAACCAAACAGTTAGTCAGCTTAACCGGATCAGCTACCAGCTTATTAATAAGCTGAAGCTGCCCCAAACAAACCCTAAACTCTAAAAATTTATAGATTTTTGTTTCGAGCCTGGTTTTAGGTGGGCAGGTCAGGTTTGACAATGCCGGGCTTTGTCCAAGAGGACTCGGGTCAAGCCAGACCAGCAAAATTTCTATTTTTCTAAAGCCAAGCCCGCCCATTTTCGGCTGGCTTATGACGAATTCGTCGAGCCACCCACCCAATACCCAGTTCTACATCCCGATGCTTGCATGGTTATTTAATGATACCTAATTATGACAAAAGTTGTATTGCTATTGAACCTATCAAATGAAGAGGACATTATAAATATAGATAAACAAATAATAATTCTGAGTATTGCAGTAGGTCTTATTAATGAATACTACCAGACAAATATATGCAAGATACCAGGAGTGTCATCCTCATTTATGGGTAACAAGTGGATTGGTGAGCTGCTCCAAGGTCATTTAGGTAGAATTCATATTATGCTTTCGATGTCAGAAATTTTTTTTTTGTGATTTGTTAGATGAATTATAGAATAATTATGGCTTTTGTAAAATGTCTTANGATTGGTGAGCTGCTCCAAGGTCATTTAGGTAGAATTCATATTATGCTTTCGATGTCAGAAATTTTTTTTTTTGTGATTTGTTAGATGAACTATAGAATAATTATGGCTTTTGTAAAATGTCTTGATTTACACTCATGGAAGCATTATCCATCACCTTACATATTATTTCACATAATGTGTCTATTCGTTCTGCTTCTGAACAATGTTGACATGTACTCAATAGAGACGATTATTTCATATTTCAATATTGGGTTTAAATCTTTGGTTAGAATGTCAAACAATATTGTCAAACCAATAGATTATGTTTTTTGTGAATACACTAAGAGAAATCTGTAACGATACAACATATATATCGTTCTTCAATGTATTGATCAGTCTAATTAATTTACATACATGTTTTATAAAAAAATTATTTTAATGAATATTTTAAATATGATTGTATAAGAGANTTGTCAAACCAATAGATTATGTTTTTTGTGAATACACTAAGAGAAATCTGTAACGATACAACATATATATCGATCTTCAATGTATTGATCGGTCTAATTAATTTACATACATGTTTTATAAAAAATTTATTTTAATGAATATTTTAAATATGATTGTATAAGAGCAATTGATAATACACATGTCATACATGTGTCAGAAATAATAATAAGATTGTATTTGTCAAACACTATGAACCTGCTACATAGAACATCTTAGTAGTTTGTGAATTCAACATGTATTTTAAATTCTTAGTTGTTGGATGGGAAGAGAGTGTNATACACATGTCATACATGTGTCAGAAATAATAATAAGATTGTATTTGTCAAACACTATGAACCTGCTACATAAAACATCTTAGTAGTTTGTGAATTCAACATGTATTTTAAATTCTCAGTTGTTGGATGGGAAGAGAGTGCTAATGATATTCACATATTCAAAGTTATTACTCAAAAATCTGAATATAAATTTCTAATGCCTTCATCTAGTTAGTACATTCATGGTTGTATATAAAGTGTTAAATTTGAAGAGATGCACAAACAATGTAATTATTCAGAAAAAAAATTATCTTGTCGAATTGGGATATCCCGTTACGAGATACTGCATTCCTGATTTTGACTGCAACAACCAAGTATTTAGGGGGAGGAATGAATTGTTCAACAAAAGACATTTTCATTACCAATGGTGGACCTAGGTAAGTGTCGGCACTATTTTGGGTTGTTGGTGTGAAGTAGTTGTCCGTTAGAAGCTGTCGGTTACCAAAATCGGAATCTCGTCGCCCACTTCGGAAAGGTNAACAACAAAGCCATAGGAACTCGAGGTCGTTTGCCTAGTGCAACATAAATCCTCAAACACATTTTTTTTAGGAATTTGTACAATCTTGTTGTAGAATCTAAGCCCTAACTTGCCTTAGGATTCCGAGGTTGTCATTCGTTATGACATAAATCCTCACATCTTTAAGGTTATTTGTGTGAGGTTGTCATTCGTCATGACCTAAATCGTCACATCTTCAAGGTTATTTGTGCTGATTGCTTCACTCAAATGTAAATCCTAATAAATAAAAATTGCAAGATGAAACATCTAAATGATTTCTCCTAAATCTAGTAATTCGTCATGACTTAAATCCTCACATCTTCAAGGTTATTTGTGCTGATTGCTTCACACACTCCGAGGTTGTCATTCGTCATGACCTAAATCCTCACATCTTCAAGATTAAATAATTTCTCCTAAATTGAAGCCAAATAATAGGATAGCTTAGGAAGTCACCGAAGTTCTCCTAAATGATTTTTCCTAAATTGAAGCCAAATAATAGGATAGCTTAGGAAGTCACCGAAGTTCTCTTTCCTAAATGATTTCTCCTAAATTGAAGCCAAATAATAGGATAGCTTAAGGAAGTCACCGAAGTCTCCTTCGGATCTGTGACAATCTAATGTTTCCTCCTTTGGACTCCAAAACAAAATGTTCCAAATTTGAACCAATCCCCTTTCGCACTTCTTAGTCCGATATCTTTGAAATGTCCTTACCATTTGAACTCCTTG